>BTHU01000016.1:82633564-83056064 GCA_036184795.1 Tokudaia tokunoshimensis
TCCAGGAGGCTAGTATGGTGGTTTAATTAACATGTTCCCCATAAGTCTGAAGTACTTCAACACTTAGTCCCCAGTCGGTGACTGGGGAAGGATTAGGGGGTATAGCCTTTCTGGAGAAACTATATCACTGGGGTGGGCTTTGAAGTTTAAAAAGACTCAAGCCACTATGAGTGCACTTTCTCCGCTTCTTGTCTCTTGTTTGAGACATGAGCACTCAGTTCATGATTTCCATCTCTAGCTGCCACGCCTTCTGCCATCTGCTGGCAACTAGCCATCATGGACTCTAGTCCCCTGGAGCCAAAATAAACCTTTCCTTCTGGAAGGTGCCTTGGTCACTATGTTTTATTATAACAGCAGAAAGTAACTCATACAGTACTTTCTCAACAGACAAGAGCTTGAACTCTGAACTTTGAAGAGGAGCCCAAGAAAAAAAAAGGGAAGGACATTCTAGGATGTGGAGCTTCATGCAAAGACCATTCGAGGTAGGGACACAGTGGGAAAGAAATCGGCTGGAAATCACTCATGGTGGTACCATGAGATGAAATGAGAAATGCTTTTCTTTGGTCAAGTTTGTTTGGATCTCTCTGTGTCAGTGTTTCTCAAGCATCCTAATGCTTCAGCTCTTTACCACAGTTCCTTATGTATGCTGATCCCTAAGCATAAAATCATTTTCATTGCTGCTCCATAACTGTAATTTTGCTACTGTTATGAATCATAATGTAAATATCTGGTATGTCGGATATTTGATATGCCACCCCTGTGAAAGAATCGTTTGACCCCCACATGGGGGTCACAACCCACAGGTTGAGAACTGCTACTCTATGTGTAGCCCTGGCTGTCATGACCAGGCTGGTGGCAGACTCATAGAGATCCACCTGCCTCTGCTTCCCAAGTGCTGGGATTAAAGCCATGTGCTACCATGCCTCGCAGATGGGAAATTCTATATGAAGTGCGCACTTGGCTGGGGTGTGATGGGAAGGTTTTTGGAGAAGGATCCTCTGGGAAAATTACGTGACTCAGAACACTCCAGCAAATCTAGACAATTACTAGCCAGAAGATAAGAACTGCTTTAAACACCGACTCACATTAACTAATCCTTGTAACATCCTTCTGATGTCGATGTTCTCATTATCCCCACTTTTACAAAAGAGAAAATCAAGGAACAGGTTTGGAGGGTGGGGCAGGGAAATGGAAGCGCATTGAGATTTTAGTCATATGGTATCTACATGTTAGAAAACAAAGTCATGTTATAGAAATATTCAGCAATGTTATAGAAATACACAGATATATTCTACAAAGAGATTGGTGACTCATGGGACTGAAGAAAATGGTCATCACTTCTGGGGGCAGGAGCAAGACCACAACCATGTATGGCCATCAGCACAGTGTAGAGCAGGCACTTCATAAGTGTGTGTTACAGTATGCAGTCAGCTGAATATATATGAAGAAGTGTTTACTTGATACAGATAAGTTCTAATTCTATTGATTTTTTTCATGCCCCCCAAAAAAGCCTTCTGTCATAAGAAATGTAATGTAGGAAGCAACTCCTCCAAAAAGACACACCAACCAGATGTCCCTCCAGAATTTACCAAAGAAATTGTAAATGCTAAGAGAGCTCACCTTGCTTTTAGGCAGCTGTCTTGTTAATGTAATGGCTCGACTTCACAAACCAGCACATCTGTATTGGTTAGGATCATGCTTACTAACTTTGAACCATGAAAAAAAATATATATATTAAACATTTTACTAGCATATAATGTGCACCTTTAAAAAATAGTCTAGAAATAGGCAGATAGTCTAATACCACACTTCAAATGCTGCCAAAGATGAGGTTCCAACAAAAACTCTGGCTCTAATTACTGTGTGGGTTACAAATAGAGATGGATGGGTGCCTGACAAGAGGCCCAGCTTGCTCTGCCAACCCTTAAATCATTAAAGCCTGCTCAGCAGAAAGCCAGAGAGTCAATCAGACCGAAACCAGCATGCCTGGGCTAGCTCGTTGGCCTTGCAGAGCCCAGAGCCTTGTGGTGCTTAGACAGCTGCTCTCCACTAATAGGCCTCCATCCCTATTTTATATTTATATCCCAGCTGCTTCAAAAGGCCGGGGCTGTGCCAACCACACAGCAAAAATAGAAGAAAGGGGAAGGACCTTACACATTCACACTACTCCATTTCAAAATGCGCATGCGGAAATCTTGCTCTATTGAGTTTCGTAAACGAACTTTTATAAGACACGAATTGAACTTGAGTTGTTCTTTAAATATGCACCAATAAATATTAGAAGCTTTCTAAATCTATCAGGTCAATTATGTAGGATCACACATCAGAAAAATGGAGATGGTTCGTAAGAGCCAGTGTAGGTATGAACAATAATAATATTGCTGGAATGGACACATTTAAAAATTGGGCTGGAATGCTAGGAAGATGGTTAATGTCAGAGAACCTGAGTTGTGATCCCTGCTGTGTTACACTCAAGATCACACTGCTTCCTTGCTCCCAAATGGGCCACCATACAGCATTCTCCTGTGTTGCTGTGTTGTTAGCACGAAAAATGGATCAACACATTCCTGGCTCTGGGTCCAAGCCAAACAGTGTGGTTCTCTTATGTATTCATTGATTGATTTGTTTACTTCACACACATAGCCCAGGGTAGCCTTTAACTTCCTATGTAGCTAAAGATGACCTTAGTTTCCTGATCCTTACAGCCCTTGATTCCTGAGAGCTGAGATTACAGGCCTGCATTTCTTTATCTGAATGCTGGCGACCTGTATGTGTTGAATTCCTAATTTCTTTCAATACTACCACATATACTTGCTTCATATTTTTTTAAAAGAACAAATCAGAACAAAACAACCTTATACCAGCACACATCTTCCTTTAACATAAATGAATATATTTCAGACCTTCCATAAGAAAGTGAATCGTTTCCACATGTGGGAAAGCTGAAGCACATAAACCCAGACATGAAATAACCTGCTCAGCAAAGTCATACTTGATGATTAAGAATAGAAGCCTCTTTACTCATGGCTCCCTCTCCAATCCAGAGGTTCCCAGGACACAGCTTGGTGCACCTTTTGGAGGTGCATGGTGATGGGGGGAGGGGGAGGAAGAGATAGCGTGTCGTTACTACGAGATTTGTGACTGAGCTCATCAGTTGGATGCGACCTTAACCAATCTTCTGACTCTAAGTCGAGAACACACAAAGCTGAGAAGGTAGATGGGTGATCTGGGGTCAATGGGAACTGGATACGGTTAAATGGAAGCACCGTGGTTTATAGAAATAACACTTGGCCAGTACCTGTTGACTTAGTGGGCTGCATTTTCTGAATAGTCCATGAGAAATTCAAGTTTTGATAGTAGTTTCCTATCTGTGTGTATAAAGGCCTCATCTACAACACCAAGGCAAATGCCCTAGAGGAATTCAGGTTGATAGAGAGAATACTTGCAGAGACAGCCAGCTATTCTGTAAGTTTCATTTCTATGAGGAAAGACTAAAGGATCAGATATAAGCAAGTGGAGGGGAAATCCCACAAACATCTTTCCATTCAGTGTAGTCACTTATTAGAAACACAGTCAAAATCTGATAGGAGGGGCTGGAGAGATGGCTCAGCAGTTAAGAGCACTGACTGCTCTTCCAGAGGTCCTGAGTTCAATTCCCAGCAACCACATGGTGGCTCACAACCATGTATAATGGGATTTAGTGCTCTCTTCTGGTGTGTCTGAAGGCAGTGACAATGTACTCATATACATAAAATAAATAAATAAATCTTTTAAAAGGAAAAAAAACTGATAGGAGATGTATCCCTTCAAAAAGTCAACCCATGGTTTTTAGTTTTTGTAAAGTCACATAAAAATTAGAATAAAGATGTAAATTTTAATTGAGATGACAAAACTCTTATGTCCATCATTACTGCATTCTCAGTGAGTATCTAATAAAGCAAGGCCAAGTGTTATAGGACAGACAGCTGAAGTGCTTTATCACCTCAGGGAGGTAGAGGCAGGGGGAGGAAACTGTTGTAGCTGAAAAGAGACCTGACACAGAACAACTCAGAGTAGGACCATGGCTGGCCCCAGCTCAAACATATGATGTGTGACATTTAGGGAGATAAAACAATTTGAAAGAAAAATCAGTGTTAAAGTCTTCCAAGGAGTTACTACTCATTTTGTTAAGATGATAATGGTGTTATAATTAAGTAGGGAGGATTGTCATTTTATCTGTAATATTATCAGGACAAATATCGGGTTAAATGACCTATCTGTCACTCTCTGCTCTGTTCACTGGACACAGAGAAATCCTTGCGATGCTTCTGGGTGGGAGAAAAAAATATTCAGTGGCACCCTTCTAATTGACTTATCATGTCCATTGACTTGTACCAAGGTACCAGGTAGAGTTGTGAAAAGAAATGGAATATTTTACAGACATGTCTTAGGAGCTTTTGAAAGTAAAAATTACCAGGAGCAGCAGAGGTGATGGTCTCTCTGTAAAGTGCTTGCTGGCTGCAGTAGCCTAAGTTCAGATCCCCACCAGCACCTACATTAAAAAAAAAAAAAAAGCCGAGTGTGGTGGCAAATGCTTGGAATCCAACACTGGGAAGGTGGAGACAGGAGCATCCTTGGGGCTCACAGGCCAGTCAGTCTCAGGCTCAGTGAGAGACCCTATCTCAAAACAAAAGAAGAAAACACTAAAGATACCTGAAATTAATGTCTAGCCTTCAAATGTAAAAATGTAACACACACACACAGAGAGAGAGAGAGAGAGAGAGAGAGAGAGAGATACAGAGAGAGATACAGAGAGAGACAGAGAGAGATGCAAATATATGCAAAGAGATTACTAACTTGATAAACATTTAATTGTATAGGTCAATGGCTACAGAGATGGTTCATCATACAATACTTGCCCTGGGTTCAACCACTAGAACCTATGTGGAAAAAAACAAAAAATTTGGGCACAATGGCACATTCTTATCATCCTAACGCTGGGTAGATGGATATGAGGGTTCACTGGACAAACAGCCTAGTTTACTTGGCCAGTTCCAGGTCAGCGAGTGACCCTGTCTCTAAATTTTATGAAAAGGTAGACAGTCCCTGAGTAAGGACACACAGGGTTGCTCTTTAGTTTCCACACGTACATCCTACATGCCCACATGTATGGTGCACACATACACACCACACACATGAACGTCTCCAACGGCCCACCCTTCATTTGGCTATTTGAGGGTCTGTGGGTCTGGAATGAGTTATAATCTCTAATAATAAACATGATGGCACAAGAAACTGGAGAATAAAAGCAGAGGCAAGCTCCCCCAATAAATTAGAAAATCCATCTTTTAGCTACTTAAAAACTGCTCAGAAAAGCCTTTGTTAGCCCTCCAATGAAGCCACCTTTGGGTTTCACCCCAGGTGGACTGGAAGACGACGGAGGATGGTCAGACTTGAGTTTCTTCCTGATTTTATCAATGAGTGTTGCGAGAGAGCTTGCAAAGTGGGGGAAGCTGAACCACACCCGGGCTGGATCACCCCTAAGCAGAGATGCATTGGTGACAGGTTCTGCCCAGGTTTCCTGCAGCTGCTCAGAACAGCACTCCCTCCCTCCCTCCCTCCCTCCCTCCCTCCCTCCCGGGAGACTGCCTTGACCTCCTTGTGTCCACCTGAAGCATAGCTGTGTCAGTTGGCACTTGGCACTTATGAGATGAAGTCAGAGCTGCTTCAGGAGGCTTGTTTTCAATTCTTTGTGAACCACAAGCCCTCCCACTGCAAGATTGTCATGACAACCTGTCAGGGATGGGAGCCAGGAGGTAAGTCTGGGGATCTTCTCCCATTAACCCAGTTGCTCTCATGACAAACAGCTTTCAGTGTGGGAGAGCTGGTGACAGTGAGCTTGGAGGAGGGTGGCCTATATGTCACTGATGGAGTTGTTGTTCTGGTCTTGGGGGATCATGCCCTCATTAGCACCACATTCTCACTGACAGGGCTGCTTCCTGCCATTCTCATTAGCTTTGAGTTTACAGAGACACTCAGAAAGAATTCCTACCCGAAGTCTAGTCACAGTACCAGGAAACATGCTTAGAAAAAAGCGAATGTTTTTAGAAATGGCAGTCCACCTGCTTGGTTATTCGTGAACACCTACCCAAGCAGGCCCTCAAAGGTGCGTGACAGCACCTTAGTGCCTAGGGGGCTGTTGGAGCCCTGGAGCAACTGCTGCTTTTGAAGCAGGCATACTGTGCTGGCCGAGCTTCATGCTGGAGATATAAGGGCTCCTTGTCAGTCACAGAGGCTCTCGGAACTGAGAAGAAACAGCCAGCCTATGAGGACACCTGGTCTACCACACATATTCACATGCACACATGACACACACATGCACGTGGCATGTACATATTTCAACACACACACTCACACCAAACATACACTGCAAACTCAACACATATGCCCACAACATGTACACACCACACACACATACTACACACATACCATTCACACTAAACACATATACCACACGCACAGCTGATTGTTCCCTGTATTCAACTAACAAATTTTAAATTAAATATTCAAGACATGGATGAGTCATGGCTAGAGACATGACTCAGGTGCAGTGCATAAAACCCTGGATTGGGTTCAATCACCAGCAACATGTAAACATATATACTACACTCATGATACACACTCATCATACACACACATCTTACACACACATACACTCACACTGAATACATATCACAGACACATAAACACACACACACCATAGACTCACATCATACATACACAAACACCTGTACCACACAAACATATATATGCATGCACATAGCACATACCCACATACATACTGCATAATACATTCACACCAAACGTGTATATCATACATACAGTACATACATATACTCACACCAAATACATATACCACACACAATCACACAGTACATACATATCACACATCCTCATTCCATATACATCAAACATATATACATATACATAGCACATACTACATGCATACTCACATCAAATACAACAGTCACACAATACATAGTACTACATGCATACTTCATATTAATCACACACATTCTACAGACAGCACATAACAGACACATACCATATTTACATACTATATACATTCACCTACCTCACTCACTATATATTCACATACCTCACTCACGCACTAAACACACATACCACAAACACCATAGATTCACACAACATGCACACAACATGCTTATATTACATATATATATATGTATATATACTATACACTTGCTGCACAACCCACACACACACACACACACACAATCCTTACTGTTTACCTGTTGGTAATCTGCTATATTTCATCATAATCAGATCTGTGAGGGATTTTTCCCTGTGTTCGGCTAACAGAAATTTTAAATTAAATAATTAAGACACGGACGGATGAGTCATGGCTGGAAACATGGCTCAGGTGGAGTACTTAAAACCCTGGGTTGGGTTCAATCACCAGCAACATGTAAACTAAGTGTGGAAGCACATGCCTGTAATCCCAGCGAGACCAGCCTTGACTACATAGTGAGTCCTAGATCAGTCTGGGCTAGCTATGTAAGACTCTGCCTCAAAAACATGAGATGGGGGGGGGATAAAAGATGGAATTATCAAATATACCCATTGACACGGGACTCGACTCTTACCTAATTAAGTATAAAAATGACTACCTTCTGGAAACCGTGTCAACCCCTGAGGATCCAAGCACTCTCTTGCTCTCTGATTTAAACTGTTTTTCTTAAGTGTCAGTACCAGCTTTCAAAGGCATTCGCCTGGGTGACAGGACACCGAGCTCCAGATGTGCCATTCACAAAGTCTGAAATCCTTGTTCAAGCCACATACTAGATTTCCTAGTTCGTTTGTTTCTTGTCATCTCTTTCAGTCGTGCCCTTGCTTCCTGAGGCACCATGGAACCAGCTGCAATCCAAGTACCTGTTCGAAGATCATGTCTTTTTGCAGGAGGAGAAATTTCAACTAACTTACCTCTGTTTTTTCTTTCCCACAGAAAACAGAGCTTAATTCTAAAACTTCCCCCAAAAGTGAGGAAGAAAAAAATATGCAGGAGATGTAGGGCAGCACTGTCTTCGGGCATCCATGCTTCAAGATCATTGTCCAGCCAAGCGTCACCTTCACAGCATGCTTCCTAGGAGACTCAGACCTATTTCAGACTGAAGTAAAATGGATTCCAGAGTAGCTCTGAAATATAGCAGGAGCCATATAAACCCCCATAGCAGGGGTTTTTCTGGAAAACAATCAGGCCCTGTCCTAATGGGGTACACAGAAGATAACCAAGACGCATTACATGAAGCTAATGAAATCCAAGTCAGAAAAGATGCATGTGGATATGATGAGGTTAAGAACCAGACTCAGCATCTACCATGCCCAGCACTCAAACCCGTTTGATGGGTGCTGTAGACTGTGTCTCCGTACTTCTGAAATTCACACTATGAAGCCCCCATGCCCAGGGTGGCTGTATTTGAAATGGGGCCTTTTCTATGGATAATACAGCTGGGTCCCTGTGATAATTAATATTGATTTTCAACTTGATGGGATTAGAATCACTATGGAAATAAGCCCCCTGAGGTCTGTAAGAGATCATCTACATTAAGATAATTGAGATGGGAAATTGTATCCTAAATTTGGGTGGCACCACTCTAGGGGCTGGGTTCCTGGATTGGATTAAAAGGAGAAAGCAAGCTGAATGCCAGTATTCGTCCCTATCAGGTTCCTGGTTATGGTTATAGCCAGCTGCCTGATGCTCCTGCTTTCAAACCAGGAGCCAGAGTCTACCCTTCCTCTCTCAAGTTGCTTCTGAAGCAGCAAGGACACAAGCAACTAGTAATGCAGGTGCATTGTGTCCTCTGGGATTATAAAGGACTTGAAAGGACATGCTGATGGTCATCAAATAAGAGCAAGCCTAGCTCTTCATCTGGGGACCTCCAAACACGTTCTCACGGGCCTGTCCCCTAAACCTTTCTCTACTGGGCCACAAGAATACACTCTCAGAGTTCACATTTGTTTCTAGTTTGTTGTCAATGCTTCTCATGTATAATTAAATCGCTCTAGCACCCCATGGTGTTATATGATGGGTCATGCTCCTGTTGCAGTGGTGAGAAGAGGGAATGGAAGCACCCCAAACATAAGGGCTTGTCTCCTGTGCACACAGCTGCCCAGCCTTTGCCCACTCACAACCTTATCTCGCTCTGTGACTGTACTCCAGGTCTCTTCTGCATCCTTCCCACTACCACGGCCATCACCATATGAGTTACAGATGCTTAAACCCTCCACCCAAGCCCTTGTCACACACACACCTGACAAATTTTATAGCTGGCTTCCACTCAGGCTAGGAAAGAGCTGGCCTCCAGCTTCATGAATCTGTTTGTGGCTTCCCGAACAAGCTGCATCCCTCCAGCCTTTCACTGGTTACCCCCTCTCCGATGCCCTTGTCTGACCCCCCACCTCCCCTTAGTGCCTAAGCAGCTCAGTTCTTTGTCAGAAAGTCAGCATAAAGTATTCCTTCCTCCAAAAATCCTTCCTGGATGTCTACAGTTCTCGCCAAGACCACACTGCACTGGGCATATTGCTACAACTATCCCAAGAAGCCTCTGCCTCTAGAGGGAGAAAGACCATAGGTCTATGCTTTTTGTTTTCTGAAGCTCTCTAACACCTGGAACATTCTAGGCTTGGAAAATCAGTAAATAAATAAAGAGTGTGAGAAGCCAGCGGGGGAAACTTGAGCCAGCTGTGGATTCTAGAGCACCCGTACTCCAGGCTGTTTATTTGTTAGCTGCAAGAGGAATCTCAACTTGGACAAGTGCAGGACATCATTAGTCCACCCACCTGACTACAAGAAATACAGACATGTGTGTCCTGTATTTCTTCTGTACCTCATACTTGACTATAAAACTTGTGCAAATATTTATCTTATTTTTAAAATGAAAATTACTAATCATCTTCTTCAGAGTTAAACTTTATCCCACCAAATGCAAAGATCACTGAGCCCCAGAACTGCTTTTATAGTTAAAAATGGGGATCTTGAGAACAGTTTTTTTCTCTAGTGCCTGGAGACAAACTCCCACAAGAATAAGGAAACTCTGAACCAGGGGTCATGGAAGGCAAACCGAAGCTCTACTACTTTCAAGGCAGGGGAAGGATGGAGTTGAACCGCTGGCTGGTGGCTGAGGCTGGAGTGGAGTTTGACAAAGACTTTCTTGAGACAAGAGAACAAGATGAGAAGTTGCAAAAGGATGGACACCTGCTTTTTGGCCAAGTGCCTTTGGTTGAAATAGATGGGATGCTGCTGACACAAACTAGAGCCATCCTCAGCTACCTCGCTGCCAAGCACAACTTGTATAGGAAGGACCTGAAGGAGAGAGTCAGGACTGACATGTATGCGGATGGTACCCAGAACCAGATGATGATGATTTCCAGGGCTCCATTTAAAGCCCCTCAGGAAAAAGAGGAGAGCTATGCTCCAATAGTGATGAAAGCTAAAACCGGTTGCTTCCTAGTGTTTGAAAAGATTTTTAAAAGATCACAGAGAGGCTTTTCTTGTTGGCAAACAACTCAGTTGGGTTGACATCCAGCCGCTAGAAGCCATTTTGATGATAGAAGAACTCCTGGGCTGTCTGACTTTCCTCTGCTGCAGCCATGTGTAAGACAAGAATCAGCAACATTCCTACAATTAAGAAGTTCCTGCAACCCGGAAGTCAGAGGAAGCCTCCTCCAGATGACCACTATGTTGAGGTGGTCAGGACCGTCCTGAAGTTCTAGTGGCAGCATGCTTTAAGGTGACGTCACCACAGGCCAGCTGCAGAGCTGTCCAGAAGCCAGGTGTAGATCCCAGGAGTCAAGGTCTTCGAACAACACAACCACTCTGCTCACAATTACAAATGCCAATTAAATACAGTAAAAAACTAAAAAAGCAAAAACAAAAATAACAACAACAACAAAAACCCAACCTGTGGATCTTCTCTTTGCAATCCTATTGAAAGCCTGGCTCAGGGAGTGCATGAGACATGGTCTGCTTAATTGGAATGGACGCTCAAAAAGGGGCGTGTCTGGATCTACCTACTTATAATCCTAGAGAAATGACAGTTCATGACCCCATTGTCCAAGGCTTTCCTCTTAGGAAGTACAGGGAAGCCAGCAAATCTAGACCCAACCCTCAATAATCACTTTCTTCCGTTTAAAAAGCCAAGTGAAACAAAACTCTCTGGAAGATGAATAATAAGATACTTTCTCATCATCTCACTAAAAAAAAATTTTTTAAGTGTATAAGAAAATCTTTAAGTACTAGCATTCTTTGAAAAATGATTTGACATCAATTTTATCAGAAAGAGGAAAGATGTTCTAAAATGATCCAACAGAGTATTTCCAGGCTCCATATTGGGATAAGGCACTTGACTTGGTCACAGCTGCCTTGGAAAATAACATTCAGAGAGCTAACACAGAGTGGATGGACATTTGTCTGTAAACTAGAACTCCAACTCTTATCTTCCTATCCTGTCATTGCATAGGCAAAGAGATTAAATTAAGGCATTTCGTATGATATGCAGAACAAGAGCTGAAATGCTTGAAGCTAAACGTTTACTTTACCAGGAGAATTTAAGGTTTGGGATCAAACACTGCTGTGTATCCTGGTGAAGCCAGCTTTCTAGAGGATTCCTCAATATATGGTCTACATCCCACAAAAGAAACGTCACGACAAAAAGTCACGACTCCATAAAACATGGCTGGTTCATCAAATCGATCCAGGCACAAAATAAATATAACACTCAGCAAGAAACGTACTCAAGTAAGCAGAGATAAGGAACTGAGTCACTTGGAGCATGAGCATTGCTATTTTGTGTGAGGTTGCTCCATAAAGCTTTCCTGGGGCTTTCTTCATACATCTTTGTGCTATTTTTCTCTGACCTTTAACTAGCTGTTGTGATTTGAAACTGAAATATCTTCCAGAGGATTATGTTGTAGAAATTATGTAAAATCCCAGCCCAG
Source organism: Tokudaia tokunoshimensis (assembly GCA_036184795.1). Classification (NCBI taxonomy): domain Eukaryota; kingdom Metazoa; phylum Chordata; class Mammalia; order Rodentia; family Muridae; genus Tokudaia; species Tokudaia tokunoshimensis. The sequence goes on from BTHU01000016.1 coordinate 82,645,562, forward strand.
GTCTTTGGTTTTTAAGTTCCCAGATGAAAGACACACTTACAGCCTTTATATTTTTAATAAGACTTAAGCAGCACAATTGCTAGCCACCTGCCTACCCTCCAGGCTGTTAGGAACCTCTTTCCTATGGATAACTCTGAGTTATTACTTCTTATTTACTATGGTCCATCTGGGCTGTCTTAGTTCTAATTGGACAGTCCTCAGGGCCACGCTCTCTTGACCTTTAACCCATGTTGGCTCTTCTTTCTCCTCTCCTGCACCTTCTTCTCCTCCTGGTCCCTCTCTCCTTCAAAGCCTAGCTAAAAAAAAAATAAAATAAAATAAAAACAAAAAACAAAAACAAAAACAAAACTCAATCCCACTGATGTCTCTTCTGCCCAGGTATTGGCTGTTGGCATCTTTAGTCACCAATCAGAATGAACTTGGAGGCAGGGTCACAGGGGCTGTGTGTAAACTCCAGGTCTTGCCACCCCCCACCCCCTCACCCCCCACAGTAAAAGACAAAACCTCAACAGGATTTTGTATTTGCTTGTTTACTTGTTTGCTGTTTGAGATAGAGCCTCATGTAGCCTAGGATGGCACTGAACCTGCTATGTAGCAAAGGCTAGCCTGAAACTCATGATCTTTCTGCCTCTACCTCCCAAGAGCTGGTGTTATAGGGAATGTACCATCAAACCCAGACAGGCTCAATATCTTAAAATACTCAGTCCCCAACTAGTTGTGCTATTTTAAAAGCTGTGGAGACTTTAATTGTTGAGCCTGGCTTGTAGAAGCAGGTCAGAAAGGCCTTGGGATGCCATATACACCCTGGTTTTGAACTTCTTGAACAACCCACCACCTCTTTCTCTCTCTCTCTCTCTCTCTCTCTCTCTCTCTCTCTCTCTCTCTCTCTCTCTCTCTCCCCACCCCCTCACCGTCCTCCTCCCCTCCCCCCTTCCTCTCCCCTCCTCTCCTTTCCTCTCAGACAGACCATAAGCTTCCTTCTGTCAAGCATTCTGTCACAGCACTGAGGAAGCTCACTGCTCCATCACCCCATGACAGAGTTACTTTATACCAGACAAAGACCTATAAATGTATTCTCTCACATAAGTCATCTGCAAGAGCATCATGACCCCTCCCTCACAGATCTCCAGGTTTGTTTCCCCTTAGAACACAGTCACCATCCATATGTAAAGAAGGTTAGGATAAACACGAAGGTTGTCCCTTATGAGCCATGGGGCTGCCAGCACCAATGACTGGGAGATAGAAGTGCAGCAAGTGGCTTGGAGCTCCTGCAAAAAACAGGTCATTGCTAAATAGGGCTTGCTGCTTGCCATAGGCCTGCTGGCCCAGCATGGAGCTGCTGTGGCTGTAGCCTGTGCTGCCTGCTTGGCCTTCTGGGAAATGGAGAGTCGGGGCAGTGGCGCTGCCCACAGGCTACAGGCACAAAGGTCAAGCCCAGCAGAGCCTAAGGGCTGTTAAACATCGAGTGCTGGGAGTTGTACAGCAGCCAGGAGCTGGCACAGATGCCCTTCCTAGCCGCAACATCACCCTGACTGTGGGCAACTGCAGGAGATCTGAGAGGAGTCTCCGCAATTATCCAGAATCAGGAACCTTGAATGAATGAATGAATGAATGAATGAATGAATGAATGAATATGAGATCGACTGGTGGGAAAGACGGAGGAACAGAGTGGTGGAGAGAAGCAGAACTAGAGACTCGATGGATGGCAGTGACAGATGTGAGAGAAGTCTGCAGTGGAACCGACAGGGTGATGTTCAGCCCCAAAACATGCTGTCTGTCCAGACTCATCATCACCCTGGTTCTGAGCAGACCAGTATGTCCAAGATAAGAAGGGTTCATTTTCTGGCTTGGACCTCCTCAAAAAAACCTCTATAGTCCAATCTGTGCCGCCCCTGGAGACCACGTTGATATCTGTGGTCCCTTGCACCAGGCTGGGTTGAAGTCCAAGGTTCATGGAGATGTCCTTGGTTTGTACTGCCACTGGAGGCCATGTGATGTTTATGGTCTATGCAGCTGCCTGAAACCATGTTTGATGTCTGTGTGCTGCGCTGCCACACGGGGCCATGTTGATGTGAGTGGCCTGTGCTGCCTCCTGAAGCCACGTTAGGGTCTGTGATCCTGCTGCAAATGGGGGGTCATGTTGATGTCGGACAGTGTTACCACCAAAGGCCATGTGGATGTCTGTGATCTGCACTGCAGCCAAAAGCTACGATGGTGTCCATGGCCCATACTGATGCCAGAGACGATGTGGAAGTTCATGATCCCCCTCTGACTGCTAAGGGCAAGGACGCTACTTTTTCAGTGGTATCGATAACTTCAGACTTAGTTGAGAAAGAGGAACAGGGGACTGGAGAGATGGCTCAGCGGTTAAGAGCACTGACTGCTCTTCCAGAGGTCCTGAGTTCAAGTCCCTTCAACCGCATGGTGGCTCACAACCATCCATAACAAGATATGATGCCCTCTTCTGGTGTATCTGAAGACAGCCACAGAATACTTACATATAATAAATAAATAAATCTTTTTTAAAAAGAGAGAGAGAGAAAGAGGAACATAGAAGGCTTCTGTGGCAACCCCTTTCCCTGCCCCCCCGAAAGTAACAGACTAGACAGAAAATCATTGAAGTGAACCCTTTAAAAGTGTGATAAGGATGCTGAAGTATCGCTCTCCACAACTGGTGGCTTCTGGTGGGGGTGGGGGTTTTCTTTACTAGGCTGAGCAATAGGAGTTTGACCATGCTCCAGTGAGTGTATGGGCAACCCAAATTGTAAGGACGTTGTCCTCTTCCTCCTCTTCCTCCTTTTATTGTTATTGTTGGTGGTGGTTCTCCTCCTCCTCCTCCTCCTCCCTTTTCCTCTTCTTTTTGTGGGGGAAGGTCACCGGACAAGGAAGACATTTAGAATGATCAGGGAGCATGATGTGAAATTCCCAAATAATCAATAATAGTACTGTGTTGGGGAAAAAAAAATCAATAGCTGAGAGGGGATTTTTGGGTTTTCTTGTTGTTGGTCTTGTCTCGTCTCGTCTTGTTTTGTGTAGCATTGTTACTGCGCCTGCGGTGCAATGTGCGACGCACCTCCGCCGAGGGGGTTTCCATTGTAACTGTTGCCTTCCCATGCCAGCTGTTTTGTTGTCGTTTGTGCTGTGGTCTTTGGGATGAACTCGGGGCCTTGAGCATGCTAACCACGCACCTTCGCCCCTGAACTTCACCCCCCAAGCCCAGGTTGGTTGGTGCAAGTGTTACACCAGATGAGGACAGTCTTTCTCGAGAGGTGTAAATGGGGCACAGAATGAGAGCTGACGTCAACGACAACCTCTCACTCAGGAAGGAGAGAATTCAGTGGAGTGGAGCATCAGGGGAGAATTCAGTTCCAGGGCTGGGAGCAGAAGAGACCCCCACGTCACCACAAGGGAAGAGGAATGGATGCCTGCTTTATATACCACCGAGTCTCTTTCATGGGATCGGCAAGAGCTGTTGAATCCCGGGGAGAACAAGGAAGTCAATAACTGCCCTATACTTTTTTATTAAAAAGATCTATTTATTTTAAGTATATGAGTACACTGTAGTTGTACAGATGGTTGTGAGCCATGATGTGGTTGCTGGGAATTGAACTCAGGACCCCTGCTTACTACAGTTCTGCTCGCTCCTGCCCAATGATTTATTTATTGTTAAATGTAAGCACATTGTAGCTGTCTTCAGACACACCAGAAGAGGGCGTCAGATCTTATTATGGATGGTTGTGAGCCACCATGTGGTTGCTGGGATTTGAACTCAGGACCTTCAGAAGAGCAGTCAGTGCTCTTAACCACTGAGCCATCTCTCCAGCAAGCCCTAATACTTTTTAATAAAAGATCCCTGTATACCCATGAGAGTGTTTCCAGGAAGGAATGTACCAGATGATAAAGCGTTCCTTTTTTAGGCTCCTGGTCTCATAGATATCAGAATTTACAGATCAGGACTTAAGAGAAAAGCTCAAGAAATTTCTTTATTGGAGCTTGAGAGTAAAAATGACACAGCAGGAAAGCTAAAGATCTGAGTGGCTGGAGAAGGCAGACTTGGAATTAGAGTCAAAAAGTCAGGTGCCTCCAAAATGAAATCTGCATGCAACCTCCTGGTGTAAGGACAGGTCTTCAGAGAGTAAGGATTCCTAGCACATCGGGGCAAGCAGGCCTGGCATTCTAGCTAGTGTTGGGGATAGAAACAGGAGAAAGAGAAAATGTTAGAGAGAAGATAGTTACATTTTCTGGGTTAGAACTCAAGAGAGCAGACAATCCTAGCCATAACTGTCTACAAGCAACTGTGTGGTCATGAGAGTGAGAAAAGTTTGTGCAGGAAGTGGGAAGTGTAGCAGACAGGATCTGTGAGTAACTGAGACAAGAGAGGGGCTTCTGGACCTATACATTCATTAAGGGTTATGTTGTTCTTTGCACTTCTTTTTTTTGCGCATGTGTACTGAGAGCCTGACCGAGAGCACTAGGTGCTCCATTCAGTAACTGCGCTATGTATGAGATGCTACCAGTGGTTATGATGTCTATGCCTTGCCATATGATTCCCATCCAGGGAACTACCACATCTACAGTGTGAACTGAGGGCTGAGTCGGGGGATTATAAGTACTCATAGTGGTTATAAATGCATGAACTACTAAAAGAAGTCTATTCTGGATACATTTCTAAGCTATCAGACCCTGTCATTCTATTTACAACCTGATGACATCTTTGGGGTGACAGCTATAATTTGTATCATGAGATGTATACAAATGCCAAAGATTCATACATTGTATAGACCATGATGCACCTTGTGGTGGTTTGAGTGGGTATGGCCCCCATAGACTCATGTGTTTGACTGCTTGGCCCATAGGGAGTGTCACTGTTAGGAAGTGTGGCCTTGTTGGAGTAGATGTGGCCTTGTTGGAGGATGTGTGTCACTGTGGGGTTGGGCTTTGATGTCATGTATGCTCAAGCTACACCAGTGTAGTACACAGTCTCCTGCTGTCTAAGGATCAAGATTTAGAACTCTCAGCTCCTCCTCCAGAACCATATCTGCCTGGACACTGTCATGATTCCCAACATGATGATATTGGACTAAAACTCTGAAACTATAAGCCAGCCCCAAGGAAATGTTTTCCTTTATAAGAGTTGCCTTGGTCATGATGTCTCTTCACAATAATAAAACCTTAAGACACTCTCGAACAAAAGCATAATATGAGATGAATTGATGGTACTACAATTTCCCTATAGGGAATTATATCTCTGATTCTGATGCACAGTAAGCTACAAATGGTCAAGTATTAGGTGCAGAAATGGAATTATCTATTCTAGACAAGAATGCTATCAATATACAGATGCTCTATAAGCTCTATGCAGGGTTATGTGAGCCCAATATAGTCTAATATTGCACCTATGCAGAACACTATAGCCTCTAGAACAGTCAAAATGAATTATGTACAGCAAGGAATGGCTTATACAGTATGCATTAGGAGTTGCATGTAGGGCATCGTGTATGCTATACATGGCATCACACAGAGAAAAATGATGAATGCAAAATGGGAACTCTGATTGCTATAAAATGTGCTACACAAGCACTATACAAGACATTGTGAGCGCAACAATTTTGTACCATTGTGTTCTCTACTCAGGAATACCATGATCTCAATAAAAGACATTATGAACTCTACCCAGTATACTGTGAGCTATAAGAAAGGCAATACAAGCTCTAAACCGATCACTAAAGCTAATATACAGAGCAGTATGAGTTCCATAAATGGCTTATGACCTCTATAAAGGACACTATGAGATGAATGTAAGTGCAGTATGAGACCTCCGAGGCTACTGTGAGCTGGTATTACAACTGTTCTGTTATCCTGCTGCATCATGATCATATGCTACTGCAGATATGAATTCTTTCATGAACTGTGAACTCTATACATGGCCCACTGAACTCTGACACATGTATTGTGGGCTCTGTGCGGTGCACTTGGGCTCTATATAGGACACTATGAAACATTATGATATCCTCTGATTGTGAGCACTGTGAGCCACACAGAGGTGTACTATGAGCTATACAAAGAGCATTATGAATTATATAATGCTCTATAAGCTCAACCCAGAGTTCAAAGATGTATACACAGGGGACCATAAGCTGTGGCCATGTCATTCTGAGCTCTATGTGGGTACACTACGATCTCCATGTGAGTGAAGTAGGAGTCCAAGGTAAGGCATTATGATCTCAACGAAGATGCAATATGAGCTTTAAACATACCACTCTGGATCTAATACATGTCACTATGGACATAATATCGACTCACAATGAGGTCTATATAGGGTACTATAAGCTCTGTGTATATGAGCTATGTGCTATATGAGCTCTACATTGTGTGTTTTGTGTTTATGAATGGCTATGAAAGGGCACTGAGAACTCTGTAGTATGATCTCTAAAATAGGTATACTATGATCTCAGTTTAGGTGGGCTATGGCTTATACCCAGGGGCCCTGGAGCTCCTGGAGCTCTGAACATTACAGCAGTACAGACACCCTGTACTCTATACAAGCATAACTTGGGCTCAATGCAGGATATCAACCCAAGGGAGGTCCTTTGCGGCTTCCAACATACATGATGAGCTCTAAATAGGGTACTCTGAACTTACTAAGATCATTGGGAGTATCTCATAAGTGCACTTTGAGCTACATATTTTCAGTATGTGTATATATTGGAAGTGGGCTGTGCCTATTAGAATCTTCACAGTGGTCTTTGGTCCTTGGGTACTTAAACACTGTTTTAATTTTGTTTCTTCTTTAGCTGAAGGGGTTTGCAACCCCATAGGAAGAACAATAATATCAACCAACCAGACCCCCCAGAGATCCCAGAGACTAAGCTACCCACCAAGGAGTACACATGGAGGGACCCATGGCTCCAGCCACATATGTAGCAGAGGATGGTCTTGTCAGGCATCAATGGGAGGAGAGGTCCTTGGTCCTTTGAAGGCTAGATAGATGCCCCAATGTAGAGGAATTTGAGGGTGAGGAGGCAGGAGTGGGTGGGTGGTTGGAGGAACACCCTCATAGAATCAGATGGAAAGGGGATAGGATAGGAGTTTTCCAGGGTGGAGGGTGAGGAGGACCAGGAAAGGGAATAGCATTTGAAATGTAAATAAAGAAAATACCCAATAAAAAATGTATTTAAAAAAAATTGTTTCTTCTTATTAGCAATCAATCAACCTTTAGATCATTGTGTGTCAATCTAACTCAGTCTCTCTGGGCTTCCTTGATCATCCCGAGACCTAAAAGTCAACACATGTGAAAACCCTAAACCCTTCTTTATCTTGTTTCAGCTTTAAGAAGCCATATTCATTCAATACCTGTGGTGGTTTGATGAGAATGTCCTCTACAGGCCCATATATTTAAATTCTTAGTTCCCTGGCAGTGAACCTGTTTGGAAAGGATTAGGGGGTATGCCCTTGTTGGAGGAGGTATGTCCCTGGGGGTGGACTTTGAGGTTTCAAAAGCCTATGCTCTTCCTCTTCCTAGTTACAGCTCTAGTGTTCTCTCTCTCTCCCTCCCTCTCCCTCTCCCTCCCCTCTCCCTCCCCCTCTCTCTTCCCCTCCCCCTCCCCATCCCCATCTCCCTCTCCTTCTCCTTCTCTCTCTCTCTGCTTTGTGGTTGTTGTTTTAAAATGTAACCTCTCAGCCACTGTGAGAGCTTATAGTCATGGACTCACCCTCTGGAATCATGAGCCCCCAATAAACTCTTTCTCTGATAAGAAGCCTCAGGCATGATATCCCTTCACAGCAATAGAGAAGTTACTGAGAGCCATCCCTTAAGTGTTTTAGGGTTTCAGCTTTTGAGTAGGAGTCGTGAGGTCAGCTATTAGGAGGCTTGAATGTTACTGAGGATAGACCCTTCCTTGTTGGTAGCTTGTAAAATTAGCACCTGAAACTGCAGGACTTTAGCTGCTTGTCAAAGATAAATTTCACCACTGGCCTTAGTGAAGACATGACATTCTAAACTTTCCCAAAGATCACAAAATTACTATATAGCTAGATTTTCTGGTAAAGAACAAAGAAGTATTGTCCCCTCAAAGACATTTGATTGCCTGTCCTTTAAGAGTTAGTCCAAACGGAATGACTGGTGAAGTGTACTTTAAACACCCCTCATGAGGTGGCCATCTCATATGTAGATTGACACAATGTTCTCTCTGGCTATTGCAGTGTTTCCCTCTGCTATGGACCCTTCAGTTACTACTGTCCACTCACATGCCTTGAGTGTGCTCCACTGTACTCTGTCTTCTACAGTATACCCTATGTCTTGTTTGAATACATTTGATGAAGATTGCAAAGACTGGGGAGCTGACAGGAGCCAGAGTAAGCTTCTAGTATCATGTTTGATAAGTTCACAGGCCTGTTTTTATGACATGGTTCTGATATATCCATGTGTTCCTAGATGGTGTGGTGGTTTATATAGGTATGGCTGCTATAGACTGGTGTGTTTGAATGCTTGGCCCATAAGGAGTGGCACTATTAGGAGGTATGGCCTAGTTGGAGTGGGTGTGGTCTTGGAGGAAGCACGTCACTGTGGGCATGGGCTTTGAGGTCTCCTATGCTTAATCTATATCCAGTGTGGCACACAGTCCCCTTCTGCTACTTTACGGTCAAGATGTGGAACTCTCAGCTCCTTCTCCAGCACCATGACTGTCTGGATGCTGCCATGCTTCCTGCCACAATGATAAAGGACTAAACCTCTGAAACTGTAAGCCAGCCCCAATTAAATGTTGTCCTTTATAAGAGCTGCCTTGGTCATGGTGTCTCCCCACAGCAATGAAGCCCTAACTGAGACAGATGGTAATATTTTATATGCAGGAATAAGCCATTTGTCGGTCTTTGCATCATGATTTGTGCTGGACAGATAGCAGTTATTTAACAAACAAAATATACATTTATTCTCCCCATCATTTGGACTCAAGATGGAACTGACATGAGCATCCTGTATCAGAAACATGGAAGGTACATTTGTGTCTTTCCAATGTCAGAATGTATCGAATAACAAATGAATTCAGGAGCTACCTTAGTTTCCTTGGCAGCATTTTACCAAGAACTCCTGCTTTCCCTTGAAAACTGGTAAAAGAAAACCCAAGTTCTTTTATTCATTGCTGACTGCTAATTTAACTCCTACAGTACATCACCTCCCCACCCCCACACACGCATTAGGGATGGCTAAATGGGACCGCAGTAGAGTACAAGAGTTTCAAAGAGGTCTTATTGAGAGCCAGAAGCTGAAGGTGGTAGGAATGCTAATGGAATCCTGCTGGGGTCAGATAATGAACTCTGTTGGAAGTCTGCTGGATGCTTGGCTACAGAGTCCGAGTGTAATCAACTTTAGGGTTAATTAGAGCCGCAGAATCAAGTGTGGGTTCCTGGAGACTAGGGAGGTGAAGGTAGGTCCAGATGAGATCTAGACAGATAAATGAGTGGACAGCAGTTCCAGATGAACTAACAGCCTATGGGTGGATGGTGACTCAAGTAAGTCACATCGCTATTGGGGTTCTGGGGGAGTCGGTAGCTCTCTGCCAGTCTGTACCTTGACTCACACCCTGAGTGGCCAGATAAATAGGTTGGTGGGAACTGTTACCTTCACAGTGGTTAGGTTCAGGGTGTCCAGGGGAGGGCGTTGCATCCTTTCCCCAGTCTGATAGCTTAGATAAATTCTTGAGCTAGTTTTCCTGATAAGGTTTTTAACATGCCCATGTGTTCCTATAGTACCAATTCACTCTGATACATTAAAGTTGTCTGTCAGTCGGTCTATGTCCCACAGACAGTGTTAGATAGATGCCGTCGTTTATGTGTCCACTAAAGTGCAGAGACATGAAGACACAGCCCAAGGAAGCAGTTTATATCATACGAGAGAGCTTCATTTAGAGGTCAGCTTTCCAGAGGAGCTGCTCTGTAAACCGGAAACCACTGATCTGCGCGTTACCAAGTCACTTAGAGCGGAGCCTCTGTCCCGCTCACTTCCCACACTGGAAATTCCTGAGCAGCCATAGAAAGCTCACAGAGTTTCCTCTGAAGCCTGTCATTGTTCTTCCCTTCTGACCCTTACATCACACTAAAATTCCTGTCTGGGGCTTTAAGGTTCATGTGAAGCCGCCAAATCCTCTCCCATCCGACCTCTCCCGAATAACTAAGCGGGCCACCGTCTTTGGATTAATGATTGGGGTCTTCTACTTCCAACACCATCACCAGGCAGGTAGGTCATCTAGCTATAGAGGTCACTGTACCGATGACCATGTGCCTTACTCTCCAGTCCCCTGGACCCAGGCTCTGTCCCTGCAGCCCTGCTGCTCGCACACACTCTTACTCCCACATCCTTTGAGCTGTATTCCAAATGTGTCCATCACCTATTGCATGGACGGCCTCTCGTCTCTCGTAGAATTAGACCTTATAAGGACGGCCTCTCGTCTCTCGTAGAATTAGACCTTATAAATGATGCTTTATTAGTCTGTGCAATTCTTTGCAGGCCTTTGCGGAAGAGGATTTAGTTGCAAAATGCCTAAAAGACTCTTTTATAATGTAAATTCATCCTTTGTCATGTAAATCCCATCCTGTGGTCCCTGAGAAGGGAATGAGAGCAATATTAACTTGCTCTTTGATTATTCTTCTTCCTTCCTCTCATTTCTGTCCATTATTTAAGGATTCCAGAGACAAGAAACACAGGCTCCACCCCCCAAGCCCCTCCCCCCATTCTATAGCACCTTTGCAACTGGAATACAATGTCCTTGAGAATGTCACAACACACTGGGAACTACCAGATATCCAAATGAACTTTGAATTACAAGGAGTTCTCTGAGTCCGACAGTGTCCACTTGTATTCATTTGCCTTAATTCATTATTTGTTTTATTACTAAGTTACAACCAATACTTAGTAAATATCGGGTTGGTTTGTTGGTTTGTTTGCTTTTTACTTTTATTTTTTTTTTAATATATGATTAGCATTGAACTTAGAGGGCTGGAGAGGTAGCTCAGTGGTTAAGAGCACTGACTGCTCTTCCAAAGCCTGAGTTCAAATCCCAGCAACCACATGATGGCTCATGACCATCTGTACCGCTACAGCATACTCATATACATAAAATAAATAAATAAATCTTAAAAAAAAAAAAAAGAATTGAACCTAGAGCGTGTTAGGCAAGAACTATATCCTTAGCCCTCTGTACTCTTTGAAGGTAAGTCTTTCTAAATTACCTAAACTGGCCTTGAACTTGATATAATCTTGCCTTGGCCTCCTGAACAGCTGGAGTTAAAGGCCTGAACTAGACAGAAAAACTTTTATTATTCTTAGACAGAACAACAACAAGAAAAAAAGGCAGCCACGGTATTACCTGTCTTTCCCAGCCATTGGGAGGCAGAGGCACACAGCTCTCTATGAGTCTGAGGTCAGCCTGATCTACATAGAGAGTTCCAGGGCAGAACCCCAAATGGATTTGGTAAACCCATCCAAAGGCACCAACTCGGCTGGGTCTGGGCCGTCGGTGACCAGGTCTGCACTCTGCGGATGTTGACTAGCTCTTGGGTCTTTTCAGGTCCAACACAGAAGGGGTCAGGTTGTGGTGGCCAGGAGCCTAAAGCTTGGCTTCAGTCCTTCTATGATCTGTGAAAAGGGGCCACTGTATGTCCTGGAAGACACAGGAAGCACCTTGAGCTCCCACAAGATGGAGATGATAAAGTTGAGGAAGGGCAAAGCCCAAGGGTTTGCACCAAGGTGTCAGGGACGCCCGCAAGGGAGGTAGATGAAGATCCCACTGCTCAGACAAAGTTGACATTGGGAGGCCTGGCCACAAGGTCCTGCCCACCCAAGTCCTGTGATACCTGGCAAGTCTCTGTGCCCACACCTGAATCCACTGCAGATACCAGATGCCCCGCCAGTGGCTACCACCATTTTTCTGTCCCTCTGGAGACCAAGGGCTGCTCTTCCGTCTCCTCTGAGCATTCTGGCACCCTTGTCCACTGTGTCCCAGAACCTCAGTAACCTACTGAGGCTGCCAAGCTCTGGCCAGACTGAAGGTGCCACGTGTTCTAGGTCTGCATCCCCCTTGGAACAGGGCCAAGAGCCCAAAAGAAGCTGGTAGGATACCAAGGCACCTGCTCATCTGAGCTCTGAAGGACCCTTTAGGGAAGGAGTTATCTCCGAAGACTTTCTGTAGGAGACTATAAAAAGAAGGACACTAATACTCCCCCAGACCATGTTAGGTACTGAAACGTAGCTTCTTTTTTCTTTTTCCTTCTCTCTCTCTCTCTCTCCCTCTCTCTCTCCATCTTTCTTTCTTTCTTTCTTTCTTTCTTTCTTTCTTTCTTTCTTTCTTTCTTTCTTTCTTTCTTTCTTCCTTTCTTTCTAAATTAGCTTTCTTCTGCCTCCTGAGTTTGAGGATTAAGAACATTTGCTGCCCTGCTGGGCTTTCATAATTTTGCTGACATCATGAAGCTCATTCTCTGCCTTCTCATGAAGTAATGCTGCTTTGTGTGAGACCTTCCCGGTCCGGAGGGCCCGCGGGTCCCGGCTGTTACACCCTTCCACCTGTGCAGGGAACCATGTGCAGATACGTTCCTCTGCTTTCACTGAACCCAGAAGTAGCCTAAGAGTCACCCAGAGACAAGAGGCCTGGTTTTCTGCTATCCTTCTAGCTGTGAATTCTCCCAGAGGAGCTATTCTGCAGTTGACTGCAGCTCTGTCCTCTCTGCCAAAGAAAATCAGAAACACTCTTGTGCTCTTGTGCGCACGCTGAGAAGGACACTGCAGAGTCTTACAGCTGGGCGGACTGCTCTAGTATAAAGTCCTGTTGGGTTAGACAGAACCTCACTCTCTCTTTACCACTCTTCCCTAGGGAGTCTGGCCAGCAGATCGCACCTAGCCAGGACAAGGGACGGCTGTGGATGGAATAATGGATGCTGACTCAAAAAAAAAAAAAAAAAAAAAAGAATTATCTAAGAAAAAGCTCTTAGAGGTTTCCAGTCCTTTCCATCTATCTCTCTTACGGAATGCTATCTTTCTCATTTCCAAGGTCATCTCTGGAGGGGCTGAGGGACTCTGGGGCTCTGACAGAGCTCTGTGGTTCTCAGGTTCTCATTCACACGAGAGGATCTCCAGTCAACTGTGCACGGAACTGAAGACAACTGCCTTTATTAACTACTTGTTTCATGAGGATAAGCTTCAACATAAAAGTCCCAGCAGGGCTTAGCTGGGGGTGACTACTTTTCTTAGACTGGCATCACGTGGAAGACCACCCAGCTTGTTCTCTCAAGTGCCCATACATTTCGAACGTGCAAGGAAAGAGGGTTGTGAGTGTGGGCTGTGCTGTGCTGGGGAGGGGGAGGTCACAGAACCCAAAGGCATGAAAAGAATTAGGAATTGTGGCATTTTGAAATAGAAAGGGATTTACCCTCCCACACAGATCAGAAGCCCACAGAAGGTTTCTCCCAGCCCTGGCTAGGAAGCTCTTTCTAACCCTGGATGAACTGCCTTCCGAAAATAGGAACCCTTCACCCAGAAAGGGCAGCCAGACCATTCGTAATAGGACGTTTGTAAGGCGTCCAGAAGCCAATCATATATCAGGTTACCAATCTAATGCTTGCCGAGTTCTAGGTGAACATGGCTTTACAAAGGCTGGCCCAGCTTAAGGAACAGGGCTTTTTATGCCCCCTTCAACTGAAGACTAAATGCAACGCTTTCCACCGTACACTCAGGGACTTAATAGTGTTACTCAAGTCAAAAATGCCATGGTAAAACAGGATTTAAAAAACAGCAACAAAAACAAACAAACAAAAACGTGGGCTTTAAAAGAATGAACTGGAGGGCCCCTATAGTGTTGAGCACTTCTGTTTATTGCAGTGTCAGTGTGGAGGTCTAGTTATAATACTGTGGTTTATCAATTAGTGATATGCTACCAAAGGAGGAAACTGGGTAAATGGATCTGTGATTATCTCATATATATACTATTTCTTTTGAGGCTCTATAGTCATTTCAAAATAAAATGGTTCTCTTAAACATGTTAAGAATTTAGGGGTTGGGGTATAACTCAGTTGGTAGAGGGTTTCCTAGCTTGCAGGAAGCCCTGGATAAACTGAGCATGGTGATGTATTCCTATGATCCCAGCCCTCGGGAAGAGGATACAGGAATCTTGACTACTTATCCCAGGCTACCCTGGGCTACATGAGACCTGTCCAAAAAAAAAAAAAATCACAAATTGTAGTAGTGACTTTTAGAAAAACTAATGAAATATGTAGGCTTTTAATTTCTAAAAGGTGGTCCTTGTTTTTACAACCATAGGCAAGTCCTATGCCGAATCAGGGCTAGTATGTGTGAACAAGAAAAAACAGCCATGTGTGACTTTGAAGTGAAGTCCAAAAAGGCATTAAAGTCTTCATGTGGCCTCCTAAACAGACTCTGCTGGGTTCTATTTGCATATAAATCATCCATGTAATTTGCCTAAGACTTTCTCTTCTTATATCATCTCACACCAAGGTTCTATTAGCCTATAGAACTAACTGGCAACTTCCCCATTTTCTCTGTGAAGTGGTTTGAAATAGATATATGATCTTTGTAAGTAAAATGATCTGAACTGGTGTCCTTTGAGGGGTGAGAGGCCAATGGGACCTTCTGATTCCTGATATTATTTCTATCATGATTGTCATTTTTATGAGCATCTTTGTCTTTTTGGTATTTTGAAGGTTCCTAATTTTTATATATTTTTTAGAAAAATAATTATTTCAGCAAAGTTTTAGTTGTTTGTGTGTGCTTTTATAAATCTCCACAAAGCTAAGTGCAATGACTCATATCTATAACCCCAGCATTCAGTATGTTGAGGCAGGAGAATTTCTGCATGTTTGAGGCCAGCCTGGGCTTCAGAGTGAAGCTATATTTCAAATCATAAATATATACATATGCAAGGTCAATTAAATATATATAGATATCCTCTTTTATTTTTATTTGTTTTATTCCATCCATTTTCTAATTTTTGTACAAAAAAAAGCCTTTTATTTTAATTCCCAGTTTTTTCTTTCATATTATATAAGGGATATAAAGGTCCTGTGCTCATGGATAAGCACTAGGGAATCATCTCTTCAAAGGAGATGTATAACCCGTTTTCCATTCTGAAGGCTGGGAATGGATGTGGTTAGTAGCCGGTGACCTCCATGCTATCTGTATGGCAGAGACCAGACCAGATCTATCCCCAGACCTTTAAGAGGTCACATGTAGTTCATTTATAAAACCTATCTTTATGGAAGATGTCACCTGTACTTTGCAAAGAATTTCGATGTAGTCATACCTTAAACTTAGTTGTGCACATGGAATTGAGTTCATTTTCACCGGGAATCTTTCTTCTAAGTTCACTGTGCTCCAGTATGCCTAAACTAAACTGCCTGGGATCATACTCTAAAAGTTTGAACTAATACTGGCTACTGAGTTGTGTTGAACTGGGTTTCCTTCTTGTCATGGACATTCTGTTGGGCACGGTGTTTGCAGAAACACACAGGCATACAATATTTTATTCCTTTCTGCTTCTTCTTTTATTTAAGTTCTTATATTTTATGTATATAGGTGTTTTGTCTGCATGCATGTCTGTGTACCATGCCTGGCTCCTGGTCGAGGCCAGAAGAGGGCATCAGATCCCCTGGAACTGGAATTCAAAAGGTGTAAGCAACTGAATGGTTCCCCTAGAAGAGCCAGCCCAAGGATAATTTTTAGATGAATATGTATTCACATGCACTATATGTATTTATTTATCTTTTTCAAACGTATGTTTTCCCATAAGTTACCATTTGTCTTAACTTGATACTGCTAGCCTATCATTTTAGGATTCTCATTTAATTGTTTTCAAGGCACAAGTTTTCAACCCTCTGTTTTAATTTATCTTGGTGACTTAACGTTATGTGTATCCTTCATAAGAAAACTATTTGCTGGTCTTGGAGAGATGGCTCAGCAATTAAAAGAGGATTGTTTGCTCTTGCAGAAGTCCTGCGTTCAATCCCCAGTAACAACAAGATGGCTCACAACCATCTATAATGAAATATGATGCCCTCTTTTGCCAGAAAGGTTTACAGAAGATGAAGACAGTGCTAGTAAATATACATAATAAATAAATAATCTTCAAAAATAAAAAGAAAGAAAGAAATATTTTATTCCTTTCTGCTCCTTCTTTTATTTAAGTTCTTATATTTTATGTATATAGGTGTTTTGTCGCCAGCCTGGTCTACAAAGTGAGTTCCAGGACAGCCAGGGCTACACAGAGAAACCCTGTCTCGAAAAACCAAAAAAAAAAAAAATTAGGTGTTTTGTCTGCATGCATATCTGTGTACCATGCCTGGCTCCTGGTCGAAGCCAGAAGAGGGCATCAGATCCCCCGGAACTGGAATTCAAAAGGTGTAAGCAACTAAATGGTTCCCCTAGAAGAGCCGCTGTGGTCTGAATGTCTTATTTCCCTTACATGTTGTCTCCAATACTACTGTAACAGTCGTAGGAAGTGGGACCCTTTGGAGGTGATGGGTTCCTGAAGCTACAAATTCAATCTTTACAGAGACCATACATCTTCATTTATTGCTTGAGGCACAGCCAGAAAGAGGACCCCCACTGGACACAACTCTGATGGTGCTCTGACCTATAGACTTCCTCCAGAAACATGAACGAATGCTGTCATTTATTTTATGACAATATTTAGCTGAATGCACTAAATTGCCATGCCAAGATTTAAAACAGTTTTTTGTTCCCATAGTCTCATGCTTCCTTTATAGTGACCTAATTATATCCTGCTCATGGGTTGCTGTTTTTGTTACTGACTGTACAGACGACACACTTCATTTTTGGACTGCTTATCTTTACTTATGTAAAGTACATATTAGACCATACAGTGAATCTGATGAATCTGAAATGTCTAATAACTTTGTCTTGAACAATAGTAAACGAATCCTTAGCACACCTTAAACAATACCTTCGTTGCCCATTTGGTTTACCCATTTGAGCTACCCTCTAGGTAGTTTTTTTTTTTTAAAGATTTACTTATTATTATATGTAAGCACACTATAGCTGTCTTCAGACACACCAGAAGAAGGCATCAGTTCTCATTATGGATGGCTGTAAGCCACCATGTGGTGGCTGGGATTTGAACTCAGGACCTTCGGAAGAGCAGTCAGTGCTCTTAACCGCTGAGCCAGCTCTCCAGTCCTCTAAGGTTAGTTTTGAACTTATTGAAGCAGAACAAAATTTAAGGGTGGTTTTTTTTTTTCTGCTGTTTTACAGCCAGCAGTTTATGCATGTTAGCTTATATTTTATCAGTTTCTGGGCTTCTGCTCATTGTTTTGTATTCTGGCTCTCTTCTCTTACTAATGAGGAATATTCTTTAATAATTTCAGGATAGGTCTTTTTTTATGGGAGACACTGCATTTAACAGTGTATTGTTAGTCACCTCCTGGTCCACAAAGCCATTTATTTTGTTTTTTTTTTTTTTAAACAGACTGTCTCTTCACACTTCTCTTTTTTGATAGCCTGTCTTTACTGGGCCTTCATAATAGAATTGAAAGGAGAGCTGATAGATTTCACTCAGTATTAAAATCAGCATCAGTGACTGTTGAGTCTCTGGTCCTTGGAGGAAGGACCAAAGCAGGGCCAAGCAAGCTTACTTGAAGGGGGAAATGATTTTTTCTTTTTAGTTATATGTATATTACAAGTTTTAAATGTATTTGGATTTTCCCCTCTTGGTTCAAATCAAAACAAGGGGTTGTGTCACACTTGATGCGCTGACCCCTTGTGGATTCTTCATGTGCTTATTTATGGCAATTTCTAGAGTCAGACTTCAATGACTCCAGAGGCCAGACAGGTTATGTAAATGTACAGACAACCCGTATATGGCAGTAGATTGTGATGTCATCCAGCAAAACCGGATAGAGCCATCTTTGCCAACAGCATGGACAACCATGGTTTTTAAATGGCAAAGCACACACAGGTAAAGTCCAGAGTGGGTGCTTAATTAGGCCAATTATGTTGGTCCCAATTCTACATCTCAGTTGCACACAGAAAAGTTATGCTGTGACAAGGTCACACCCAGATCTGGGCTGTAAGTTATTGATCACTGTTCTTTCAAGGATGTATTCTGTCTTTGCAAAATGTATTCAAAAACTCATCAATGGAGGTCTGTTATATTCAAGTAAAGTTAGGTATGTACTGATAAGACCCAATGGGGAAAATATTCTTCGAGTGAATTAATGCATTATTACTGTGTGTTAAACAAAAATTGATTTGTTTTCTACACTATTTGGGGGTGATGTACAGCACAATCCTCTACTATGAAAGTTAAGTGTTGTAATTATACTGTTTCTACTTTTTGTTGTGTCTGTGGTCGTTTGTTCTTTCTTTTGCTGTTATTTTATTTTGAGACAGAGTATTACCTTGTAGCCCTGATGACCTAATATTGTGAAGCCCAGGCCAGCCTTAGACTCCAGGAAGTCCTTCAGTCTTGATCTCCCAAGAGCTAGGATTTGATGTGTGAGCCACCACACCCAAGCTTTTCTCTGATATATATTTTTCCTATAATATACATAACATTATATCTTTTATATATCATATTCTTTTAACATATATAGTGTATATATATGATACACATATGTGTGTGAATGTGTATGAATAACATCAAAACCCTTTCTTGATATGCTATTTTTATCTGGATAATAAAATTAGAGTAGGCCACATAAAAACAGCAAAAGCAGAGGTATTATAGAGGAAATATATTTTACTGAGGTTTAACAAAATCCAAGTTATACTTTAACTGTAATTGTCTAAGAACATTTACTTAGTCTCCCTCTAGCATTAATGCTTTACACTTAGTTATTCAGTTCCTTTTCTAGGACCTGTATGATGCCTAACTGCTATTTAGTTCAGTGACTTTGTGACTAGCATGCCTGAAAAGAACAAGAATATTCCAGAGACATTTTACCTCTCCATTTGGCTTCCAGACTATTAAAACAATACACCCCAAGAAATTGGAATTCTGTAAGAATTTCATGCTGGAAAAAAGAGGCTGAAGGCTGGGCCAGTCTGAAATGGAATTTGTCACCTCAAAAGAGATTTACAACTTGTCAGACCATCTTGTAGAAACTACTGGAGTCCAGATAATGATGGGCCATGGACATCAAGGGACCATACATTCTCTGTGCACATCTCCAGCCCACTGTTTAAACATAAACCTCATTCCAGGGTCTTGAAGATGATTTGTCGGGATATCATTGAATTTCTTTGTTCCTTTACCCAAAGTGGCCACGCTGAGTAAATCTTTTTCTGCTTTTTGCTATTGTTTATCATGGCTTCCATGGTTCATTTTGTTATGTCTCAGAATTTCTATCCCCATTCTCTGTATGTTAAGTACCATATTTCCATCCTGCTCTGTGATTTGAAATTTTTTTTCATCATGGTAATGTTATATCAGACCTGTTCTGAGCATAGGTCCATTCCATCTGAAAATCCACATCATTCTCTCCTAGCCTAAAGAAGAAGAAGAAAAAGAAGAGGAAGAAGAAGAAGAAGAAGAAGAAGAAGAAGAAGAAGAAGAAGAAGAAGAAGAAGAAGAAGAAGAAGAAGAAGAAAAAGAAGGAGGAGGAGGAGGAAGAGGAGGAGAAGGAGGAAGAAGAAGGAGGAGAAGGAGGAGGAAGAAGAAGAAGGAGGAGAAAGAAGAGGAATTATTATTATTATTATTATTATTATTATTATTATTATTTCCTGGAGGCTAGCTTCCTCTTATCATATCCTTCCTTCCCTGTTGTCTCTGGAATTAATGTAGGCATCCAACATTTTAGAGCGGTCCTCCCTTTTCTTGCTTTCTAGTCTACTTTCTCAACTTTATCCTACAATTCTTTTGTGGAGTCTTTCATTTCTATGATGGTATTTTTAATTCTGAAAGTGTCACTTTACTCTCCAGTGCTTTGGGGGAGGGACTATAGTGCTGCATTTTGTTTTATTTTTAGTATGATTTCTTGTTGCTTCATTTAAAATTTTTTTTACTACATCTATTTACATGTATGTGTACTATGGCATGTGTGGTGAAATCAGAGGACAAATCATGAGTTAAGTCTTTATTTATTTATTTATTTATTTATTTATTTTCAGAGCAGGTAGTCAAATGTTTAAATTAGAGCAATCAACTGTTCTATGTCTCAACTTCTCATATAAATGTTGTCAGGATCAAAATGGAGTTACTTATGTCAGCTCTAACTAAAAGAAATAATAATTCCAGTTGCTAAGACCAGTATCTACCATAAAACACTTTGCCAGAGACATAACATTGTATAGAAGCCACCACAACCTTACACAAAAACATCTCTGGCTGTGTGGTGGCACATGCCTGTGATGTCAGTTCCTTAGGAGGCTGAGGCAGAAGAATTGGGAGTTTGAAGGCAGAATGGGCACGTCAGTAAGATCCTGCCTAAAATAGGGTTAGGGGTGGAGCTGCGTCATAGAGCACTTGGCTAGCAAGGTCAAGGCCCTGTGTTTGATCCCCAGCACTGCAGAACAAACAACAACAACAACAACAACAACCACCCAGCTTCTCAAAGGATATTTCCCCAACATCTCCTAGTTAAAAGTGGACAGATCTGACCCTTGTAATTGATCCTTGTCTCCAGAGTACTGTGCGCAAAATAGCTTATGTAATCTTCATTTTAACCTTAAAACTTTGCTCTTGTTTCAGTCTTGCTGAAGATCAGCATTGTTCTGTGACACATGTGCTACAATAGCAGTGCTGTACTGTTCCCAGGTAATACTTTTTTAAGTTCTTCTCTGTTCATTATTTATATTCATATTTACCTGTAAATATAAAGAACCAAACAGCAGGTCCAAGATTCTGAATGTAACTTTGAGTATGCCCTTTGTTTTGAGAAGCTTTGGTCAGGCCATGGTTTTAAGGCACTCCTGGTGTCAAGTTGTGTCTCTCATTTTGAAGGAAACCAATTCCTCTCACCCTTCTAGAGGGTGTCCACTAGCTGCCTGGATTTTTGGGAGGGAGCTCTGCTGGAGAACATGTCGCAAGCTTCATTGTGTGCCAACTTCTATTTACACCCTCTCTCCTCCCAACAAAATGGTTTGTTTTCAACTTGTTCTGGGCTGTTTTCTTCATTCCAGGATTGAAAGTAATTCTGGGGCCACTGGAAATAAGAGAACCATTTAAAAGGTCCTGGGATGGTTTTCAAAGTGAGTATCAGCTCATCCCTGGCTCATGACCTAACCTTTCCTTCCATAATCATAGGTTCCTGAAGTGTCTAATACCAGAGAGATGGGAAGGTCCTACAGAGTAATTTTAGTTGCTGCTTGATTTTCTCTACTGCAAGTTTAACAAAAAGACACTGTGATCTGCCTGTCACATGTGTCTGCTCAGCCACATATAAACAGGGTTCTTAGTTAAGCTTGAAGGCTTTGCTGAAATACATCTCTCATAGATTTAACGTTTTCCAAAACTGAAACCTTAGCTTGGTCCACAATTTCTTTATCCACTAATTTTTAGTTTTATATTTGTTATATTGTTTTCTGTGGAGAGCTTTTTGGGGCTGCTTGGCAGGAATCTGACATTGGGTCAGGACAAGGAAGTGGGCTTCAGGCAGTGATATGAGTTTGGGCTAGGCTAGGGAAGTAGTCTCAGATATCTTGGTCATCCTGATAAGCCCTTAGAAACGGTGATCATGGGAGTGATCATGGGACTTTGTCTATTGCCTTGCTTGTTCCTTGACTATTTGTGGTTATTGTATTGCTTGTTCCTCTACCTAGAACTGACCTCACTACTTGCATGTAATTAAAATGGTATAAAAGGGGATTGGGAAAAAATAAACCTGCCTCAGCCTCAGAACTGGTTGGGTCATGCTACAATGTTGTCTAATTGTCTTTTTTTCTTTTTAATCCTCCTGCCCTGGAGAACCTGTTGAATGACTGAGCTGACTTAGTCAATTTTCCTTTCTTTTGGTTCATTTTGCTGTTATGTTATTACAGGCTTCAATTGAGAGTTTAATCTGTTTCCAACTTTAAAAAAATAAAAGCATTGAATCCATAAATTCCTTCACTGGATAGCTGTGACCAATTTCAGTAACTACTAGCTAATAATACTATTGCTATGGAATTCTAAAGAGCTTGTATCTTCAGCTCTATTTTCACTGTTTTGTGTTTTTAGAAAAGCAATGGCATCTTTCTATGTGAAATTAATTTTTGTTATCTTTTTGTTTATTAATGTATACCCTTGCTCACTGCTGCCCCCCCCGTAGACCTGCTAACATTTTACTAAAATTTACTTTTATATTATATAAATCTTATGTTAAAAATAGTTTGTGCCAGGCAGTGATGGCACATGCCTTTAATCCCAGCTCTTGGGAGGCAGAGGCAGGCAGATTTCTGAGTTCGAGGCCAGCCTGGTCTAGATAGTGAGTTCCAGGACAGCCAGAGCTACACAGAGAAACCCTGTCTTGAAAAACCAAAAAAAAAAAAAAAAAGTTTGTTTTCTGTCAACCTCACTAGAAAAATTATTTTTAAATCCACTGTAAATTTTAAATGGCATAAAACAATATTTAAAAAAAATCTGTACTTTTCTCTTCTGTCTTCCTACATATGAGTCTAAGGTGCTCATCTATCACCCAGAAGAAAAGTCAGGAAATGGGAATTATTAAGATTCCTTTGCAGAAATGCAGTGTAACAATGAACAAAGAGTTTTTCAGCTTCTGACATTTAGATGGGATTTTGCAGTAAGACATTAGACAAATATGTGTGAAAGCTAGTTGAAGACAAATGTCCAAATTCCTTTGCTTCTGCTTAATGCATCAAATGCTGGGCCTGGCCCAGAGGTTGCAGTAATTCTTCTAGAACTCATAAAAAATTATCCTGCTTGCTGAGAGAGATTAACCAGGAATGCTTGACTCCAGAGGGGCAGAGAAGATTAATCAGAAGCAGGACTTAAAAAGCCTGCCTGCCCTTTCTGGTCCTGTGAAGACCAAGACAAGGGGGTGGGGCATGAGGCTTACAAGGAGAAAGTCAAAGAGGCCTTGCAGGTCCTTCTCTTGTGAGGGAGGGTGATGGAATTCCCGGTGAGGGAATGCTGTGATGAAATGTTGGTGGACTGTCTTCCCACATGGGTATGGAAGGGGTCTGAAGTTTAGACTGCCCTGGTTCAACAAGGGAGGTCCTGGTAATGTCAAGACAAGTAGTATCATGACCCAATGAGGGCTATGCTCACACCACAGCCTTGGTCAAACCTGAAAAGACAGTGAGGACGATTGTACTGCCTGGACTAGCAAAGAGCGGGTAACGTCAAGGCTGTAGCATGACCTCCATGAACCTCGGTGAAAAGTGAGAAGCAGGGAGGGGCAGCCAGGACCGGACAGAGTCTAGAAAAACAAACTCTGGCTTTCTCTCTTTGAGAATCCAGAAGCAGATCACTGCAGCATCCCCAGAGGAACACAGGACTGTTGCAGTTTGCCAGTTTCCAGTCAGTGACACCCAAGGTTCAACTTGAGGCCAAAGCATTTCTTTTAGACCCAAAGAGTCTCTGTGGATCTCATTCTACCCAATTCCTTGTTCCAATAGCATGATAGGCAGAATGAGGGAGACTGTATTAACCCACAGCCTGCCAACTCATGCCCCTGACACCAAGTTAGCTCCAGATATTGCATAAATGATACTTTCAAACCAAATTGGCATAAAATCAGGTGGAGTAAAATTTACAAGAGCTTCAAGGCTTACTTGGTAGAGAGCTTCTTCCCTGTGAGTCTGTAAAATGCCACACTCTGATTTCGTCCTTCTGGGTGGGACATGGCCTTCAATTTTTTTTTTATTTTTATTTTTATTTTTTTATTTTTTTTGTGGTCAAAGAGCTCATGGTCAAGTTTTTCCAATTGAAATTCAGATTCACACTGACTTTAGGCTGGAAGACTTCAGAGGAATTAATTTCAGAGCACTGTATGAGGACACTTAAGATTTTTCTGGTATGAAATTCTGAGATGTCTGAAATTCCTCAGGGCTGTACCCCACTACCCTCTGCATTGGGATTGCAACAGTCTCTTTCCTGCTTTATTAATGTGTTGCTTAGCTTGCAGAACATTAGTGATTTCTAATTTGTTTCAACTTTTTAAATAATCCTACTGAGTATCTGGGAGGTGTTTTCTTAAATGGGGTGGGGTAGGAGGTAGAGGGTTGGTGATGGGGGCTTGGGGTGGGGTTCTTTCAGTGTCTACTGCTTGTTTCTTGATATTACTAATTCAGGAACATGGAGTCTCTTCTAAGTTCCTCTCTCCCATGCCCTTAATCTCTCTCTCTCTCTCTCTCTCTCTCTCTCTCTCACACACACACACACACACACACACACACACACACACACACACACCCCTGTTGTTTTGAACTCATGGAGTCCTTTACTCTTCAAACCATTATTTCCTTTTTGGGAATATACATTCCATTTAGTGTCTCCAGTGAATTGAGAAGATTTTGGCATTTAAAAAATTTTTCTAAGTCTGTATTTTTGCAGTCAGAGCCTCTTTCCTGACAATATTGGTTTATTGTTCCAATATTCCTGAATCAGTGAGTCTGAAAAGCAGTTTTTAAATACTGTTCCATTGTTCTCTGTTTTCTGTGTTAATTCTGTGCTGGGGCCATTTGCTGACTATTCAGTTTGCCATTGTTTTCATGTGGCTGATCCTGCTCAGGGGATCCTTTTCTGTCCCCACCCCCATTTAGGATGGTAGAACATAATTGTATTGTAGGAGACATAGGCATGGGCTTTGTAGTGTCCCTGGTACTCAGATTACAGCAGCCCCAGATTACATTTTATGCCAGGCAAGGAAATGTGTCTTCTCCCTTCTGAGCTGGCAGTGGTCTGAGGTAGGCTACACATGATGGCTGGAGGGAAACCATCAAGTAAGGGAGCTGTCCTCTACAAAATGACTGATGGGAAATATATCAGCCCCATTTGTATCATCCGAGTAGATACTTGTGACCTCTGGGTGGAACTGCAACGTAGCTCTCATTTTTCAGGACTGAGAGACTGCTTTCTTTTCACATTAGCTGATATACATGGCTGAAGCTCCAGGTGGGAGAGGAAACCCACAGAGCAGGTCCTTAGGCTGCATTTTAATAAATAATTATATATATTTTTAATTTAAAATAATTTTTTGTATAATATATTCTGATCACTGTTTACCTCCTCCAAATCGCCCTAGATCTTCCCCACCCTACCCCACTTCCATATTTTTAGTCCTGACAGCTGCTTGACAAGTAACAGGAGTGAGATGGACTTAGGTCTGATGCCCTAGACATAGTAAACAATTTCATGCAAACAACAGGTTAGAGAGAACTAGGTCCTCTGGGCTCCCTACCTTATCATGAAATGGAGTAGCATGATATTCACTCGGTAGGAAAAAAAAATTTCAACAGGGAACTTCATCTAATCAAGTCATTTGTTGTTGAAAACCTGTTTAAGTGATAGCATTATGCCCCTGCCTTCAAAACTTGTTGTAAATTTCTAAGAGTGAAGATGACAGAGATTCAATGGAGCAAAATAAAAAGTCAAGAAACGTCTATCAGCCAAATCTATTCAACTGAAAACAAGAAGGCAATTCGACAGAAAAGGAGAGTTCCCAACAACTGGAGCTTTAGCTCCATCTACATGGGAAGCAAGTAAACAGGCAGGCGGAAGAAAAGGAGAGAGAAAAAAAGAATCTTGCATTTTTCACAGAAATGAGCTCAAATGGTTTGTATGCTAACATTTAAATTGAAAGCCTAGTCTTTAGAAAATTACTTGGAAGGAAATCCCTCTGACCTTGAACTTGGTGATGAGCTTTTCAACTGAATAAAAAAACGCACTTCATTAAGGAAATGAGAGCTGGACCTTGTTAATATCTAAAACTCACACAATGCTAAAAGAATCGAAGACAAGCCACATATGCATCTGATAATGGATTATCTAAAGTACATGAAGAAATCTTAAAACTCAACAAAAAGAAAACAATCTTATTTTCAAATTTGTGTGTGTGTGTGTGTGTGTGTGTGTGTGTAAATCAGAGGACAACTTTCAGGAGATGGCTTTCTCCATTTGCTATGGGTCCCAGGTATGCAATGGACTTAGATTGTTAGGCTGTGGTTCCTGGAAAGAACACTACTTTACAGTGAGCCTTCTGCAAGGCTGATTAACTGATTAAGACTTCAAAAACTACAGGAAGTTTGGGATGTTGCAAATCCAGAGCCAAATTATCTTGGGTGAATCTTCTGTGCTCTCAATAGCCATTTATTGCCCTTCTCTGTTTGTGCCCTAACATCTTTGTGATTATTAGGTAAATCCTTTGAAATGTACCAAGCAAAGGCTAAGAATGCATTCTGCTAGCATCTGAGGTCTATAGCTGGGACTTCCCTGAGCTTCCAGAAGCTGCCTATCTAATGTTTCCACTAAGGTCATTGAAAAGTGCTTTGTTTGGTATGATAAAAGTCTTAAGCTGCTACCATGTTAGAACAAAACTATGTGTCCTTGTGCCATGGTCACTGATGTTTAGCTCTATGCTCAACCATTTCTTAAGCTCCTTTGAGGTAAGAGTTGTGTTTTTATGGCAATAGAGGCAAATGCTTTTACTAGTTAGTTATTTCTCTGGCACTATTCCAATGTTAAAATGAACAAAATATCTGAACAGATGACTTATTAAAGACATACAAATGACGAGCATGTGAAGAGCTGCTCTACATCATATGTGATTAGGAAACTTCACGTCTTTTAGGGAAAAAACAAACATGAATTGATAACAAAGGCAGACCCAGACACAGGGCAAAGTGAACTCTCTCACCTCCAATGCTTGCAGTCCCTACGAAAGACATTTCAGCAGTCTTTTGAAGCTGAAGATATGGTCCTGGGTATTTGACCAAATGAGCTGAGAACCTATGTCCACACAAACCCTGTATGCTAACACTATACCAGCTTTGCCCACAACTGCCAAACTTGGAAACCACTTAAGTGTCATTTAATTGATGAATAAAGACTGATAGCTCCTTACAGTGGAGTACAGCTCTATTCGATGACAAAGGAGTGAGCTACTCACCCATGAAAAGACATGTAGAGTTTTAAAATGCATCTTGCTAATTGAAAGGAGCCAGTCTGAGGAAGCACCAGCTGCCTGGTATGACAATAGAGGCAGTAAAGGTAGAAACAGTTCTTTGGGTAGACCAGGGGAGGAGTAGAAGATGGGAGTACAAGGGATTTGCAGGATAGTTTAGCTGTTCTCTAGAACATTGTAATGGTGGATACAGGACAGTATATAATTGTCAAAACCCATAACAGAAGTAACAAGGAGGGACTTTGATAAGTTATGGAATCACAACAGTTCACTAAGTATTGGATTAATCCATTCACAGGTTCATAATTTGATGGGCTATTGGGAACAGATAATTGGGAAGTAGGCTCTAGTTTTAAAAAGTAGGGCTGTATTTTGTTGTTCTGCTGCCCATTACTGACTGATCATCACTGGGAAAGCGGCGTATTCTGCTTTACCAGATGTCCAAGCAGAAATGAGTTAAAACATCTGAGTCAAAATAGACCTTTTTTGTAGCTGTTTGCATTAAAAATGCTAATTATATTCCCCCAAAAAACTGCTTACAAAAGAATGTCTGCACATAGCTTCTAGGAAACTGCCCCCAGTTGGTTCTAATCGATAAAGATGCCAACAGCCAATAACTGGGGAGGGCAGACAGAGAGGAGCGATTGGGACTGGGAGAAGGAGAAGGGGAGACCCACCAAGCC
This sequence comes from Tokudaia tokunoshimensis, assembly GCA_036184795.1. Lineage (NCBI taxonomy): Eukaryota > Metazoa > Chordata > Mammalia > Rodentia > Muridae > Tokudaia > Tokudaia tokunoshimensis. The sequence continues at coordinate 82,673,329 of BTHU01000016.1, forward strand.
AGGTGGAGTATGGAGGAGAGATGAAATGCCTGAGGAGAGTGCAGGACAAAGCCACCATGTGAAGGAGCCAGGAGTGCCTGGCCCAGAGCAGCCAACATGAAACATAGAATTAGTAATAACTCAGGATTAACCACATGGAGATTAGGTAGTGGTTCAGCGATTGTGCAGTTTAAGGCATATTAAAACATAAAGGCTGTGTGTGTCTTTCATTCGGGAACATTAAACTGTTGGGGCAAGCAAACATGCCAACAGGATTAATATTTATTTCTATACTTTTTTTCCTTTTAAGTTGTTTTTCTAGGGTATTTTGTCACAGTGATGGAAAACTAGTATGAGTAAATGTCATGAAAATCTGCAATAAAAATAAAAAGGAAATTGCAAACTCACATGAATACTGTAGACATTTGCCCAGGCAACTGTCTGTTCAATTATGGTCCTTCTCTGGATACTGAAGTGCATTTTCACATTTTATCAATATGCTGATTAGTGTCAACTTTCCAAATAGCTGGACTTTCTCAGTTTTCCTACAAATCAGCTGAGCTGAATATACTATGTTCCCCTTTCCTTGTTAAAAACTCCTAATTCCTCACCTCAGGTAGGACAACTGGATCTCTCAGTTTGCAAGTCAATTTTGTATACAAAAAAAAAAGTTCTTTGCTTTATTTGTGTGTGTATGTGTGTATAGGTTGGAGGATAATTTATGGGAATCTGTTCTCTCCTTCTACCATGTGGGTCCTGGGGATAGAACTAAGGTCATCAGGCTTGGCTGCAGACATCATTACCTGTGGAGCCATTTCACTGGCAGTTTTAGAGAATGAAGGTTCAGACAGGGTCTCACTATGTGGAAGTCTGGCTTTGAATGCACAGAGTCCCACCTACTTCCATCTCCCAAGTATTGGGATTAAAGATGTGCACCATCATTTCTGGCACCCTTTGTTTAATTAAACGTTTTTCCTTTGCTTTCGTTGTAACCTCCTTTGTGGTTTTGGACCAGAGTTGATATGATCCTTAAGGTGGTTGTATAAGCATCTTCATGTATGTTGAGGATTCTTGACAGCTACTGCTAAACCAATCTAAATCTACTTCAGTTCATCTCATTGCTTTTGGTTTTCAAATGTAAGGATGGTAAATTGTCACATACATTTCATCAGCATAAAAATAATTAAGCTATACAAATTATTCTCTAGACCAGTAGCTCTCGACCTTCCTGATAATAAAGTTCCTTGGGCTGGAGGGATGGCTTAGAGGTTAGGAGCATTTACTGTTCTTCCAGAGTTTCTGAGTTCAATTCCCAGAAACCACATGGTGGTTCACAACCATCTATAGTGGGATCCAATATCTACTTCTGAGGAGAGCTACAGTGTACTCACATACATAAAATAATTAAATCTTAAAAATTTCCTCATTTTGTGGTGTTGCTACTTCATAACTGTAATTTTGCTGTTAAGAACCATAATATAAATATCTGATATGCAGGACAGCTGACCCTTGTGAAGGTATTGTCTGACCCTGATTACTTCTGTAGACATTAACTGGACATTCAATTTCTAGTGGTCAAATACTTTTTAGGTGGTCCATTTTAAATGCCTTGTACAATTATAGTAAAGGGTAGCCTTAACTTCTTATATTACATTGGGCATGTTAGCATTTATGTGTGCCTGTGAACATATGCTATGGTGCATATGTAAAGGTCAGAGGACTTGTGGGAGCTGGTTCTCTCCTTCAACTGTATAGGTCCTGATGACTGAACTCAGATCATCAGACATGGTAGCAAACATCACTGCCACTGAACCAAGACCTGTCTTTTAATAAATCACAAATAATGTTGTTATAAAGCAACTGGAACAAAGAAACTAATCGATGTGAGAGAAATCTACATCTCTCTTGATGTTATGCTAATCAGCACAAATTACATTATTAAATAGAAGCTGCTAAATCCCTCAGGTTCCCATTTGAAAGAATAAAGCTTGTCCTTATTTTAATATTTATTTTTCACAAAAAGTAAAAATAATTAGTTTACTTGGTGCAATACACTACATAATGGCTTCCTCACAATGCTTACATACTAATCCCCAGAGCAGCAGGTGTGATTTAAACAATCTTGAGTAGGAAGATTATTCTGATTTACCTAGTTAGGGCTGGCATAATATCTCAGGGCTCTCCAAAGAGGACTCAGGAAGGGTAAGGGTCAGACAGAAAGGTGGGGAAGAAGGAGAGGAGGACAGAGGTGAAGAAGGCACGAGGCTGCAGGAAGAGTCTGAGGAAACAGAGGTTGGAGACTGAAGAAAAGTCAGTGAAGGAAAAAGCATGACTTCTCCCCTCATGCCTCCACATGTGCAAGTCAAAGACAACCCATGGGGTAGTAATTTTCACTGTGTGACATAGTAAAATTAGGAAAAACAGTAAGAAAAGTGTTTGTGAGAGGCTAGACTACCCAGCAACCCAGGAGACCTGTGTTCTACATAGGAAACAACTCATACTATAGGATAAATCAATTGAATAATTGTATCATATAGACACATATCTTTTGTAACTGGTATGCCATGAAGATAGACTTTGGCTGAAGTCAAGAAATGCAAATGTTTGTAATACTTACATTTTCATCAGGAAACACTAACTAGTAGATGAACTAAAGTGACTAAGGAATCAGACTCCTCACAGGAACCAGGAAGCTACATTTGGAAGTGGTAGACTTCCTGCCACACCAGCCCCAGTAGAATCTGTGTGACAAGTTCCACAGACTGAGGCATTAGACTTCAAAAGAAGGAGGTCTCCTGGAACCGGTTGTGGAACTCTCAGTCGGAGCAAACATATTGAGCCTTAGTTCTCAGGGCAATTGTTCTTTTTTGTTCTTCCATTCCTTTCCTTAGTTACAGGTTCCTGGTAGCCTAGACCATGATCTTAAGCAAGAATAATGGGTATGAAACCATCCCTAGAGATGGGGTCACTAACATGACCTTATCTCCGGGAAAACCAACGCTTTACTTTTCAAATCATTTACAAAGTTATTATGATAAAAACTTTCTCAACAAAATTTCTTATGGCTACACGTGTCATCAGAAGTGGGTTTCGGTATATGGTAAAGAAAGCCTTAATTAGTAAGAATTAAAATAGTTTAAATTTATGCGTTGAAGATTTATAAAAAATCAGGCATTAGATGTTAAATAATTAACCATCTGGGTCTAGAAAGTTAGCTCAGCGGTTAAGAGCACTGACTATAAAGAGTTATTGTTATTCTTGGGAATATGCCACTAGCCTTGGACAACCACCCTATTGAATACATTCTTTTAGAATTGTTATATTTTGATGATTTATATTAATAATGATGTTACCTATTCTGTTTGTGACTCACTGAACATGTAGTTTCAGAGTTGTAATGCTCAGATGATTTTTGTATTTTACTGTGCCAAATGATTTTTGTTGCTATTAGTGATTGTTTCACTGGATATGGTTTCTAAGAGTTGTTATGTTTGGTTTTTAATGTATAAAATCCCCTGCTTGAGAGCTGCAAAATACACTCAGATTCAAACTGCCTCTGTGTTTGTTTCTGTTTGTCACCGCCGAATCCTTACCCACCTGAACTTCGAGGACCCTCATCCTAAGGACCCCCATACCTGGCTGGGGTGGTCCGTGGCAGCTGGCACCCAAAGTTCTTTTCTCTGATGAGAATACATTTTAGTTTGTTCTAGTTATTATGACAAAATGCCAAAACCTGCAAGACTTCAACAGAAAATTGTTGAGGTTCTAGGAGGTAGAACAATGTTAAGGTGCAGGCAGGGGTAATACCTGGAGAGAACTCACAGGATGCTTCATACAGGGTATCTTGCGGTGTCCTTACAGGTTCTGTCCTCATAACCCTTTTTCAAAGACCCTAAACCTTGGAGATCAGGCTTCAACATAGGAATTTCTAGAGAAGACAAATGTGGTTGGGTGGATATATCCTGTGGGCACACATGTTCTGTAAAGCAGCTACCTCCCTAAAGCTGCTTCAGCTTAGCTGGAAATAAGAGTAATACATTTAGCCAGAAGTAAAACAAGCAAATAAGGAAATTCTCAGCAGAGTTAGAGCTGAAAGTGTTGGGAGTGAGAGGTTATGAACGCCATGAAACACGAGCCACATAAAGGTCCAGCGTCCTAACTGTCTAGGGCAATAGAGTGCCCCTCTATATCACTCCACCTTCTCCTTCTGTCTTATATTCAGTTGTCTTCTTTTTCAACTGATTCTGCAAAACTTCTCCTTTTATTGCCATACAGTCTAGCAGAGAGGCTCTTTGCCCAGAGGTTATTTTTATTTTGCTTTATCTTTGTCTACATTTAGGTCTCCGCCTATATACTACCTCTTCCAAACCACAGACACCATTCTGATCCAGTCACTTTGCATGTCCTTTGCACAAGTCCTTCAGAAAATACACTCTTTTGTGTACTTCTTTCCATGCTTACTGCTTATTTCTCCACCCATAATGGGTGCTGTGATGACAAGCTTTCTGATTTTATTCACTATACTTTCCAGGTCTTAGAACAGCAGTAACACAGTAAAATCGTACAAGGGAACACCAGGAGATTACCCAACATCTTTTTCTCTATTTACAGTAACTGATGTGTGATTTTAAAACTACACAAAGCTCTAAAGTTTACACATAGCTAATGATACTCCACACAAACTTGTCTTTTCCTACACATAGGAGAGATTTGTCCCTGGAGACCTGGAAAGCAGCATTGCTTTGGGTTGCAAGCTGGTTAATCTTCCTAATGTTCTACTGACTGTCTCAGAGGCTTTCCCCTAACCCTTTTTCTCTCTACTCCCAGTACCCTGCCTGTCTGGGCAGGCATTGGGAGTAGAGACAGATTCAGAGAGTAAATCAACCACTGCAAGCAACCTAACATGGAGGATGACTATTTAGATGATTTAACATGAGTATTTAAGCTTCTTTGGGAGAATAAACATGAAACAAAATAATTCTGCTGGGTATTCTACAAGTTAGGCAGAGTTAAGGACAAATTCCTAAGTATGTTGGGGTTCAGACCTGTGTGAAGAGGTTGTGGAAGAAGGACCTGCTTATTCTTGTACACAGACAAGTCGGAACAATCCTCTCAGAAGCTGGAGAGCCACGCTGTGGGGAGGTGTGGAGAAAGAGATAAGATACCACAATGGGATCAAAGTCTGAACAGATACCATCCTACGTCTTAACTGCTATGAAGTGACACCATGACCACAGCAATTCTTATAAAGGACATTTAATTAGGACTGGCTTACAGTTTCAGAGGGTTAGTCCATTATCATCAGGCTAGAGCCTCACAGCATATAGGGAGACATGGTACTGGAGAAGAAGCTGAGAGTTCTACATTTTGATCTGCAGGTAGCAGGAGACTGTGCCATATTGGGCATAGCTTGAGACCTTAAAGCCTACCCCCACAGTACACACTTCCTTCAACAAGGCCACAGCTCCTAATAGTGCCACTCCCTATGGCCAAGCATTCAAATATATGGGTCTGGGGGGCGGGGGGGCGGGTTTCACACCACCACATTGTCTATGCTGGGAAAACTTGGTGAACAAATTTCAAGGCTTTGGGCCAGTGGAGGCAGCCAGTGAGTTGACAGAGGGAACTGGGCCTGCAGAAGGGGTGGAGGTATATCTCTGCAGACACTGCTGGAATCAGGTGCTAGAGACACTACATCCTGCTAACTTAGTGGGCTTCTACGAATGGTCTTACACAGGTAGCTCCAAAATCTGCAAGGAACAAAGGTCAAACAGCCATTTTACCATTTTATTAAAGCTGCTTGACATGCCTGCATATGGGTGTGTGTGTGTGTGTGTGTGTGTGTGTATGTGTGTGTGTGTGTGTGTGTGTGTGTGTGTGTGTGTGTGATGTCTAGAAGGGGATGCGGCCTAGCAATTTGGCTGGTAGTATCAGATAAGCCCTTATCAGAGAGATACCATGTCAAAGGACTTGCCTTGAGAAGCTTCCAGCAACTACTTGGTGACTACCTGCAACTCTAGTTCAATGAGATCTGACTCCTTCTGGCTTCTGGAGGCACTTCACACACAGTGCAGAGAAAAAAATAAAGATCAATAAACCTTTACAAGAAAAGAAAAAGAAAAAAACCAGGAAAACCCACAGCTACAGAAAGCTATACTTTGCTGGCACCTACTGCTGGAAGAGCTGCTTGACAGGTAGCCAGTTTGTAAGGCATCAGAGCTGGACCCTGACCAGAAATGCTCCTTGCTTCTTCTCTGCGGTGGCTTATCAGTGCTCTCCACTGGCAAAGCTCAATGTCATCAGGATAGGCAGGAGACCATCTTCAAAAACCCAAATGGTCAGTCCATTTGGAGAAAGGCCATACATCTTGGGTATGAAAGGCCTTCAAAGGTTTTTCCCTCATGTGGATTTTAAATGACACCCACACAGACTGATGATCTTAGTTGCATGTGTAGCCCATTCCCTTTCCCTTGGTCCCAGGTGCACAGCAGTGCTCAGTGGGCCACAGAAATGGCAATGTTCCACACTGACCCCTTGATTCCCCTCTCAAACTGATCAGTTTCCCTGTACATTTAAAACTACTCCAAAAAGAAAGTCTATTAAAAATAAGTACAAAAAACAAAACAAACAAACAAAAAAACCCCAAAACCCAGCCAAAGCAAAAAAAAGAACCCAACAAAATAACTACTTAACACCTCCTCCTAAGATGGCAAACTTTTTTACAACCTCTTACAACAAAAGCCTTGAAGTGACACACTTTTCTCCCACATTCCAGGTACTGTAGTTCAGAGTCCACATTCTCATCACGGTCACTTTTTAACCTGGTCCCAGCGGTCCTTAGTCTTCAGCTGGAGACTGAGGACATAGTCATGCCCCACCAAGCACAATGGCCCCATAATAGCACTCCATTCATAACCCTTGCAACGGAGTGAAGGCTGTGACCCTCCCTGTGCACTTCACAGCCCTATACTTTGTGGAATCCTCTTCTATCTTGTCTGTCCCATCCCACCCCAGCCTTGTATTTTGTACCTGGGATGCCCTCCTAGCCCTCTCCAGATAGTGTTGGCCTGTCTTCTTTCTCTGGCCAGAACTTTTCTCATACTGACATGAGTTACTCATGTAACTCATGCTGTCTCAAATCATTACCTTTTAATTAAGACCCACTCCTGCCATCATAAAAGTGACAACTTACCCCTTCCATGCTACTTCTTACCCCCTTGAGCTCTTCATTTGTCATCACAGCATGTCCACAAATTTCTGCACATGCTTTGTCATTTTAGGCATGCTCTTCTTGCTCAAGGCCTTTCATCATTGTTCCCTGTTGAATCTCCAGTACCTAAAATTCTATCTAACAAAGAAAATGCTTGACAGACAGATTCATTTTCATAAAATGAATTTTATGGAAAAACCGAATGTTAGTGTAACTTAAATGTATTTCATTACATCCATATCCTTTAAAATTAGACTATATATAACACATAAGTCAAATAACAGATTGGGGATGTTTTATTTTACAACAGCCCAGTTACGTCTGGGAGTCCACACACCACCAGAAGAGGTAACTTCCAAAAATATAGTTGTTTGTATGCTATATGTGTTTGGACAAAAAAAGAATGAACTAGAATTTGGTGATAATCACCTGCACTCTATGGTCTTTTTGACTTCCCTCCTTCAGTCCCTTATAAATCTGGGTTGAACTTTTTATTAAGGAATTAGAATCCAATCTAGAGAGACTACATAAATTAGCAATTATATAAATTAGTTATAGTTATCTAAAACTGGTATCAGAAATGACAGGATTATAAATTATATCAATCTTTGGCTGCAATTGATAGGACATGGTTTTGTACAGATGTAAACGTTTTTAGTACATTTTTTTTAAGCACGAGGAGGTATCCACACCATAAATTTTGATGATACAAGTTTAACAAAGGTTAACTTACATACTTTTCTTAGTAAACAAATTTACTGTGATGTTCTAGGTATGTGGTTTGTGCACATTTTTTTATTTTTTGCCTTTGTAGAATTTGTTGGTATTGCATAATGGTTTCTTAACCACCTCTTAAAAACACCTCGGGCTTAACATTTTATTATTGTCTGATAATGAACTGTATATGCAACAAAACAGCAAAAAACCCTTTCCCCATCAGTTAATTATCTAGTAACCTTTAAAATCTAGTCTCTAATCATGCATATACAAACAAGCACACCCAGACTAAAGGTGACCAAGTACAGACAAAGTGTGCAAATGCACCGACACAAAACTGGACTCAGTATAATTGTTTTGTAACTATTTTAACTCCTCATATTTTGGTCATAATGACTATAAAGAACAGGAAAAATAAGACTTAAGGTATATTTTAGATAGTGACACTAGCTTAAAAGTGGATAGATACCTTTATGTAGTTTTATAATCTCTAGGTGATGTCAGTTGATCAGAGCATATGGCAAGGCTAATGGGCAGCTTGGGCTCAAATCAACTTTATGCAAATGAGGGCACCCAACCCACTTAGTTTTTCATAAATGATAGTTGCTATCCTTAATGGGTAAGTCAGTTATTGAAAACTGATGAACAGGTACCACATTCAAAGCTATTTCAGTGAGAGTACACTATCAGCTACTCCTTAGTAAGCCAAAGAGGACACAGATGGAAACTAACCTCCCAAGAGAGTTGCAGTACCACCTGCTCCCAGACTGCCACTGGATCCAGAGACTTGGAGAATGGAGTCATGAGAAATAAACACCAGGCTGTGCTTTTATGTAGGCAGAGAACAGGACTCACTATTGGGAAGTCTATGGCAGGTACATCTTGAGAGGGCAAGAGCTGGGGCTGGAAGACTGTTTTAGAGCTAGGGGGAAGTCTGATTCATTGACCTTGAAAACTGGAACTGGGTTTTAAGAGCTTGTAAGTTTTATAAACTTGTATTATGCAATATTTATGCCAATCTGATGAGGGAACATTTTAACTTTTTAGGGGATAATTCTATGAATGAACTACTGAATAACCCAAAACTTGCAGTGGGGAATTAGGGAATCAAGAATCCTGAATTCTTGAGGAAGTTATCTTAATGTTAGATTATATGGACAATCTTCAAACTAAAGGCTAAAAATAGAATCTCTTCAGGCCATCTAGATTGAAAGTTGCCAGGAAGAAGGTTTATATTTATGGACACAATTTGCAAAGTTGGTTATACAGATCCCATTTTTGCCACCCAGACTAAGCCACATCATAACCCATGGTGTTAATAGGACAATTCTAATCTCAAGTCTATAGGTACTTGGCTCTTTACTCAATCTAACACTGCTGCCTAAAACTTGGACTTGTAGGAGAAAAGTCACTAAACTTTGAATGTGGGGTTTCTATTCAAGTTCATTTTCTCTTCCTGACAAGGACTATCAGAGACCACAGGTTGCTACTTTTCTGTGGAGGCAAGATGACTCATGCTACCCTCCCAGTGAGGATTAACAATAGCTTGGCTGTGATGAATGTGACCTGTGACCATGAGCCCATTTTTTTTTTTTACAAACACACTTTACCTTGAGAAACACCGTGTTATAGTCAGCTGAAGTTTAGTAAATACAAAATACATCTTACAACTTATTAAGAATAACCTTAGCTAATTAATGAAACGGCTGCCCTTGTCCCACAGCCTCACTTTGCACCTCTAAAGCCATAATCTTCACAAGGGAGCCCCCCCCCCATCCCCTTAGGTTCTGGTATGCACTTAGGACACACACACGTACACTACATACACTCACACACACGGTCCCCCTAGGTTCTGGTATGTACTTAGGATAAACACACACATACACTCACACACACGGTCCCCCTAGGTTCTGGTATGTACTTAGGACACACATACACATACACTCACACACACGGTACCCCTTGGTTCTGGTATGCACTTAGGACACACACACACATACACTCACACACACGGTCCCCCTAGGTTCTGGTATGTACTTAGGATAAACACCAACAAAGTAAAGGCCTGGCTACTTCTCTTCTTGAACTGCCTTTATTCTTGAGCACTCTTCTATAAGCTTGGTGAGAATCTTTACTGCCTTGAAAACAGACTCTATTCCTTTAATGGCTCAAGTCAAATGAATATAGATGCCTTCCAACAAGAATACAGATTTTTGCTTAAGAAATACTTTTCTTAAAAATGTTGCAAAAACATTTGTGGGCAACCTCTTGAGGGGACTTTCTGAAACTGGATCCAGATCTTCCCCAGTCTAACCCCTTCTTTCAGACATCCCAGTCTCCATGTCTTCCTGCTTTGTTGGTACACACATGCTGTGCCTCAAGAGATGCATTGGAACAGAGTGAATTGTTTTGTATCACTCTTCATCATACTCTTTAGTTACATTTCCCAGCCTTGTTTCATCTATAATTTTATGTTTAAAACATCAAGCTAGTAGGTCTACAGGCTAACACACAGAAAATATTAACTCCACAGCTGTTGATATCTGACAGTGTTCTTTTTGTAAACAACAGCACACATCATATATACCAATATGCACATTACATTTTTTTGTCCATGCAGTTTCAGTATCAGGAATACCAATAAGCCAACATAAACTTCCATCAAACTATATACCAAGAAAAATCTTAAGATCTAAATTAAATTTGCACTGTCCACTCTGTACAAACCACTGGTTCCTAGAGATGGTACATGAATAGTCATTAAAAACACAGGCTTTAGAATGAGAGTTATATCCAAATTCTAGCACTGTCCTATTAGTGGGATTTTATAAACCAGTAAAGAGTTTCTAGAAGCTCCAATGATCTAAGCCAACAGCAAGCTTCTGCATTTATCCTCTGCTTTAATGCATTTAAATTGTAATGCTGCTACCACATTTTATTTGCATGAAACTCTGTACCATGCATATTAATTGTAGTAGTTATACATACCCCTATCCCAGGAAAGGGGGGGCCTACTTTAGAAGATAATTTTTACTGATTGTGAGATTATAAATGATATGAAATTATTATAACACTTGCCCATCAACTTAAAACCATTTGCTATATATAACCTTTTGCAATTTTTAAAAGGTAACATATCCTACCTTCCTATGGTCTTCCTATGAAGAGTCTCAGAAAGCCAACAAGGTGTCTGTGTTGTTCACTCACACAGGCAAAGTGTATTTTGTAACTATCAGTTGTGTTTAATGCACCAAATAATGCTCCTGAATACTAATACAGTGTCACCTTAAGTTTTTGAGGGTGAACTGTCTTGTACATGGTTTTGTTTCATGATGTCTGAGTTTTATTGTAGACATTAACTTAGGAAGCTGAATGTTTCTAAGACTTGGAGCTAATTGCGAATGGTAAAGCACATCTGGAACTGAGCATGTCCACCACACCAGATCCTAATTGTCTTTCAACAATCACAGTACAAATCCTCTGAGACTCAGGATTTTAATTTTTCACACTGCAAGAACTGTGCACACTAAAACTTTATGCTCTATGAGCTGTACTTTATTAGAATGATTAAACTTTACTTCATTAACTAGAAACACAGCACACACTATTTGGAGCTTCTCATATCCTGCAAGCCATTTCACTGAGGCCTACTCAGGATCAAGTTAGACCTAAATATTAAGGATGAAATTACATAAGTTTTTTTTATGTAGGTTCCATTTCTAAGGAAGCTTTGTTCACTTTTTCCCAAGAGTTAGCTTTATGACCAATCATTAAATTCACTGTCATTTTGTGTCCTATACCTCTGGAAAACTGACTTGGAATGGAAGACCATGCAATAAGAAAAAAAAAATTAAGTGTAGATCTTAATCACTTACCTTGTGATCGTCACACTAAGAACTTGAGAGTATAATATGCTCCTTTAAATGGACATGTTCCAAAAATAGTAGCCACCATCATCCTTGCTTCTTGATTAGTGTTGTTATCAGCAAATATGGGCCAACAAAAACATGCAGAATTCCATACTGAGATGCATTTCATATTACAACCTTCGCTTCATGCAAATGACATACACAATCACAGATTTAAATGGAAAACCATATATCCATTTGCAACATAAGACACAGACATAAACTCCAGAGTACTAGCTTAGAATCAAAACAAGGTCCAAATCTTGGCTTGGCCATTTTTCAGCCGTTACCTTACACAACACTTGGTATAATGGTTAAGTCAGAGGACACAACTAAATAAACAACAGAAAGAGCTCAAGTGACTGCACGCAGTAAACACCTTGTGACTTCTCAGGACTAGAAATAATTTAGTTTCACTTAGATTTTTCATTCTTATCAATAGAACAAAAAAGTATTTACTGCATAAAGAAGTACCATATAGTGTAAAACATATGATACAAATATTATACACAAAGGCTTTCCTTCTAAGACTGAACCTTATATTGTGTAAAACATGTAACATGAAAATTTAGGCTACTCTCAAAAGGACAGTAGACAGACAAGGGCAAGATAGTGTATTATTTGTTCAAAGTGGATATTCAAAATTAAACCCCCAAAGACATTGTGTAGACTTAATATACTAAAATTTAGACCCAAATAGAGAAATTAACTACTCAAAAACCTAAGGTGTCAGAAAGGATGCTAGTTTCTGGAAATGTACACATTATCTGTAGAGCACTGTTTCTTACCTAAGCCTTCCTGTCTGCCCTGCATACAGACAGAAAGGAAACAAAAATCAACAATATCGCTCTCAAGTGTCTCACTACAAAGGCGTATTAGTATTTTCCAGATCTTGAACCGGTGCCTTCCTGCCCCGTACATGTGTCCCTTCAATTCCATTTGTAGTTCACTGACATAAAGAATCCTTGCATCTATTAAAAATGTATTCTGAGATAAAGAATCCTTGCAATTACAACCATATTTTTTATTTTGTGAAGTTGTTCCTAATTGTAATAAATTTTCAGTATTTAAATGACAAAAAAATGCTGTCCCACTAAGAATGAGAGCAAAGAATAACTTAACAATTAATGACATTTTTCATAGCTGGAAAAATCATCCATCTTTCCTAAAATTCAAGTCACAAAAAAAAAAAAATCTCATCACATTATTCTTTTAAAACATTTAGGATAAAAATGTCGATGATCTATTGCTGAGAAATATCAAATGTATCACATGAATTCTGTAAAGTAGTAGAGCCAGCATTATCCGACAAATAAATCTACTTTAACCCAGAAGCAAACATCTACCAGAACAAGTAGCAAACCTTTACGTCCCTATATATATACTCTAGACCTAATCTGTACTTTGTCCTAACTGTAAGTTGTCCTTACTTCCAAACTGCTAAAAGCAGCTTTCTTAGTAAAAATTCTAATTACACCAGAAAGCAATTCATCAGTGTTCTACTGTACCTGTGCAAGTACAGCAAGGTGTACTGAGAACCTGTCCAAACTGGCCACACATTCACTGTCTCATGGAAAGGTGGAAAACATGTAGAGATTAAGATCATAAGACTTAAAAATCATACAGTACATATAAAAGCAAAATAAAAGCAAGTCTAAAAGGAAAATTATAATCCAAGACGCATGGGGAAAATATTTATGTGGAGCTTTTAATCCATATTAGAATTCAGTTATTGTAACTTCATAAATTTAACAGAAACCATCTTCTGAGACATACATTCTAATAAGTATATCAACAGTATTGATATTTAATGGAGAATTGGTTACTTGAACCCAGTAACATTTCATTTTTCTGAAAGAATTCTAGTGGTTTTCCCCAATTACATATCTAAAACATTATCTTATAAGAAAAAAGAAACAAAATTAAATAAAATAGAAGATAAAAATACTCTGAAGTTAAAGCAAACTATAATCCTTGGCAGATCAATCAGGTAGAAAAACTTCAGTGATAGTTGGAAGCACAGAGTAACGGACACAAATCTTCAGCACAAAGCACATCGTTGAAAACATGAAAACCACTCTTCAGAGGACAATGGATAGCTAAATGTCCACATTTAAAAATATTGCTTAATCACTTTCTAAACCACAGCTGCAAAAACTGAAGAATTCCTTCAAGCTATCAAGGTAGTCTATTTATTGCATCTTTAGGTTGCATTTTGAAGCAGACAATGGTGTACCACAGCTTCACCAACATATATATTTAAACTGGGTGTGGGGGAATGGGGGATAGATTTATAAACAAATGGTAGAATGGATGTGCTTTTCAAAGGAACTGAATTAAATATAACCAGCTGCCACCTTTGTGCTCTAACATACTTGAGTTAGTGTGTATGTGAATACTAAATTCATTTATTTTGTCTACAATAAATGAAATAAAAACACCATCCTATACAATCCACTATTAGCAGTAAGTACAACAGCAAAAAAATTATTGTACAATTTATACATACTAAAATATTTTCTTTCTCTAGAAATAACTCAGAGCAAAACCTAATCATCTTAGAACTTAATTTGGAGAACCTCAGATTACAATAGAGAAAAACAAATCAGGGTATGTATTGATGTCCAAATAAAGGTCCTTGGTCATATAAGGCTGTGAGACTAGTAAGTGCAAGTGGTGGGAGAAAGCATGCGCCAATTGTATGCCTGGGTCTTTGTATATTTAATCAAACCTTTAAACAATACCAGCTAAGGAAATGTCACAAGCAGAGAAAGATAACTGGGAATTTTGCATCTCTTTTGCCATTCTTGCTACCCAACTTACACAATGCGCAAAGTGCTAATAAGCAACACTACAGAAACACATTTACATCAACACTGAAGACCTGGGGAAATGAAATCCAACAATTTTATTTTAATGAGCTGTGTTTTCTAAATTTGTTTTATTTTTTTCCTGTTTTCATACAATATTGAAAACAAAACGCGGCACATTCACATTTTCCCGAGGAACTGTAAAGATGATCTCTACAGGGATAACGTTGGAAAGCCTGAAGCTCAATCAACTGCTGTTGAAAACTCTCAGAGGGAGTAGACTTGATCTGAGTGGTCTATAACATGTACTGCAGTTTAACAGAAGAGATGGTCGTCTTAATAGTATGATTTAAAAGAACTTCCCAGTCCATGCGAAGAGTACAGTCCAAGAATAAATCAAATTTCTGAATGCATTTTATGCTACGTATGTGTATACTTTGCGATCCTCAGGTGTTCGTGCCAAATATTCTCTCTCAATAAGTCCTTCAATACGTTTCTTAATAACAACTGGACTTGGTAAGAATCGAGCCTTCAGTTGCTGAGTTACCTATAAAGAAAAGGTAAAATCTACTTTTTAACTAAAACACTTCTAAACAAACAAACAAACAAACAAACAAACAAACAAAACTCCCTATCTTTTTACTAGAATTGATATGCCACATTAAAGCTAAAAAATTTAGTGACTGTACATCTGAATTAAAAAGATTTTGATGCACTAGGCATGGTGCCTAATACCTATAATCTTAGCACTTGGGAATGTGAGACAAGAACTAGACAAGAAAAAAATGCAAAAATTTTAAAGCTTTTACTTGAAAGTTTAATGAATGTTTAAAACATACTTCTTTGTGTCAAAATATGGATGTTAACGAGGATTAGGTTTCAGTATTCTGAATACATACCAGCATATAGTTTAATCACTTTGATGGATGATATTATTAACTTCTGGGTTACCTTCCCAGTTCATAGAACTTGGTAGGAGAGCATGTTTACAAGCAAAAGCTCTGGATCTAGACTGCCTGGGGTTGAATTCCTGAATCATCTCAGCCGAGCTCTGGGATCTCAGAAATGAGATCTCAGAAATCTACACGCACGCATGCAGATTTTTAACTGCAATGTAGGCTATTCCATTTTATAAAGGAAGTAAAAAGTTGGTATCAATAATTAGTAACAGAAACAGAATCTAAACCTTTGTCCTCAAAGCTCATGCTCATTTCAGTAATCCACCCTAACTCATCATCCATCCCATTGGCCAGACTTTCCTTTACTTGTTAATCAAGGCTATTTTCCAACATGCAATTATTGGAAATTCTTTGAAATATGAAATTTTAGCACTCAACTATGCAACTACAAGCTATCATCCTTCCACAATTACCATTCTAGTATCAAAAACCTTGCACTTGTCAGGTAGTCTTTTCCAACTTTAGCCTCTCTGCATTCTCACAAATACACTTAATCAACTTACTTATTAAAAATATAAGTAACAACAACAAAAATCTTGCTACCACCCACTTGAAATTGCCACTCCTTAACTGTATCTTACAGACTGTGAATAGACTTTACATTTATTCTCCTTTCCTACAAGGTCTAAATTGCAATCAACTCTCAAAAGCATCTTCAAACTCTTGATTTGAACACACTTCATAATCACCTATGCAGAGCCTGTTAAAGGTCAGATTGCTGGGTGGACCAAGAACCTCTACTTCTAAGACTCGTGACATTAGCACAGCTGGTTCAGAAAGAACCCCTTCAAAACCAGTGTTCAAGGATGTCTTCTCAGAGTCATTCATTAAGCATTCTTATTGTTTCGATATATGGATGTAGGGTTCTTTCTGTTTTTTTTTCTT
The DNA here is from genome assembly GCA_036184795.1 of Tokudaia tokunoshimensis. Taxonomy (NCBI): domain Eukaryota; kingdom Metazoa; phylum Chordata; class Mammalia; order Rodentia; family Muridae; genus Tokudaia; species Tokudaia tokunoshimensis. The sequence continues at coordinate 82,689,797 of BTHU01000016.1, forward strand.
TTGTTATTTCCCATGGTACTCCTGAGTAATTTAATATAGACTCAGTTCTGGCTGTATTTCCATATGTTCCCAATTCAAGATCTGGGCCTTCTCAATTTTAAAGTGACTTTCAGTGCCACAATCGACTTCTGCCCATGCATATGCCAGCAGACAATAAAGTCAACTGTCCAAATATTAATTAAGATATGGATCACAGAAGCACACTATTCTCTCTCACTCTGTAGTTAAGGGGCTCAACTTCTGTCTACTCACTCAAGCCAGAAACCCAGGAGGCTAGACTCATCTTTCTCATTTGCCATTGCGGGTTAATGAACTGCCAGCTCTATTTTTCAAGCCTTAACTATGTTAACCGCCTCTCATGGGTATTGGTTTCCAAACTTAAGAAAAGAAGCTCTCAAAAAAAAAAAGTTACTAATGATCAGAAATACAGGTGATTTGATTATAACGGTATATTGATATACAGCTGTTTATGCACAGTATCTTGCTCTTGGCAAGCAGTGTTGTGGGACAATGATGTTGACCCAGCCTTCAAGTGTCCTTACCTCTGCTACTAAAACATTGTGCTGCATCTTCTTCCTAGACTTCATTATTCGCACTATAGCAGCTTCTATCTCATGTTTTCTGTCATCATCTACTTTTTGTCTTGTTTCTTTCCTTTCTGGGTCGGATTCACCTTGTTTGGCTGCAACTAAAATAGAAATAAAACCATTTATCAGAAAAGTGATTAAATATCTGGCTTATAATAAAATGTAAAATAATTTAGTATTATTTAGAGGAAAAAGCCATCTCAATTTTAGAGTATGTACACAATTAAACACCCAGTAAGCAAACATTCATGCTCACCTCAATTAAGAATTACTCTTTTGCAAAATTAGAAGTTAGTTTTAGAGGGGGAACTTTTTTCTTTTTAAAAAAAGTCTCATTATATGCCTCTGGCTGGCCTAGAACCCACGACTTAGAACAGTATGTCCTCAAACTCAACAGTTTCACCTGCTTTGGCCTCTGGAACTAAAATTATACTGGATACATGCCTGGATGACTAGAATAATTTCTATCTTAGAAGAATAGGTAGTGGATATCTTCAGTGGTAACATTAGTAGTACACGATTTACAAACTGTCCAGGACTTTCAGACCTCATCTCTTACTTTTCCATCATGGCTTCCAAGTTTTATTTTAACAAAAATATTTCAGACAGACAAGTATCTGTTGTCTCTAATTCATAAGACACTGTAAGAAAGGGAAGAGCAGGTATTGTCACGATCCTACCAGTTAAACAATAAAAAAGCATCACTGAGGTATCTACCAGAAAGGGAAATACTGTTCTGTAGGCCTTGCCAATATCTCCTTGGAATTTATTACCTAACAAAATTCTCATCTCATCATTATATTCACAATGCATTCCAAAGTTTAGTAAAGTCTTGCTCTGTACTTTCTGTTGTGTTTGAAGTAATCAGTAGTGGACAAAGAACTAATGTACGACTATTCTGTAATTGATGTAGCAAACAACAAAACCATTTATTGTGCTATTTGGTCCTTTAAAAGGAGATAGGCATGAAACTTTGAATCAAAGCAGAAAATCTCAAAGAAACGTGGCTGACTATGCACAGATGTAGACATGAGATAGAAGATTTATGATTTATAAGATTATTCTGGTATGCATAACCATTCAGCTACTTGTAGGTAAAATTTCTTGGTTAAGAATACTGCTTTCAGGCTGAAGAAGTGGCTCAGCAGTTAAGAGCACTGACTGCTCTTCCAGAGTTCAATTCCTAGTAATCACATGGTGGTTCACAACCCTGTAATAGGATCCAATGCCTTCCTTCTTCTGATTTGTCTGAAGAGAGAAACAATGTACTCACATACATAAAATAAATAAATCTTTAAAAAAAAGCACTCAATCAAAAAATACCGCTTTCTGCTGGGAACAGAAAGCACTTGGCCCAGTATGTGTAAGGCCCTGGATTATAGACCCAGTATCTTATATCTGTGTGTCTGTCTAGCCATCCATCTATACGTACATCTAATGTCTCTTTCTAAGACACATGCATAAAAAAACAAACAAACAAAAAAAAAACAACTGCATTCAGTATTATCTGCTAAGAAAAAAAAAAGAATAAAACCTAATAAAAATAATCTATACGAAGAATTATTTCCTACCTATGTTCAATGAAAAAAGAAAAAAAGAAAGGAAGGTATGGGTTTAGAGTAAAAGAAATAAAATTTAAGTGGTAACATGAAAACACTGAAAGAATCACAGTCCTGAAAGCTAAGATACAAAAGAAATCACTGAGACAATTGAGAATACAGAAATACAGATATTATTTCTGAGTGTGATACTGTATTTGAATGATGTAGGAAAACATCTTATCTGAGGTGTGTTTGTACTAATATTAACCTTGAAATCAGGGAGCAGAATGCTTTAATTCAAAATTCTAAACAATGAAATAAACGGGAAGACTTTTTGCCACTTACAAACAGAAAATAAAAACCTTAAACTGATTATACATACTGAATAATATTTTTACCATCAACATGACAGGCTTTACTAAAAAAATGTTCACAACGATTTTATTTATGCTTTTAAATTAAAGGTAACACTGGCTTTACAATTCCAAAACTTACCCTGTTTCTCTTCTTAGGACCAAGCATATTTTTGTTAACAATGAAACTACTACTTTTTAAGAAGAAGAAATCCAGCAGATCCAAAACTTTCCTATGTAAAATATATGTAATTTTAAAGAGGAAAACTTAATTCCAGATACCTGTTTGAATCTTGACTCTGTGTAGTTTGGATGTGAATTGATCATTAACTGTAAATATGTGGCCACTTTCTATCTCCTTGGATTTGGGTTCTTTTGTGAGGACCCGCTGTGTTGGTTTACCACAGGCGAGGGACTGGAGGGCTCTAACAAGTTCTCTTTCAGGGATATCTGTCTCTTGTTGAATTTCCTGAAAATTTCATTAGATTTAACATAATTAGATTTTCTCCACAAAGATTAAAAGTACAATAGTTAATCAGCAAATAAGTCAATCAAGTGGTAGCTAGCGAAAGGTTAATTCTATTAAATTAATTTGCAATAAAGAATCTCCTGAATATTATGACTTGCTACTAAAATCTTATTATTTGGACAAACTATAAATTGTTAAAAGGCAAGGGCATTTCTGCTTCAAAAGTACACAATAGATTCTCTAAAAATGCCATCCACAGTCACCACCAGGAACTTGACAGCATTCAGATAAAAAAAAAAACAAACTGCTACAACAGTCTCAGGACTATTTACTATATTATAAATTTACTTACAGCAGTGCTCAACTGAAAACAAACATCAGAACCTGGATCAACTATATTTAATACCTCTGGGATCAAAATAAGATTTGACTACTAGAAATTAACATTAAAAAGAAAATCTAAGACATCTGAGCTCTAAATAGTAACTTTTGCGTATGTTGTATTATAAATACAATGCTATACAGAAAAATAAAAACACCTGAAGGCTTGTAATTTTTAACTCACTGTTCTCAGGTCAATGGGATAATTAAAAGAACTACATATTCTTATGATTTTAATTTGCACATATATCTATAGAAATATGAATTAAGTAAAAGTCAAAATTCTGTGAAATGCTATTTTATACATTTCTTTGTACATGCTTACTATTACTGCAGACATTGCAAATACTATTTGAATTAACAGAAGCTAAATATGTCTTATTTTAAACTACAGATAGTTACTATAACATATTTGAGTTATACTCAAAGAACTGAAAATGCTCTTAGTAACACAGCTGGGTCAGGTACAGATTTATTTCAAGAATTCTGTGTCTTTTATGGAGTCTGAATTCTTCATATAGGTTTCAATTGTAGAAATGTAGAACCCTTTTATTCATAGGGAATTACTAAGATTATACATCTATTTCTCTGTGAATATGCTTAAATATTTCCCTCTCACTATTATGCATTACTACACATACTATGTTATGTATGACTGTTAACAGTTACAAATGAAAAAAAACAAACAAACAAAAAAAACAGGGTTTCTCTGCATAGCCCTGGCTGTCCTTGAACTCAGAGATCTGCCTGCCTCTGCCTCCCTAATATTGGGATTAAAGACGTGCACCACCACAACCAGCACTGGATGGAATGCTTAATGGCTTTCCACTTCAATTATATCTCACATTAAAGTCCAAATTAGCTTATACTTGGGACTCTTAAAAAGTCTTTAAAAAGCATAATATAGAGCATTAATCCAGTAATTACTACTCATGCTGCTTTGCAAACCAAATGTTAGTTATTAAAGCTAAGATATAAGCTACTATTCTATGTTCCTTGTAACTATTTTGTATTACAGTGAATTCTATTAAAAAACACCTCAAAAAAAGAGAAAAAAAATCTCAACAACTTTATTACTATGAATTAAATATGACACTACAAAATCTTCCTTGTAACAATCCTTCTTTCATAACAATTTTGGTAATGCTCTTAAATATTTTTATTACATTTCTTTCTTTACTGGGTTGTGTATGTGCATGCATTTGTCTCAATTCACTTGTAGAGTTAGTTCTTAACGTCTACGGATCAACCAGGCCAAGGAGGCTTGGTGGGCAGCACAGTTACCTGCTAGCACATCTCACCTGCCCAGACTAACTTGGCTGACCAACCAGTTAAGGGAGGGTCAATAATGTGAGTACCAAGACCACAAAGATAATGTAGTTTCTTCTTGGAGCTCTAAGAGTGCTCACTCTAGGACAAATGAGGCACTATGATGTGAAGATCAAAAGGTCACGTAGAAAGGCCTATATGGAAAGAAACTACAAACTACAGACTTTTAACAACATCAATAACCAATCTATCCACCATGCAAAACACCTTGGAAGCACATCCCTCAAGCCCAATCAAACAGATTTTTCTAAGCTCAACCTGACATCTAAATACCACCTGTCAAGAATCTTAAGCAAAAAGGATCTTATGCCATAGCTATCCAAGTGAGGTCCTGCTAGTAAGCACTCAACTCAGAAACCAAGAGATTGTTAATGGATATTTTAAGCCACATCATTTTGGGATTTGGTATGTGGCTGATACACCCAACTTACTGAACTCCAAGACAGTTTTCTTATTAAGCACTATAACACCTCTAATCTCTGTAAAAGAGCTAGCTAATGAAACTTAGTGATAGATATAACAGTGTAAAATGCAAGTTAGGTGTCATGCATATTCTCACATCGCCTTAGTTAGATTCAAGGTATAGGGAGCCTCAAGGTTTTGAGGCCCATTACATTGCATGGAATTCTATGTAGAAAACTCTGTGTATGACACAGCTAAAATTGGTAATGTTAGAGCAATGTATCCCAAGTTGGTTGAAAAAGGGAAGCTGCTTTCAACCATTAAAATTAATACAGCTCTGGAAAATGAATTTTTTTTTTTTTTTGGTTTTTCGAGACAGGGTTTCTCTGTATAGCCCTGGCTGTCCTGGAACTCGCTCTGTAGACCAGGCTGGCCTCGAACTCAGAAATCCGCCTGCCTCTTCCTCCCAAGTGCTGGGATTAAAGGCGTGCGCCACCACCGCCCGGCTATGAATTTGTATTTTTGCTTATCCCATCATACTTTTAGTTCTTTATACATACAGCTCTCAAAAATCAACCTTGCTATTTATCAGATATGAGACACTCTTCATAAAAAGTTCACAAAAAAACCTCAATTAGAAATATCTATTGGATTCTAGGATAGCTAGAGCTACATAAAAGAGCTATCCTGTCTCAACTACACCCCTCAAAACAAGCAAGCAAAAACCAAACTAAACCCTTCTGGATCTGGTATAAATATTCAGTTTGCAGAGTACTTGCCTAGCATGCAGGACGACCTGGATTTAATCCTTAGCACCCACCACATAAAACTTGATGTGGTGACTGATGCCTGTAATCCCATCTTATTTCTAGAAAGTATAACTCAATTCCATCTCTGTAGAAAAGTTTTATATATATTGTTTGGTTAAGATATACTCCATGTTTGCTTCATCAACAGTTAGGGATCCATGTAATTCCATATTATTTGTTAATGAAAATTAACATTATTCTTAGATAGAATCTATTTGTCAAACATAAAGAAAAAGAAAGTCTTGACTTGGCCACTTAACTAAAATATCTAAATTTAAAAGCTTTAACATATCATATAAAAATGACATTTTCTTAATGTGTTTGCCAGAAAACAGAAATATGATGGTGAATACCAAAATAGATCCTGAGTTTTATTTTCTTGTTCTTAATATCAAAATCATTTTTCCTTCCTGTGATAGGTAAAAAATTGCTTTCGATAAACATAAAGGCAATTTTTAAAAATTTATTTATTTTATGTATGTGAATACACTATCACTGCCTTCAGATACACCAGAAGAGGGCATCTGATTCAGGTACAGATGGCTGTGAGCCACCATGTGGTTGCTTGTAATTGAACTTAAGACCTCTGGAAGAGCAGTCTTAACCACTGAGCCCATATGAAGGCAATTTTAAAGTCTTTCAAAAATACTTAAGACCTTACTTCAAAAAATTAAGATGATACTCATTTCAACACCAAGCGACATTTACACATATAGGAAAAGACTAGTTCAATTTAATGTAACCAGGCCTAGAAATGACTGGGCAGTAAAGGTGCTTGCCACCAAATTCTACCCTTGATCCTCAGGGCCTGCGTGGTAGGTGAGAAAAGTATCTTGTCAAGTGGTCAAGTTGTTCTTTTTCACACACACGTCCTAGCATGTGTGTACGTACACACACACACACACACACATCCATGTGCATAGAAAATAAATAAAAATGTAATTTTAAAAATCCTTCTTGGAGGAGAGGTTTCACTAGTGGTGGACTTTTCCAGTGGTTTCTGTCCCCATGTCTTTTCTCTGCCATCATAACTCTAATCACCTGAAACTAACTGTAAGTCTGATTAAATGTTTTGTTTTATAAGTTGCCTTCGTTATGGTGTTTTGTTACAATTGAAAAAAGACATGACAAAATAACTGTGTGTTTTATATACATAAACAATTGTGTGTTATACACACACACACAAATATCAAATATACACATATATGAAGATCAACAAAACTAACCAACAATATTTAGACTGCAGAAGATATGGAGCATTTGGAGCTCTTGCTTTAGGTACAGATTAGGCAGTTTCTTAAAAAGTTCAAAAGTTCCGTGTGTTTCTGTGCACATGTATAGGTCTGTACATAGAAGTCAGAGGACAACCCTGGGGTAGTCTTTCACAGGCGTATGGCTCATCTCCCCTGGGCTTGGATTATGTGTGTGCCATAAGATGTGGCTTTTAACCTAGTGTCTAAGGTGACCACACTCAGGTAATGCAGTGACTTTACTGACTTCAGTTATCTTTCAAATTTTACATTCTATTCTTAGCAGAACAATCTGGTACCAACCCAAAAAGTTGTATCAGCAAGTGAAATAATGGAGAAAAATGTAGCAAATCCACATAGTAAAACATGACTCAGCAGTAAGAAGAACCAGCTACTGACACTACACATTAGGGATAAATCTGAAGGAAAAACAAAACAAAACCAAAAACCCCAAACAAAAACCATTTAACTGTGAAACTTCAACACAAACAACACATATAATTACATTTATATAAAATTCTTTCAAAGGAAAACCTACAGAAATAAAACATTAATCATGGCACCAAGATCAGAGGGAACTATCTACAGATTTAAAAAAGGAGGTAGCATTCTTGATGATAATGGACACACAGGTACCCCACTTTTAAAGCTTAGTAAGTTCTCTACTTATAAAATATGAAAGCTACACCTCAATAATGAATGTCAATGAAGAAGAACAAAAACAAGCATGACCCAGTAACGGATGAAGCTCAAAAAGTTCAATGGCTATGCAGCACGGCAGTTTTCCCTACTGGTATTCAAAGGGTAACTCTTAAGCTCAATCAAGACTTAAGTAACAAGTAAGAGAAAACAATAGCACTGGTCAAACATTATTGCTATAATCCATACCTCGAATGTGTATTTCTCTCTATTATTAAAAAGCATTAATATGGTCATCTGGAAAGTGGAGACTTGCAGTATGTGCTTCCGTGTATTAGAACCAGTTACTTGTGCACCGCCAACACCAACCTCGGAACCATCTTCCTGTTGAATTAAAAAAAATAAATAAATAAAAAAACCAAGACATTATCTCCTACCAACTTTAGCCATATTTTCAGAAATAAATCCCCTAAGCTTCTATGCAAACACGCATGGGAATGAGTTATAATTTTATACTCAACATGCACGCATGCACATACCTCTTTACTAAGGAACTGTTCCCATTTCCCTACATAGTGAATACTTCAATGTGGCCAAGAAAGTGATTAATACTTAAATAGGTAATAGTGCCAAATATTTTTCAACTAAATTATAAAGTTCCTCATCTATGTTAACTGTATATAAAAACAAGTTAAACACGTAGTTAACAATATTAAAAAATGAAACTCATAAAAAAACAAGTCTAGGTTATGATCTAGATTAAAAAATTTGCTGTCTTAATTTTCAACTTTAAGCAAATGACCTTGCCTTGATTTAAATCAAGTAATAAGAATAAATTATTAGTCTACACCTCAAAACCTTAAAAAAAATTAACTTTACTAAAAAACAAATTACTGACTCATTTCTGAAATGATCCTATGAATATATGCATGTTTTACAAGTATCAAGTGCCAATCTCCTGGTTTTCATTTACCAGAAATAAAAATTAAAACACAAGAATTTAAGGGGCACATGGCTTTGCTTTGTATGTCTTCAAATCAACTCATATTATACTATTTTCAGCAATGGGGTATCTGGCTTAATCTTAGAAATACAACACATAATCTTGTTAGCATTTTATTTTTAAAGAAAACATGCTCTTGATATTTTCAAATGAAGCTAGCAAGTGAAAAAAATACACATAAATAAAAATGAAGATTTCCAACATATGAGATGGGGAGTAACTCAGGTCAATGCAAATCACACATCAGTTCTGTGTATGAATTTTAAGTTACCCTGTGTATTGAAAAGTGTCAATATTTACCTTTTTAACTGGACCATAAAAGGTGGCATTGAGATCTGCAGAACCCATGTGATGCTGGAGTGTGAGCTGTCGACCACTGTGTTTGGCTAAGTAGAACCTATAGCAAAGCAAACCAAGTTTTAGAAAATTATGTAATTTACTCATCTGAAATCATAAATTGTAAGATAAGAACCCTTAGCAAACATATAGATATCAAAAGATGAAGGAAATCCTTAGGAACTAAGTTCTGTTCCTGCTTTTTACCAGAAGAGAAAGTTGGGGGCAGGGTATGGGGTGGTGTTATAAGACCAATGTAACCTAACTAAGCACCAACACAGTAAATCATTCTCCTGTGTACTTTAACCAACACAATTTGAGATTTTCTCCATAGCATATCCTAGATACTAACATATGCCTATGCTGAAGAAAGGACATTGACACTCTGCTGAAGTTTTATGCAATCTGTTCTTACATGCTAAAAGTTACTAATAAAAATTCTTCAGAAGATGAGGTTTAAAGTGGGTTATATTTATTGTCAATTAGGAATACAAGAATTCAAATTTGGTTATTAATATTCAGAAAAGAGTCTTATTTAGATGTTACCTTCTAAATATCTCAAAAGCATGTCGTGGTGCTGGTGGGATGTTGCACTTTGGTGTGGCTGACTGAGTAGGCCAATATCCTGTTGTGAGAACCCGGACTGTGAGATCAACACCACCTAAAGATGCCTATACAAATAGAACGAGATGAACGACGATGGATTAATTACATACACATACAGGCTCTATTACAATTATCAAAGTAGACACCTTCATCTTATAAATCTTGTAAAGGAAATCTTACAAAAGAAAATGATCTTAATGATAGGTTCTTTTAATATTTTTCAAATAATTATGATTATTTGAAATGAACACATGATAATTTATTTAGACAAAACTGTATCTTTCATCTCTGCTTTTGACATTTTTACCACATTAGACAACTAACGTTAGCTGTAGGTACAGTGTTATGAATCTTTTTTCAATAAACATCTATCTGTATAAAATACATACTAACATCACTCTCACCATTAGGCTTTCTGCCCTTGTAAAAAAAATATAAACAAAGGACAAAATGAATAAGTATTTATATTCTCATAGTACTATAAATCACAGGTATTAGATTTTTTAAAACAAAAACATGACTCCCAAAAGTATATCAAAGAACCACTATGCTGGCTAGATTTCAATAGGCCCAAAACCTTGAAAAAGTTATGTTCAGCTTGAAGATCCATAACATTTTAATAAAATTCAAAGAATTCTGGGAGCTCCATTTGCTTGACTGACTCTGCTGCTATACACCAACTGCTTTCAACACAAGAAAAAGCTTAGAAGATTTAAAGTTGAAATTCTGTAGCATAAACAGTTACTTTTCAAGATTTTTTTTTATTTATTAGTTTTAATCATTTTTATATGTGTGTCTGTATGATTTTGGTGCTTGAGTGCGGCCGCCCTAGTAAAGAGTAGCCTTAAAGTATCTGGAACTGCCCAAGATACTAATAAAACTGAATGAACAAACTTTCAAAATATAAAAGCAAAGATCCAACATTTGAGATAAGAAATTAATGCAGGCCCTGTCAAAACAGCAGCCTACAGAATAGGAAAGTATCTTCACCAATCCTACATCCAAGAGAGAACTGATATACAAAATATATAAAGAACTTAAGAAACTAGATCTCAACAAACCAAATAACCTAATTTAAAAATGGGGTGCAAATATAAAGAGAATTCAACAGAGGAATCTCCAATGGACAAGAAGCACTTAAAAAATGTTCAACACCCCTTAAGTATCAGAGAAATGAAAATCAAAACAACTCTGAGAATCCATCTTACACCTGTCAGAATGACTATGATCAAAATTTCAAAGGATAGCTCATGTAGAGCAGGGGGAATACTCCTCTACTGCTGGTGAGGGTACAAACTTGTACAGTAACTTTGAAAATCAATTTGGTGGTTTCTCAGAAAACTGGGCAAAGTTCTAGCCCAAGACCCAACTACAACATTCCTGAGTATATATGCAAAAGATGCCCCACTATACCACAGGGACACTTGCTCAACTATATTCATTGCAGCTTTATTCATAATAGCCAGAAAGTGTAAATAACCTAGTTGTCTCTCAACTGAAGAATGGATAAAGAATATGTGGTACATTTACACAATGTAAATGCAATACTACTCCGCTATGAAAAACAAGGACATCATGAAATTTAAAGGCAAATGAATGGAACTAGAAAAGATCACCTTGAGTAAGGTAACCCAGACCAAGAAAGATAGACATGATATGTACTCACTTGTTAAGTGGATATCAGTCATAAGGTAAATGATTATTACTATGTTACAATCCACAGGCCCAAAGAAGCTAAGTAACAAGCAGGGGACTTGTGAATCTCACTAATAGAATCAAATCATAGGTAGACAGAAGGAGGGGACTAGACAGGGATGGGGATGGGAACAGGAGTGATTAGATGGGGAGGAAAACAGGAATACTGCGAGAGACACTTGGAATGGGGGTCACATTGCTGGGACAAGCTAGAAAGAGGGCAATGGAAATTCCCAACAATCTATGAGGGTGATGTAGCTAAGATTCCTAGACATGGGGGATATAGCGCCTGAACCAGCCATCTCCAGTGGCAACAATCCAGACACAAAAACTTTTGGACTACAATTTATATTCAGGGGTGAAGATGGAAGAGAAACTGAAGGAGTGTCCAACCAATGACTGATGGTCCAGCATCTGAGACCCATGCCATGAGAAGGAGCCCAGTTCTGACACTATTAATAATATTCTGCTATACTTGCAGACAGGAGCCTAGCATAACTGTCATCAGAGGGGCTTCACCCAGCAACTGATGGAATCAGAGGCAGAGACCCACAGTCAGACATTAAGTGGACCCTGGGGAATCCTGTGGATTGTAGGAGCCAGAGGGGTTAAGAACACAAGAAAATCTACAGAACCAACTAACCTGGGCCCACAGAGGCCCAACATAGACTGAATCACTGAGGGAGCCTACATAGACGAATGACTGACAGGCCCTCTGCAAATGTTACTGTTGTATAGCTTACTTAGTCTTCCTGTGTGACTCCTAAGAGCAGGAGCAGGGCCTGTCCTTGATTCTGTTGCCTGCCTTTGGGACCCTTTCCCCCTATTGGATTGCCTTATCTAGGCTCAATAGGAGAAGATGCACCTAGTCTTATTGCAACTTAATATGCCAAGGCTGGTTGACAGTCATGAGAGGGCTCCCCTTTTCTGAAGAGAAAGGGGAAAGGAGTAGATGGGAGAGAACTGGGAGGTGAAACTGAGGTCATAAAGTAAAAAAATAAATTTTAAAAAGTAATGTAGACTCTTACCCCTGTTGCCTGTAGATGTTGCCTGAACTCATCCATAGTTGTGTTTGAGATGCTCATATCCCTAAACATTCCTTCCAGTTTTGATGTGAATTGACATCCACACTCGGTCTGTGGAAAAAGATCACAAATATGTACAACTAGTAAACTTTCCTATGAGACAGTATAGAAACTAAGTCTTTCATGTTATTGCCAACCCTAATTATTCTTCTAAAAGTTGGTTTAGAGTTGGTTGCTCTAAGTCTATGGCTATTAAACTTTAGAGTGTTTAAGAATAACTTAAAGATTTTAGTTTAAAACATAATTTCCAGGCGTTTCCAGATTCCAATATACTCTGGGGAAATAAATTGAAGTGTCCTACAGACATCTCGGACTATGGCACAGATTAGTTTGGAAACTAGTCCATGTGACAGTGCTAGACAACTTTGATGTTCTGAACCTTTGACACATAGAAGCAAAGCCTGTGCCCTGTTCAAAATGACTACAATTGTGTGGGTGAACACTAGCATCATAAATCAACATACGTAATAAAGCTTACCTTTAATTTAGAAATCATATTTTTTTCAGAGTCATCAGAAACACTTTTATTTGTGAGTAGTCTTCTTGCCAGGTGTTGTTTATAATAACGTTCAAATACATCTTTTTCTTGCATAAACCTAAAAAGGACCATTGCCTTATCCAATATTGTTTCTACTTCTTGTTCTGTTAGCTGAAAAATTAATCAAAAGACAGTTTAGTTTTAAAAGCACAATAATTAGTTAAGGGAATGAATGTGATCTGGGATTGTGCCCTACTTCACTCACTCCTATCCTTCGTACTCCATTTAAAGAGTGGAGTGCTACTACTCAGATGGGACATACATTATTACAGGACTAAGCTAAGTAAGGGATAACCAACAGAAAAAAATTATTGACAAGGGATGGAGAGAGTAAAACTTTCTGCAGAAACTTACATAGCTCTAGGAATTTTTTTTTCCAAAAAATTTCATTAAAAAAAACTCAAAATTGGCAAACAAGTGAGGAAGTTTTTGTTAAATCCAAAGGATAAAATCTTTACACCTCATCTCTTAAATAAAGAAAACATCATAGTTGGCTGTAGTATACTTGTGATTTTAGAAATGAGAGATTTAACTAGACATGATTTCTTTGCAGTCCGTGATGTGTTTTTCACTCAGCTACTGCCTCTGCAACCTGCAGCTTTTTGCTGCTTTTCTCCTTTGTCTCAAAATCTCTAAGATGAGGTTTTAAAAGATCACACACGATCAAAATAGCTTAATTTGATTTTTCTATGGTTCCAAGTGAGCTCCCAAGGTTCCGGAGATGAAACTAAAAATACTGAGCTTTTCGTACGTAGAACTTTCAAAGTATTTCAGAACTCAGTACACTTCTCACATTCCTCAAAACCACCCCCTGCTTGATACTCTATACCCAGAACCAGATAAAAGCAGCAACAATCTGCAACTGCTGACAAGTTCTCCAATTCTGTCATCCTTCACAATAATTTTCAGCTACAAAGGCAATCATTTAAAAACCTGTAGGTATGTTTGTGCTTTTTCTTTGGGGTATTTTTTAAAATGACAATTACATAAGGATGTATATGTGAAATGTCAAACAATTTTTAAGTATGTCTAAGACTTTAAAAAGAACTGTCTCAAAACCTGCACATAAGTGCAGTAAAGAGCCCTACCTTTTTTAAAATTTTTATCTGTAAAATATCTTAAATTCATTTCCAAACTTTAGATCACTGAGGAAAATCTAATGCACTGTAGATGCATTACTACTTACCCCTTTAACTCCCTTTTTCAGCTTATCATCAATAAATAATGAGAGGTATTCAGGAGACCTGGAGTTGAGGTTTAAGAAATACTCAAAGTCCCCAGCAATAGTCTGTTTAAAGAGCCGGTCATTATTGAAGGATTCTTGGAGGAAGCGATCAAACCTACTCTTCAGATCCAATAAGCCCTTCCAAATAAAAACAAATTTAGGGAATATTATAAAAATGTTCTTATAAGTAAAATACTTACGATCTAGTCTTACATTAACATTATTGGTAATTATGTGTTCAGAATTAATTTTACAGATTATTATTTTCCAGTTTGTAAATATGCTCAAATGTTAGTAATGGAATGTAAGGATATATATAATGTATAATTTATCAAAATTACAGCAGGGTCCAAGAGATGGCTCAACATGTAAATGTACTTGTTGGATGCCTGGGACCCACATCAAAGGAGTAAAAAAAGAGAAAAAAAAAAAAAAGACTGTCCTGACTTCTACGAGGCGCGCGCGCGCGTGTACCCCCATCCTACCCCAGCACCCTGTATAAATAAATAGAATCAAACATTTTAAGATGAAATAAACAAAATCCCTGCTCCTGCTTCTCTTAACCATTGTCTGAACCAAATACGGTAGCCAAAATAATTAAAAAAATAAAGTTTAAAAATTTCACAAAAAGACAACATAGAATATAATTTAGTCAAGATCCTGCTTAAAACAAACATTTTGACATTTAAGCAATTAAAATACAACCCAGCCTTTCCTGTATTTAAAAACTAACAAACCACAAACATTTTTTATTTTTCAAATTAAACAAATCTTGAATAGGTTACCAAAAACCAAAAACAGGCTGAGCTTTAGCTTTCTTATGGACATGCTGAACTATTATTCTAGAATAGTTACCATAGGTATAGAACACCTAATGCATCACATGTGTGTAAAAAGCTTGTAGTGAATGAAAATGTCAATCTACCTGGATATAGTCAACAGGATTCTTCCCTTCTCCTTCCTCAGAAACAAGGGCTTTTCCTTGTTCCCTCAAATAAGAACTCATGCATTCACACATTGTCTTCAAACCATTTGGCACACGACTAAATAATTTGTACATGCAAGCAAGGTCTAAAATCAGAAAATAAAGAGACTGGTTAAAGATTAAAGTAAAAATTCCAATCTGTTCAAGAAAGATTATCAATTATCACCATTTGCTGTCTACATGACTATAAACAACAGGCGTTAGTTGAAAGTTACAACAATTTATGAGCTAACGTGCCTGACTAGGTGTGTTGGAAGCACTAATAAAGTGTTAGCATATTTTAACTCGTTCAGAAGAGACAACTCAAACAGCATACTAACCAATCCTTCTAAAGTGATAATTATTTGAACTTGTCCATAATGTATCCTGTAACTCTAACATAGAAACTACAGATACTACAAATGTCTACTAAAAGGTATATTTAGAAGTTACAAGTAAGAAATTTAAGGCCAAATAGTATCTTATAGCTGAACTGTCGACCATTACAATACATGAAACAGATTTGTTACTACTACTACCACCACTACTTCACTGCATCTCTCCGCAAATTTTAAATGAATTTACAACTTAATATCCTTTTTCTTTTTCTTTCTTTTTTTTAAATAAATGTTCTTACCCTGAGCAATTCTGGGCAACTACTAGTATTTCCTAGTGACCTTGTCTGCCTCTGTTTTAAAAACTGGGTTCACCACACTACACTGTTTCAATTTAGACTCCGGTCTTCCCCCATTTTTTCATACCATTTTCAACACCACAACAACGAGGAGCTAATGAAATTTTCTCCTATATGCCCAGTGCTTCTCTACAAAACTGCTTACTGGGACACTATAATGTCAGAATTTTATGATAGAAAAATTTGTACTGTCATTAACTTTTGAAAATGGCATTAAAACAGCAGTTTCTAGGTCAAGGTTAGCTAACAGTTTTCCATTCTGCATCAGATAAATATTTTAGGCTAATGGGTCATATGTTCTCTGACATAAAATCAGTTTTGTCATCACAGTAAGCAAGCATTCCAAGAGAAAGCTTATTCTTTTCATTCTATTAAAAAAAAAAAAGTACTGATCAGTCAGATTTGACAAACCATATTGTCTATTTTGGACTTTATAAGAGCAAATTTGTACCTCAATTTAACATTGGTGTATCCTAAAAATAATGAGCAAAGCTTATACAAGACGTAACTAATATTTGTTTCACTGAATTAATCACAGGTTACATCAACACAAGTTCTTATCTGTAACATATTTCAGAATAACATGTGTGTGTGTGTATATATATATACATATATATATCAACTCATATGTTTAATACATTATAATAAAAACTTCCCATATTAAAGTCATTACAAAGTACAATAGCAACTTATAAAGTAGAGAGTGCTTTGCATGCCAAATACCTTAAGTAAACTGTTTCTAATGTCTATTTTGTTCCTATGTTTTAAGTTTTACTTGTATATCTGTTATATATTAATATAATCTCTTTGAATTGTCTGATTCACATGTTAAATACATGGGAGAGTAGAAAATGTGAGCAAGTGATTGAATAATATCTGGCATTGAAAAATTATGTATTATTCCTCTATACTTAATTAAAAATAAGCCAATAATAAGAGATACTCTTAGAACTTACTAATTCATACTGTTGTATGTATCTGAGGATCAATGTACATTTATCTTCCTTTCATATCTTTCACTTCCTGATTTATGAGAATGACAGTGAAACTGTGACAACAACTTCTCATGACCAAGGCCCCCCACAATAGCATATTCTTCATTTAAGCTTCTAGTGGTAGGGCAGGGAAATTAAAGGCAATTTAAAAATCTAATTTAGAATCGCAGGTAGCTACCTGCTAAGAACATTAAGAACTAAATAGAGCAAATTCATGCACGGTAAGCAGCTTTTCTGCTATTTAGAATGCTTGCCATAATGGGTATGCCGAACCTAGTCACAACACACATCTCCATGCAGCTTAAAGAAATACTGTCATTCAAGCATGCCCAACAATTTCAAACATTTCCCGGCTCCTAATGTTCCACTTCCATAATGTAGTTTATATAACAGCCAAGCTTTGGTGTCACTGTTAGTGGTGGCTTTTTCACTTTAGCAGCACATCAACCTAAAATATGTGTCATCTACCCCTTGGTAAGATTCTTGCTAGGAGTCTGTGAGATGGTTCAGGGGGTAAAAGCACCTGCTACTAAGCCTGATGAGCCGAGTAAGTTCAATTCCCAGAACTCAGATGACGGCATGATGGAAGGAGAACTGACTTTCACAGGTTGTTCTCTGACTTCCAAGCATGTGTATGTGTGTGTATACATATACACATATAATAAATGCAGCAAAACTAATTTTGAAAAAAGTTAATATATAGCTTATACAAATATCCAAGAGTACTATATTTTAGAAGCATAAACTAGAAGTCTTTTTTTCTCAAAATAATAGAAACAATAAATTTAAATAGTTTTTTTGAGAACTTGCCACATAGTTTAATTAAAAGTATAACTAAAAACACAAGTCAAGGATTTCGTTAGAGACGAAGAGGATAACTCTTTCCTGCCCGTATTTCTCCAACACCTGCCCTTCTGTGTCTTGTTTCTTGGTATTTTTGTCAAAAAAAAAAAGAAAAGAAAAAGAAAAAACAAAAACCCCTTTTTATATTCCTTATCTAGCTCATACAAATAGGTAGTATGTTTTCTTTTACTAATAATACACAGCTAGAATACTGCTAAGATTTTATCAAGAAAGCAGGAAAACAAAATCACGGATAAAAAGAACATCATCACTGTCATATAAAGTGAAAGCTTCAAAGCAAAACACCAAACCTAAGAATCTCTACCAGAACACCCAATCATTTCACAACCTCTAAACATAAACATGGTAAATTAAAGTTAACAATGACTACTATAGTTTAATGCACACAGCACACACGAATGCTCCAACCTTGTAAGAAAATACGTGAGACTAGAACACTCAAATTCATTTGTATTTAAAAGAGTATAGAAGTACATGAGGAACCCACTGGCCTACGATTAAACATTGAATTAATCTTCTGCAAAAAAAATCTTCTGTAAAAAGCAGGGAGAAAATGTAACTGAATATACTAGATGTGCAACATTTTTGAGAATAGTACAATGAAAAGCTTTAACCCCATGTCAGTGCTAACTAGGCTAAGTTATTACTATAAAACATAGTTTTTTGAAAACTGACATTCCTAAGTTAGAATTATTTTTAATTTATAACACTTACCTTCTGTCTTTCCATTTTTCAGCATATGTACTAGCCCAGAATTTTCCATTTCTACAATAGTCTTCATGTGCTTGGAAATGAGTTCCCTCTCCACCACCTTCACAATAGGCTCTTCTGTAGATTTGTCAAGGCAGTGCATCACCCGCTCTATTTCCTCATTAATCCTAGCTTCTACTTTCTTTATATATACCGAAGCACTGTTTTCTGCTAAAAATTTCTGGCTTTCCATCTGCAATTAAGATTTTTTTAAAAAATTAATAAAAAATGTGTTTCTAGTCTAACAGGGTTTCTACAGCATTTACAATGAATCATACCAAGAAGTTTTAACAGTTAAAGACATTTCATGCAGTTTCTTATACAGACAAATTAGTCTTTAAAACTTTTATTTACGTAAAACTAAATTAACACATTATCTTTAAACAGTGCTTTAAAGATCTGCTAATATACTACAAATTCAAGTGTCTGACCTAAGTCAGGAGGGGAGCTTCTTCCGTTATTATTGTAAACTTATCTGGAAAGATTCACGGTCATAACCTTTGCCAACACACCATCATTATTACTGAAGTTTTCCACTCCATAGCTTAAAGTACACACACACACACACACACACACACACACACACACACACACACACACACACACACTTACTTTGGGAAAATAACTATTGATCTTGTCTGCTTTGACCAGTTTTTGACTTACTAATGTCGTCTCAATAGATTTTAATCTACCTGATAGCAGAATTAATCAATATATCTAAGAATTATATAATAAAACATGATACACACAAAAAAAAATAAGTAACATTCTCTACCTAGCAAAAGTAGTTTTCATTTTTAAAATCAAGTTCCTAAGAACAGACTTGAACACACTAAACAAAACTCTTGGTGAGACCATACCATTCATAATAAATACTGTGTGTGTTTCTAAGTATACCTGTAATATGCATCTAACTACAGCATATTTTGGAGATGAAAGAAACTAGCACTAAAACCAGCTAATATAGTATTTAAAAATAAGCACTGCTTCTAAGATTATAAACTCATAAAGCATGACCCCATCTCTCCTGTGAAGTCACAAAGATCTTTCTAATGGCTGGCTATAAACCTATCTGGAAGAAAGCAGCAACTTTATCTTTTTTGGGGTAAATTATCAAGCTCTATTGTAATATACATCTAGTGGCTCTTGTGAATGAATTACTGAACTTCCAAGTTAATAATTTTATATTGATTTATTTTTAAAATCCTATTATCAGAATAAACACTTAGTATTGCAGTTAGGTACCACTATATTTCCTCTGTAAAACAGTTGATGCTTAAGGAAGGATGCCTGGCCATTCTTACAGTTATTCTTACATTTGTCAGTACTCAGTGTTATTACCGTAATTCATTATTAATTTATTCTTATGACCTCACTTTCAGAATTTAATTTGAGACACTGTGATGTTTTAAGACAATTTTACTTGCTTAAGTCAGCTTTTAATTTTCAATTTTTAATAAGCACCTCACTGGTATGTCAGAACATGAAGATTTTTTTGTAGTATCCCATCTCCAATGAGTTCTAGTCAAAATAGGTCAAATGTTCAGATTAAGTAACTACATTAAATAATGTTATGATCATCATTAAAGAGCATTTATCTATACAGTCAGATTACCTGAAAAAATTCTGCAGACATTTCCAAAAAAGGAGCCTCAAAATCTTCCTCATAGACTGATCTTCCTTCAAGACCTAAAATCATTAACATCTGGCAAGCATTTCTTATTGCTCCTCTGTCAAAAGAAGTTTAATTACTTGATAATCAAAATATATTAAAGACATGTAAAATATGCAAAAGTTGAAATATCTTTGTAACATTTAGCTTTATCAAAGTGACCAATCTTTCATAAGAAACTTATTTAGAAAATATGTAAATGGAATAATTTTAATCAAAAATTCTATCTTAGCCGGGCGGTGGTGGCGCACGCCTTTAATCCCAGCACTTGGGAGGCAGAGGCAGGAGGATTTGAGTTCGAGGCCAGCCTGGTCTACAAAGTGAGTTCCAGGACAGCCAGGGCTACACAGAGAAAAACCCTGTCTCGAAAAAAAAGGAAAAAAAAACAAAAACAAAAAAACAAAAATTCTATCTTGACAATACAGTTATTTATGAAGTTATCCTTACTTTATCATAAAAAAATTTTAAAGAAAGTATGCTTAACAGAAATAAAGTTTTTATTTACTTAAAAAACACAAGGTAGTTAATGGGTGTGACTGGAGGGGAAAAGGTGGACAAGTAATTTAGTAAGTCAGAATGAGAACCTACACCTAATAGCAAGTCAATACAAGGTTTTTCAATAAATGGCCTTTGGACAATCTTGATTAAAACACTAAACTCAATCAGTAAGAACTTTACTAGCTCACTGTTCCTCCGAAACCAAAAAGAGAAGGAAGCCACAGTGTCTCAAGCCTCTATAGCAGAAACATCATAAAAATGGTACTGTCATGTCAAGAAAAGTGATAGTGTAGGACTTAGAAGTAGTTTGGAGGTATTTTAGGCCACATTCAGTAATTTTTTTCTACAAAAAAAAGAGTTAAAGTTAGACAAAAGCCTACCAGGGCACAATAGTATATGCCTATAGTTTAGGCTAGTTGGGAAGACTGAGGGGAGGAAACACATGCATTCAAAAGTTCAACATTGGTCTGCATAACATACTGAGACCATGCTTCCACAGTACAATGAGGCAGACTACAGATCTGCATTGGCAGCACACTTGCCTAGCATAAGCCAACTCCTAAGTTCAACTATCAGTAGTGCCAAGACAACAAAATATAAAAATAAAGGCAAAAAAATTTTAAAAAAAGCTCTTAAAGGAAAAAAAAAAAGACTAAACTGACATAGCAAAAACAAGTGAAAGTAGGAAAAATCAAAATGGAAATAAATAAATAAAGGCTTAAGATGGTGCCCTTAAATTCTAGGCAACCCCCCCCCCCAAAAAAAGCTGAAAGCCTTTGAAGATTTCAGTAAGCACTGAACATTTGAACATTCTTGTTTTTATCTTTTTAATGAAATTATGACATCAACCAGTTTTTATGATATAAACATGAAAAACCAAAACCAAACTTAAGAATAAATGGCATACCTGTCTACAACTTCTCCCTTCCGCTCTCTGGCAATCATATCCAATAAAGTTTGCCGAAGATGATCCCTAATACACCCATACCGTACAACTTGATCTCGAAAAATTATTAATCCCAAGTTGTAGACATTTTCTACATTATTCTGTTGTACATACACACGGTCCTGCAGTTAAAACAAAATAATGCAAGCAAAATTATTGCATATATAAAATAATCTTCATGATCTACAATAAAAATTGTTTTAAACACTTTGGAAGTTTCTAGTACCTCTCAAGTTATAAAGTTTAATCTTTACATTTTACCATGATTACTAAATCAAATTTAAAAGATCTTTTGTCAACTATACAGCTAAAATGGAAAATACTGGTAATTGCATAGTCTTTTGTGAAAAGTATAAAGAACACCCAAGAAACTTAAGTATAGTTATATAAAATTAGTAAAAATCTTTTATAGCAAATGCTTGACATATATGGCTAGTTACCATCAAGTAAGACAAAGGCTGCATGTATGAAAGGCATGTTTTAAACAAGATCTTCAAGCAATATAGTAGACAGTAAGATGAATACACTGAAATATTTGCTGAGTGGCAATGTTTACTGTTTATTAGCACTGAGAAGTAATTTGGCCAGTAGATAAGAACACTTTCACAACTTACTGCAATTGGAATCTCCCCTTTTCTTAATTACATTGTTGATTTTATGTAATAGAGTAATAATGTAGTCAAATTATTTAAATTGCAGATATTTCTTTGTTAATTTGAAAAGACTCTTCACTACTCTCAAAAGGAACCAGGGCTTAAAAACAAAACAAAACAAAACAATCACCCCCAAAGACAGGTACTAAAAAATACATTAAGGACTAATTTTAAATGCTCTATTTTTAGGATTATACCAAATGAAGTTATGTTTAAAGTCCAACACTAGTAACTACTGCAAAGAATGCAAATAAAATAGCCTGCTTTTGACTTGCCCTTTAAAACCCCAAATTCTGACATTTTAAATATAAAATATTCTGAAGAATATCTGAAAGCTCAATAAAGGAGTATGCATCTCATCAACAGAGATAACTACATTTTAAATGTATTTGTATTTCTCTTATAATAGTTATTTCTTGCCCAAGCACGTAGAGTGAACAAGAAATCTTCCTAAGCTTGGGATGCAGTCCATGGCACAAAAGGGGGAATCAAAAGTAAGGACCATCTCATGCCTGTCCTTTCACAGAACTGGGTAGGGAGTCAGATCCTGCTACTGACTTTACAATGGTTCACTTCATAAACCAAATTGTAAACACATCTGTCATACAGTATCTTACAACTTTCCAGTCCTTGCTAAGAACAGCTATAAACTAGGTAACAATTTTTAAGAAAAGCATTACTTGTTTAAAAATACCAATGTAGGAATTGGGGTAGAGAGATACAGTCTAAAATATAACTTAAACCAGGTGATCTCCATATCAAATTCTTTCCTCTAATACTAATTAAGGCCTAGGGGTACCTATTATCTCAGAAAGAGATAACAGAGTTAAGGAGGTACTTGGCTCTACAAGGCCAAGGATATTAGAACTTCAACCATTTTAGCAAAGGTTATCCTTTTCCTCCTGATGGCTCAAAAGCACCAAGACATCCAACCATTTACTAGGAATATAAAAGATCAAACTCAGAAACAAAAGCATATCTAAGAGGTGCAAACACCCACTATGCCAAAGTAGTTTTTAAGAAATTTAATCAGAGTGAAGAAATACCTCTATAATGGACCAAATGATTTCATTACTCAAGAAATGGTATGAAAAATCATGCTACAGAGAAACAAGTCAAGGTACATGGCTCCAGGCTCATGAGGTAATCAGTATGCAAAAGGAGGAAAGTTTAAGTTCTACCATTCCTATCTAGTCTTTATTTTGAACAATGTTTCTTTTCAAGATTAAACAGATGCTGAGGGTGGGGGCATACACCCATACCCCAACAACAACAAAATGCCCCCACACTAAACTCTTCATAGCTAGTCGGTCAGAACATGACTGAACCCACCTGGATAGGCTTAATCACAAGACAAGGTCGTTTATCAAAAAGTAATGGAAGTGTTTTCAAACAAGGTTTTTTTCAAGCCATGAAATAGATAGGTTAAAAAGGTTTAACACAGTGAAGACAGATACAGTAAAAAGCCAAAGCACAAAACAAGTTTTTCTGTAGAATCAGGGAAAAAAAAGTCTAACTCACAGTTTACAAAATGTTTAGTATTTCCTCAATGCAACTCTGATTTCATTTTTTACAAAGGTCACCAGGTAAGGTATAAAATGCTAAGCTGTACACTTACTGTGTGAATACACAGTAATACCTGCTGATAAACTGAGTAGGCTCAAAATCTTTATCAAAGCTGTGAAATTTTAAAATAAATAACATTCTAGTTGTTGAAAGAAAAGAATCTTGTAATTTTTCGCTCAGGAATCGCCTATCAAAGTACAAGATAAACTAAACTGCATTGTTCCCCCCTGTAAAATTTTACAGTCAATGAGCAGGAGAAAATTAACACTAGAAAATAATCTCTATCAGACTCATGGGAATTCAGAAGACGTGTCATAAAACAGCGAGGTGGAGAGATGGTTCAGTGGATAAGAGCACTTTGCTGCTTTTCCAGAGAATCTAGGTTCAATTCCCAGCACCGGTGGTATGACTCCAGTCTTGCTATGCCCTCTTCTGACCTTGACAGGCACTGCACGAATGTGGGGTACAGACATACTTATAGACAGATGCACGCTCACACGCACGACTTATTCAAGAAGCATAAAACACTTCTTTCAATCAGCCCCATTTGTGACACTAAATAACTATGACTGTCTGTTAAAACTTCATGTCTGCTTCCTTATTTGTAAACATCTACCTCAACTGGCATCCATTTGCAATATTAACAATAGAAAGAACTGCCAAAATTACCACTCTGCCTTCATCCATTGCCTCTAGTTTTCCACACAATACTAGCGATCAATCCACAGCTATTAATGCTGCACTCCCTCTATACAAAACAACAAATAACTCAGACTCAAATATCTGAATATTGTAACTAGGGTGTGAGGTGGGGGGGGGGTCAAGGAGGGGTACAGTGACACCACCCAGAAAGCCAGTGTTTTACCTTACTCAGAAAGTGACTATAGAAAGCTGGAAAGCAAACTGTCAGAACACGAACACACGAACACACACACACACACACACACACACACACACACACACACAGAGCAAAACTTATTACTGGAAATCAGGTGCAATTCTATAAAAGTTAAAGACATTTCAAGAAGAAGACAAAACAATCTTAAATTTATATTTGCTTTGTAACAAAACCTCCAACTAAATTAAAAGGAAAAAGACCATTTCTCAGCAACTGGCAAAATAAACTGTCAAAAACTGGAGTAAGGATATGAAAAACATAAGACATATATGGTCATTAAACCTGACCAAACAAGCATCCATACAATGTTCAACCTACAATTCTTGGTCAAAAACCTTTATCAAAAACAGCATTAAAAAAGAAGAAAAATAGCAAGCCTAGAAAGAAAGGCAATATACTACAATTCATGTAACTTGACATTTTATTCCAAGTAACTTTTGAGACACATAACCCACATTAAAAAGAGGACCAAAACACTTGTTTACTTTTATATTACACACATGTTCTAATTTTATTTCTGCTGCTGTGATAAAATACTCTTCTAAAAAGCAATGTAGGTAGAAAAGTTTTTTAAAATTTATTTAAGCTTGCAAATCCAAATTACAGTCCATCACTGTGAGGAAGTCAAGGCAGGATCTTCAAACAGCTAGTCCTACAATATCCACAATTGAAACTGAGAGAAATGAATACATGCATGTTCTTTTGCTTACAAAGTTCATTCATGACCCCCAAGTTAGGGAAAAAAAAAAAGGTCCACCACACGCTGGACTGATCTGCCCATTATCAATTAACTTAATTAAAACAACTCCCATGGACATGTTCTCAGGCAGGCTCAAGAGCCCTCACTGAGACTCTTCCTAGTTGATTCTGGGTTGTGTCAAGTTGATAATTAAAGCCAGCCACTCCTAAAAACAAAATGAAAATAAACAAAACAATTTTAAATTTCCATAGGTTTATGATTGTCAATGGATGGCATAACTGCCAGGGTGCCAGGTTTCAGAGCTTCTAAGTATTCCCAAGATGGTCTCAAGAACTACTGATAACTGATCTTGGAAACTGACTTCTTCAGAGTGACACTTTTACTATTATTTTCACCATATAAAGCAAGAAAAACATTTTCAATGTTTTCGAAGATTTAGTCACCATTGTCAAATTAGGTATGGGAAACCAGGATTAACTGTTTAAAAGGATTTCTACATTAGAAAATTGCTGATTGAGAAGGAACTGGAAACAACTACTCATTATTGAATCTGTCGTCACAGCACAAATGAATGTTAGTTCAACTCTGGGCTTACCACTAATTCTACTAGGCCAATGGCTTGGCTTGTATGATTGACTAGAATATAACTAATACTCCAAGATGGAACAGCAAAGTGGTGAAGACCACAGGCATGGAATGAAAATAGACTTGGAATCATCTCACTTCTCTAGCTAGATAGATACTGAATAATCTTGCGACATCAATCTCTCGAACCCCAATTCTGAATTTCTATACCTTAAATTTCTTATCCATAAAATGGAGACAATTTAATATTCAACTTGTGAGCTGGGTATATAAAGTAGTAGTTACAAAGAGCTACGTAATAAGAGATATTTACTGTCATATATTTTATTTTTATTGTTTAACTACTTTTAATACAATAACTACTTAAAAACAACGATAAAACATATATTGTGAAGACTAAATGATAAAGTGTTTAAAATAGTGCCTGGTCTACACCATGGACTATTAACATGTTGTCAGCTATCATTAACTATATTACTTAGCTACTTATCACTGAGATGTGTTGTTATACCGGGCTGCTATCACTTACTGTAAGAGTCCCTTAACTGTGATCCACTTAATACCAACACCAACGCTCCCTGTTTTCTTCCTTCTCACCACTCCCCACATATTGTATCTTGCTGTTGTCTTTCAGTACTACAATAGTTCAAAGCTTTAGAGCTGAGAGAATCCGGAAATTTTAATGATCTAACCAACATACCTTAACAGATTCTACAGATAGCTTCGTACTCCCTGCCATACAAATAAAAGCAAATCCTGTGAGGTACATGAACACACACATGCCCATTTCTAGACAGGATCCAGAAACTCCAACCATGAAGTAAATTCTCTGGCTCACAGAAAGCACCAGAGCTCTTATACAATAAATCTGTTTTATAGATATGGAAAAACAGGATCACCCAGAGCATTAAATAAGTGAAATAATGACAAAGCAGGAACTAAAGCTAAGACTCTCTTAATCACCATTAAGTATTTTCTCACTGCTTCAAAGTTCCCACATACACTAGCAGCATTCACTCCAAAGTGCTTTTCTTCCATATACTTAATCAGGAAAGTTGTACTCTAAGCACAAGCCTTGCACACAGGTCTGAACCAGAAAGAATCCCAGTCCTAAACTGAGAAGGGCAGTGGGCATAAAGCTCTAATCTCAGACAGACTATTTGTAACTGGTACCTGCTGGGAAAGGGAGAATCAGTCTTCTCCAATGGAGCGTCACTAGGTGTATCGACCACACTCCAGGACAGGCCCCATATCCAACATAAAATGCACTCCAGGGTTTTTTATGCAGTTTATTTTCTTATTTTTTTGTCTTGATTTTCTATTTGTGTTGACTTTATTTTTATGTGAGAGAGAGCATGAGATCAACAAGAGAACATGAAGTTAGGTGGGAAGGATGTGGGAGTAAGAATATGATCAAAGTATGTGGAAAATTTTTAAAAAGTTAAAGAGTAATCAGTTCTGAATACTCTAGTGAGGTCCAGGTAAAGTGTAAAGGAAGGTTACTGTGAACCATGTGAGTCAAACCCCTTCTGTTCCTTGGAGGATAAGGCAAAGTCATCTGGGAAATTCTATCAGCACTTTCCCGTGCTCCCAGTTTTCCACGTACTGGTTGGGATTACTGGCCATGGTTTCTTGAGCACATTAGTATGATTTTACCTTCCTATTAATTCATCTACTCCCTGATCCCTTATGTGTTTTGTTTTTTCTTTCTCACCTATGCTTTGATATACCTTTGAGAGGTCATGTTTAAACACGTTACACAGGGATGGCATATTGTTAGTAAGAGGAAAAAACCACCCATGCTCTAAGCTGGGTAGTGGAGGGGCACGCACACCTTTAGTCCCAGCACTTGGGAGGCAGAAGCAGGTGATTTCTGAGTTCAAGGCCAGCCTGGTCTACAGAGAATTCCAGGACAGCCAGGGCTATACAGAGAAACGCTGTCTCGAAAATAACAAAAAAAAAACAAACAAACAAGCAAAAACCCATGCTCTAGTCAAGCACTGGTGGTATGTACCTCTACCTCTCCTCTCAAGAAAGAAATAGTTTTCGATTCCTTTAATGTTAAGTCAGGTTGCTAAAGGCAGCCTCTAGAACATTTATAAAAATTCTCCTCTGTTATTTACTTCTACAGTATACAGAAAAAAAAAAACCCAGGTGAAATAACTAACTATTAAATACAACATTATTCTATAAAACACTCAAAGTATGGCTTGGAATGTAGTTTAGGTTTCCTTCTCACTATCACAGACATGATGGTACACTCATGCAATTCTGGAACCCAGGAAGTGAAGGCAAGGAGAGTCATGGTCATCTTCTATTACATAGTGAGTTTGAGGCCAACCTGGATTACATGAGATTCTGTTTCAAAAAATTACAAATATTTTACCCAATCACCAGTCTTCTGGATAATCTAAGCTGAAAATGAAACTTCCCTGAAACTATCTTTAAAAGCTACACAAAAGGAAACAATAAACCTAATGCTGGAGAGAAAGCTCAGTACTTAAGTGTACTTGCTCATGACAGAAGACCAGAGTTTAGGTGCCAGCATCCACATGATGACGGATCACAACCAAATGTTAGCTCCAGTTACAGGTGACCTGATGCCCCTCTTTCTGGCCTCCAAAGGCAGCATCTATACACACATATACATACAGGCAAAACTAAATAAATCTTAAAAAAACAGCAAAAATGAAAAAGTGAATTTAAATAAAGCAGTTACAAACTCTAATGCCTTCAACAGCCAAACAGGTAATGAAAATCTCACATTTCCCCAAAAGTCTGAAGGATCCAAGTGAAAGTGGGGTAAGAAGGACTTTAAGAGCCAGAGGAAGTGGATCACTTCAAGGAAACTGTTTTCCAGATACAACAAAGATGCATATCAAATATGATAGCATGCACAAGACCCAAAGAAGCTAAACCACATAAAATCCCAGACTAGAGGAGGGGATGTAGGCATGAAGTCCCATCCAAAACTGAGGAGCTACTGGCATTTGACTGCTGCTAAGAGAGGAAAATTCAAGTCATCTATAAAGGCACCAACACCTGGTGTATCTACAACTACCCACACCACAAGTAGTTGGTCAGCACAAACTGGACTTAATACACACAGAGAGAACAATGAAGTTGGGTAGGTAGGGAGGTCAGAGAGGATTCTGGAGGAGTTGATGAAGGGAAATGAATATGATCAAAATACACTGTATGAAACTCTCAAAGAATTAATAAAAATATAAAAGAATACATACTAATATTTCAAAAATCACTTTCCTTCAACACATATACATTTTTCTTAGTTTTAAAATGTCATTTCTGGTATATTTTAATTAAAAACAGAATAGTACATGTATTTAAAAAGTACATAAAAAATAGTACATGTATTTAAAGTTTGGGACAGGAAAATGAAAGATATAAAGATAAAAAATTTCTGGCTTATGGGATGTGGGGATAATTCTTTCTGAACTTAAAGTAAGATTTAGTAAGTATTTTGAAAAGGCAGTCAGTTCAGAAAGATCACATACTATACTGCTTGCATGTGTCTAGCATTCATAAGGAGCTGGGCTAGGTGTTACGACATAAAATAGTTGTACAGGCATTGTCCCTATCCGCAATTCAGTCTAGCAAATGAGCCATACAATAGTTAGGACAAAAATCCATTCCTGAAGGTTTGCTTTTAGTGGTTCCTGTAGCAGAATTTCCCCAATTAATTTAAATATTAATACAATAAGATGCCTGTGATTGGACAGGGAAAAAAAAGGAAGGCGGAAGCTAAGAGTTTCAGAGACAGGAACAGGAGGGGGGGGGGGACAGAGAAGATGGAAGGACAGGAGGATGAACCTTATCCACATGGCTTTTTATATAGCCACAGTTAGTAGCTATGAGTATCATAAAAGGAAAGTATCATTGAGATGACTTGTCTAATCTAGGTGGGCAGCTTGTATCATTATCAATTGTCTCTGCAACTATTGTATGAGTGATGTGAATTGAGAATTTATTGATATATAAAACTGACTGATAATTATAAGCTTCTAGAGTTTTGATTTACTGGGTTAAAGGGATCTGTGACAGCTAGTCACGGGGCAGTGCCTGGGAAGGTACAAGCAGCTCTGAGGCAGGTGAAGAGGAACAGGGAAGACTGAAGCCTGGGGCTAGCCATGGCGGAAGCAAGACTGCCGCAGCAGCAGAGAGTGGCCTGCAGTAGCATGGAATGGTGCCTTTTTAAATATTTCCTGCTACAAGGTCCAAATATTAAAAGGAAAATTTTGGAAATCAACAATCCAAAAATTGAAAATTATACAGCATTTTAAGTAAGGACATGAAACCTCACCATCTCACTCTGAACTACCAGACTGTCTGGAATTTCCACACTGAGTTAGCCAGCAGCCTACCCCAAATCTCCACTTAGGAACTGGATTTTCAGACCCACAAGTCACATGACTGAAATTCTTTTATTCAAGTAATTTTCATACTAATTATAGCTCCAAATTTCAGTAAGTGACGAGATGCTGTGAATGTTGCTAAAAAACAGGTCTGAGTACAAAGAGCACACTTTTAACTTCAGGGCAAAACCTATCAGAACACTAGTACGACTAGCAATATCCCTTGCAACAGGATGCTAACTCACTCTGTGGCTGAAGATGACCTTAAAATCCTGATCCTCTTGACTCTGCCTTCCAAGTGCAGAGATCATTAGTGGGTCACCACTAATTCCACCCAGCTTTGACAAGAAATTACAAAATGTTTAATTAGAACAAGGACAGTTTTTAAAACCTTTCAAAACTAAGGATACGACAATCCCAGAAAATATAAGTGTTATGATCTTTTTTGGTAAGGAAAAAAAAACAACAACAACAACACAACAATCAAAAACCCCCAATAACAATAAAAATTCCTGTGGGAGAAAAACAGAACAGAGAAATGTCTAGAGGTGCTCACACACACACACTTACTTTTGTAGTTACATTAAATGCCAAGTTTGAGGTGCCTTCCAGACAATAAATGGTGCCATCATATAAACAGATAGTGTCAGCCAAATCTCTGACAGTTATATATACAATTTGAGAATTGTGTAAAGAACCACAAAAAGCTGTAAGGGTAAGCAGAAGAAAAATCAAAAAGTCCACAAATACCTTGATTTACTGAAGAGGAGGAAGAAGAGGACATGGAAGAGGAGCAGTAGCTGAGAAGGAAACAGAGGGTTGCAGGCACACAGTGTTTTGTCACAGTAACCAGGGACCAATATATTAAAAGAAAAGTGCACCCAACTGTGCCAAATGCGGCAGAAAGCTAACAAGGGAGGAGAGGCTTAGCAGTGCACTCTGCATCCAGATGTATAACTTCTCCATGGTGATCCCAGTAGGATGAAATAAAACAAAAACTGGGATAGACGCTTAACTGTGATTTGTTTAGAGTGAATATAAAAACAGAGATAGCAAGTCTCAACATTTGTTAATCGGACATTTACCTGAAAGGAAGATAAGAACCCTGAAAGAGCTGGACAGTAGTAGTACAAGCCTTTAATCCTAGAGCTTGGGAGGCAGAAGCAGGCGGATCTCTATGAGGCAAGCCTATGTACAAAGTAGGGTCTAGGACAGCCAGGGCAGTTACACTGAGAAATCCTATCTTGAGAAGCAAAACAAAAAAGTAAAACACCCAAAACAAAACTAACCCTAGAAGATGGTGGCCCATCAGAAAAATCTAGTTGAATTTTATCGCAAGGCTTGAACTGTCTAACATTATGGGATCAATAAAAACAAAACATTAGAACTCCCAAATGCTTAAGGGTACAGAACAGATAGTAGCAGATATTGATCCCTAACATAGGTTAAAAAAACTGGCGCATGACAGAAGGAAATGTCTTCTGGCATTAATACAGGTGGAGGAAAAGGAAAAGGAAAGGGGGGGAAAAAAAAGGAAAACACAGGTCCTACCTGATCCTTTCTCTTTTCTGAGAGAGACCTTTTTCAGGAAGGACAGAGCTGACGACAGACAGCTAAAGAGCAATAATCAGGAGCACTCTAACCAGAGAAAAGGAGTCTAAAAGTCAGGCAAAGTAGAGAGAGGGCTGCCAGGTCAGTGACAGTGGACAAATTCTGACTCTGACCCATCTAGCATGAGGTTTCCTTCAGTAGAGCATCTGAAATGGTAGGGTAAGTCACTGGATTTATCCAGTATTGTGCCACCATATCGATTATCAAAGCATTAAGGGATAGCAAGAATCAGTATTAGTTCATTTTAACCGAGTTTATTACTAGGCCATGCTCTACAACAAATGGTTTGCCTAAACCTCAATAGTATCCAATTGTAATTTTTCACTCTAGAAATGAGTAACATGTGGCATGAAATTACTGTTTGACATAGTCATGTAAGAAGTAGAGCTGGTACACAAGCCTTGAGATTTCATTGTTTTTGAAAACGGAAATGAACAATTTTTAAAAGTGAGTAAACATAAATTAAGAGACAATAGGCAATAAAATTCCAATTCCTGGCAGTTGTATACTTGTGTTAGAAGGTGGTGCTAAATTTAAAGGCTTACTCCTATTAAAACTGTAAAGAGGACAAGAGTAGCCAGCTTCCTTCACACATTTGTTTTCGCATGCTATCTCATTTATCCTTAAATTATCAACACAAGTTGAACACATAACCTGACAGAATGCAATGCTCAGAAAGGCCTCTCCCTTTTACCACTAAGAGCCCCTATAAAATTAGAGTTAAAGGCTTGCCTGAGTTCATTCAGCAGAAGGAACAAACAAACAAACAAACAAAACTCTACTTGGCTTGTTCTCATTGGAAATACTTTCCAAATTGCTTTATTCTATTAAGTGAAGTAAACTAGGACAAGCTTTTCTTGTCAGACTGCACCTAAAGAACTGAAAATAAAACTGAAGAGAGTAAATTAAAGGGTCAAACTAAAATCATTGTGTCCAATTCTCCAATATAAACACTAACAACAAGGGCTGGAAAGATAGCTAGCTCTGTGGTCAAGAGCACTGGCTGCTTTTCAGGGGACCTAGGCTTGATTCACAGCACCCACACTGTTTACAACTGTAACTTCCACAGGATTCAATGTTCTTTTTTAGTTTCCATAGGCACTACATGTACATGGTGGACAGACATATGCAGGCAAAGCAAAGACATACATGCACATAAGCAAAGAAACAAAAAACATGGATAACAGGTCATTAGACTTACAATTTTGTAATGACACAATAAACTGAAATAATTTAGATTTATTCCATAAGCTCACAAGTATTTTTAAACTGAGAATAAAAAATCTCAGGCTGGGTGCATAGCTTTAACCTGGACCCTTGGGAGGCACCGTTAGGCAGATTTCTGAGTTTGAGCCATCCTGGTGAGTTCCAGTACAGCCAGGCTAGAAAGAGAAACATGGGAGGGAAGGAGGGAAGGTTTTCCCAAGCCATTTTTTTAAAGATCATTTTCTTGACTGATAAAAAATGAAAAACAGCAACACCAATAAAGCACAATGAGACTTAAGCAAGACTGACTGCAGTAATCCACTGCAAGTATTTAAAAAAGAGATGTATAGCAGCTATGAAAATAATGAGAAACTTTCTATTATATGACATATTTGTCATTGAAAATATTTATAGTTAGGCTTTATAAACTTAGAAGATTTGGCTTTCAACTCATATTGTCATTAAACTACCTTTACCTCAGGAAGAAGTATTAAGAAAGGCTTTCTTTAATATTTATTTTGAAGCACAGTACTAAATATTAAGAAAACATTGTTTCCTCTACTATTCATACGCATGCTTAAACCTGGTAATGCAGGTGCCTATGCTGTGGAGGTTCAATTCTCTCTCCACATTCTTTTGGGGGCAAGGTCTCTCAACCAAACTTAGAATTTGCCAATACAGATATATAGCTCGTTAGATTTTTCTGGGGACCCTTTCAAAGCTGGAAATAACAGATGAGTCGCACACCCACTCAGCATTGGTATGAGTCCTGAGGATCCAAACCCGGCCCTCTTGCTTGCTTGCCAAGTGTTTTACCATTGAGATGTCTCACCTCCCCAGTCCAACAAAACAATTTTTAAAGTCATGCCTTTTCAGTGTTTCAGTGTTTTGAACATGCATGACTAAGACTTCACTGACACAGGTTGAGGGTGGCCTTTACAAAGGAAGTATTTTTTACTTAAAAATCAAAAACCAGGACCTGGAGAGATACTCAGTGATGTAAAGAGTACTTGCTGCTCTTGCAGAGAACCTGAGTTTCAGTTCCTACTGCCCACATGGTAGCTCACTACTACTTGAAACTCCAGTTCCTGGGAATAGATACAATGTCCTCTGACCTCTATGAGTACTGCAGCACATGGCACACATACAAGCATGCAGGCAAAACACTCCTATATAAAACAGTCCTATAAAAAAACAAAAACAAAACCTCAAACTACCTTCAACAAAATTCTAGCCAACACCCAACTAATACTGAAAGTCCTTGTCTCTAAATGTTCAACTTTTTAAAAGACAAGCAAACACTACTTACCATATACATTAGTATGTCTCTAATCATCACCATGGCTGTTTGATGATCATTCCAAGCTTGATTTAGTGTTTGAAGAAAGTTGTTATTCAATGAATTTAGTACATCTTCTCGCACCTATTAACAGAACAGTTCATTAGTTTATTTATGCACATAAACACTCATACAAATACATGCACATAT
Source organism: Tokudaia tokunoshimensis (assembly GCA_036184795.1). Classification (NCBI taxonomy): domain Eukaryota; kingdom Metazoa; phylum Chordata; class Mammalia; order Rodentia; family Muridae; genus Tokudaia; species Tokudaia tokunoshimensis. The sequence continues at coordinate 82,724,509 of BTHU01000016.1, forward strand.
ATTTGTTCAATAAAGTAATCAAGTAGAATCCTTAGCTTTAAATCAAAGAATTGTTATGGGCCAGGCAGAAGTTAAATCTATAACCTACACAGAGCAGACTACCAAATGTGCTCATTTAATTTGGATTTCTCTCCTGAATTCTAGAATCAAAAGCAACCTCCTAGGCATTTCAAAATACCCAGTGGCTTAACTAAAATAAAATCCCAAATCCTTACAACAAAAAGGCTTTATTCTTAGCCCCAGACTACCATGCTCATGACATGTCCTAGTACTCTTGCCCAGGTATGAAGCTCAGGATCAGTGATATGGAGTCAAGCTGCCTGAGTGTGGCCAATGCCAGGCCACTGATGAGCTCCGTGACTCATATTTCACCTATGGACCTTGGTTTTTTTTTTGACATATATAAAATAACATCCTTTAGAAGGACTGAAATGAGAACAACATACTACGGTACTTAACTCGCCGAGCACAAAAAATCTAAACTAGCAACGAACATGCTTGGCCACTGTCACTCAAATCACACCGCCTTACTTCACTCTCTTCTCTCTACTCAAATTTCACCCCCAGTCTTCCCCAACCTCTTCCTCCCTCCCTCTCCTACCTATACTATTTTCAATATAATCTGTCTACAAATACTATTTCTATCTTTCTATATATACTCACTTTCTATATACATTCTATTTCTATCTCTACTTTATCCTCTGTTTCACCTTTCTTAGGACTACTCACTGCTACCTGTCTACATTACCTATTAATTACTTCTTCCACTAAAATCTAAAGGCCTCTGTGGTGGCAGAATGCCTCTCTTTTTAGCATTCTTCCTCTACAAATAATACAGTGCTTGGTATATAGAAGATCTTATCAACTATCAATCACTTTAACAAGCTAAGATTTTCATGAAGTTTCCTAATACCTGAAATGTCTTCTAAGTCCAATCCTAACAAAAGACCACTTAATTTTCCCTTTCCTAATACACAAGCTTGCTACCACTTTCTCTAGTTAAAGTTTCCTGCTGTGCTATCAGATCAATAAAAAGATTATTTGCGCAGAAGACAGATTTCTTCTATGCTTATAATTTTAGATTTAAGAAGTAATGTAGTTGTATCCCAAGTTTGTATGTATAATTCTTTGAAATTACACAGTTGGACCTTCATATCTATATGTCCCACATCCACAGATTCAAGTAACAAGAAATCAAAAATATTTGGGAGAAAATTCCTGTGTTCGAGTAAAAATGTACACCCCTCTCATCCTTATCATCATTCCACAAACAACTGTATAAAAACCTTTAGGAACATCTGCACTGTATTCACTATATGTAACTTAGAAATGAGTTCAAGTATAGAGGAAGATGTGTCGGATGGTATGTGCACAGAGTTCACAATAAGGAAGTCAACCAACTACAGAATTTGGCTGCTATGGGGACAAGGAAGCAACCAAAGAGGACAAGAAATGAGTACTATGCTGCCAACCTCTACAAATATTTAATTCCCACATCTTCCACAGGCCAACAGAACTCTAGCCTAAACAGGTTTGTACAACCAAACCACATATGTTAAACCATGTCGGGTTAGGGAGAATCTCAAACCATGGCACATTTTTGAAACACATGAATTAATGAATTCAGATATCCATATCTATGAATCTGAGTTGTAAGTACATATAAATAAAATGCCATTCCACAGTAGATCAATTATTAAGCGGGTAGAAGCAAAGAGTTAACATATTGAATGCCCTCAACATACAACAGACTAAGTTAAAAACAGGAAAATTATATCTAATCTATTTTTTAACTTTTAAAGAAATATTCCAACATTTATTTATTTATTGGGCATATGTGCAAACAAAGATGTGTGTTGGGAGTGTGAGTGATACTTTGTCCATGTGGGGAGTCACAAAATAACCTGTAAAAGTTTGTTCTCTATATCCCATTAAGTCCTGGGAATTGAACTTAGATCATCAGATGACAGGAAGTACTATCCCACTTTTTTCCTTATATGCTGGAGAAAGGTAGCCATTAGATTTTAATAATGGGATCATACATATAACTTAAGTATGAAAACTACTAGTCTATATCATAAACCCAGAAATTGGCCTTTAGATTTTTCTTTAAAATTGAGCACCTTAATTTTAAAATACTGCCCCTAGATTTGCTCCATGTGAAAAAAAAGTTAGCTGATAGGACTATTATAATGAAATACTTTCAGATAACAAGGATAAATTTGTAAAATTATGTATTAATGCGTAAATATATACAATCTACAAGTATCAAGTCTAGATAGAGCTTGTAAGATGCAAAGTGGTAAACACACACATACACATAGAGAGAGCAGCATCTTGAAACAGTCTCCATTAAGCTTCTTCTATTGCATGGGACCACTAAGGACCCAGATAGTTCTGAGTTGCAAAGATAGCTTTGGATTACATAGCAAGACCCCTACTACTACCAAACCAAAAACCTTAGACAATTTACATATGAAAATCATGTATTCCAAATACCAAAACATCTAGCCAACTATACTGAGTTTAATATAAACTCTATTGGAAACACATTTCCTTCTTACTTTTCTTTCTCTTATTTTTGTTTGAGATAGAATTTCGCGGTATAGCCCTGACTTTCCTTGAACTAGCTTTGCAGACCAGCCTGACCTCATACTCAGAGATCCAGAGTGCTAGGGTTGAAGGCATGAGCCACCATCTACCTGGGTATACATTTCAAATCAGGAAATTATTCTTAAATGTACCTGACACATTTGTTCAATGAATGAAAAACTGACCAATCTAATAATATTATGAAATATGTTCTCTAAAATGTACTAATTTATACACTTGAAAATATATCAACAAATTGATTGAGATGGCCTCCATAATTCTCAGACATTAGAAGACTTAGTCACTTGTTGATGCCTGTAAGATTAGGAAGTGGGTCCCTGCTGGAGGGAGTATGCTGCTGGAACCCACTTTTGAGGATTCAAAAGCCATGTGCTGTTTCTAGTGAGCTCTTCCAAAGCTTCCTGTTTTGGGGGTGTGAGAGAGATGAGCTCCCCGTTATTCTGGCCTCTGTGACTACTGTATGCTGCCATGCTGTCCCATCATTAACAATCCTAAACTCTTGGAACTGTAAGCCCTAAATAAACTCTTCCCTTTATATGTTGCTTCAGTCATGGTGTTTTATTACAGTAACAGAAAAGTAACTATGACAACCAGCCTCTGGGCAAAATTAAAAAGATATCAACCAGCACAGGCATCACAAATGATTATGCTATTTGCATCATTTTTCAAAGAACGAGACTGTTAACAGTCAGTTTCAGTGAGCTTTTACCAGGTAGAAAATATCTGACTAATAGCTTCTTTATGATTGTTTTACTGGTTAAAGACCTGCAGGGATACAAATCCAAGTTTTCTGCAGGCGCAGCAAAAGTGTTCTTAACTCCTGACCTTTCTCCCCAGCCCCATGATTATTTTTTTAAACTGGGCACACATACAAAACCTGACAGAAATGAAGTATCTTAGACACAGCTGTTACTCTAGTCATAATTATTCCAGACTATACTGCAAGAAAATTCTTTTAACAATTTCCTACAGAATTTTTCTACCCTTAAGTAATAAGTCAAGATATTTATTCAAACACAATTAAAAGTAAAAATAAAAATAATAAATAAGTAATAAAAAATAATAAAAATCAACACCTTTTTAAACGAAAATAAGTTGACACAGAAACTAAAATGTACATTAAGTTAGGAAGTGACTTGTTTTCAAAATTAACACAAAAATTGGAAATAGCAGAACAACATGTACCTGTATAACATACTGTTTGTTAATCTATTAATACCACCATTACTTTTTTTCCACCAGCAAGGCAAGTAACCAGAACCTGCTATAGAGGCAGTACTAGAATAAAGGGACTACTATACACCAAATACTGAAAGAAAACTTACATTAAATTCATCCAGGTGAAGAGTTGACATTTGAAGAGCAACACAAGAAGAAACACGAAGAAGTAACCACGTCAGAAGTTAAGAGTAAGATGGGACCAACTGTGATGAGAAGGAAAACAAGCAGTGGAGAACTAATGGCTGGGTGTGGTACTTGGCCTTGCAAAAGAATAAGAGTCTCACAGTACAGTGGATCAATCTACAGAAAATTAAAACCACTTAAAAACTTTTGAAAAATAGATTACAGTGAAGAGAATGAGAAGACCAGCACTGGCTACAAAGACCTATCTGATAAAAGACTATAACTGAAAGCATACAAGGAAGTTTTAAAATTTATCAAAATACTAAATAAACCTATTTTTAAAATGGATAACAAAAGGCACCTAACTAAAGATAATCTGACAGCAAATAACTGTATGAAAAAATATTCAACACCATGCCACAAGGGATAATATGGCAGTGATCATACATGCCTATTCGATGGCTAAAGTAAAACAGTCAAAATCTAATGTTGACAAGTACATGTAACAGGAAGCCTCTTATTCACTGTTGATGGGAATGCAAGTAAGCAGTTTTCATTGAGAACAAACAAAAGTCTTGTTCCCTTCAATAAAAAAACCCAACAGGCCATGTTAGCTATGGGCTCTTATGCATCAGTATTGGTTGACAAAAATGATGTACCACTCTATAAAGGAATATTGGTTGAGGCAGATGCAATGAGATCCGGTACATGAGAAACTGCTGTACCTTCCATTCAATTTTGCTAAAAATCTAAAATTTCTCTGGAAAACAAATGACATTTAAACAAATTCTGGGGTCCTCCCAAATCCAAAGGCAGACAATATATACAAAAGTAAAGTGCTACCTGGGCAACTCTGATAAGGTCCAGATGCAGAAGACCACCACTGGCTTAAAGAAGCGGGCCAGCCTTGCTAGCTTTTGCACTACTTCAACATCAGTGTTATTACATTGCTGTAAGAGTATTTACACAATTCTGGCTCCTGATGATAATATTGGTTGTATTTGCAAGGCATCATGGAAAAGGGTTATATTATAATGAAAATAGATCTTGTGAGAATTTTAACTGTCACCCTGACTTATAAGTCATGCCTTTTAAAAAGATATAAACTGGACTCCATCAGAAAACTTAAAGTTTTGTTCTATAGATGCTGTTAAAATCAGAAAAGTAAAGCCACAGACTATGAGAAAAAAACTAAATAAATAAATCATACAGCTCAATAAAGAAGGCAAAGGACTCAATTTTAAAAATGGACACGTCTTGGACAGACACTTCATAAAAGTGGAAAAGCAGAAGACAATTTCTCAAGGAGAAACTAATAACCATGCTAGAACTCCAAAGTAAGCTGACAGTATCGAGTGCTGACAAAGATATGAAACAAATGAAAGCAAATTAGTACAGCCATATACGGAGCTAGGGATTTTTTTATACATACATACTTATCATATGCCCCAGCAATCTCACTTCTAAATATTTATCCCAAAGGAATTAAAATTTGTTCACACATTTCTACACAAATTTATAAGCTTTATTCACAATCTCAAAAAACTATATACAAGAATCATCTTTCATTAAACACAGTAATTGGATGAACAAATATTAGTACTCCAAGACAACAGAGTATGAGTTGATCTTTAACAAAAGGAACCAACTGAATTGGTAGAAATAATTACGCTCAAAGAAGCTGGCCACTTAAGGTAGTAAACTGTGGCACCAGTTACAAACATCCTTCAAAATACAAGATTATAGTGAAAAGAGAACTGACCAGTAGTTATAGAGATGAAAAGACAAGGAGTACATAGCTATGAAGGGAGTATTCAGAGTTCTGCAGGGTAAAGGAACTGTTCCACACTGAAGGAAGTGGAACATGCTAAAACTCATAAAGAACTATACATGAAAATAAAAGCCAATTTGAATATATTCATTAAAAACTTGGTAATAAAACTCTTAAGTTGGACCTTGTCAAAAACTACAATTCAACAAGCATTGTTAAAACAAAAGTTAAAAAATGCTGGAATTAAATAACTTTAACACATTAAACTTATAGTGTAACAAACTAGGTTTTCATACTATTTACTTCTATGAATACAGCTTTTTCTTAATTTTTAAAAATTTCAACGTTAGCTAAGACTAAAGTAGAATTACTGAATCAAAAGGAAGCTTTTTCTTACATTTTTAATGTTAGCTAAGACTAAAGTAGAATTATTGAATCAAAGGGAAACCTTTCTTTTTCAGTATAAAACCTGTCTACCCACAAACTAAGTTCAAACTACAATATATATATTCTTAAGTCAATGAAGCTCCTGGCACACAGAAGAACAGGACCTGACAAGGGTCAGAATATCTTTGCTCTTGAGTCTCTATATCCAAGAGTTCTTGGAGATGGGCAAGAAGACTAATGCTAGGCCACAATGAGATAATCTGCCAGAATATTCCACTCTCCAATACACAATTTTAATCATTAATGAAACTCTCACCTTTTAAATTTTAATGGTCAAGGTTAAAAATCCCATAGGACCAATTTTAATCAAATGCCTATACAAAACAGAAATCATCACCTAAAACAAAATAATAAGTATAAAATTATAAAGTTTACCAAAACTGTAACAAAGCAGACGTAACAATTGAGGACTTCCCTTTCTACTCAAAATACAAAGCAATATTTAGTTCAAAAATAAGATAAATCTCTTTATTTCATTCATTGGAAAACAACATGTAATTAAAATGGGGCGTGAATTATGTGGAATACATGCTCATTATGCCAAGAATATTAAAAAATACAACAAAGGCATAACTCTGGGCATATTGTCCTAGAAATCCTCACTAAGAAACCAAAATAACCAAAATCATCATTTTTAGACAACTCTATACAGGCAGGGTCTCTGCCAAAGTCACTTACTTGGTCTCATATGCAGCCCATTTCTTACATAAAGTATGACTGTGATTAATTACAGCTGTGATTTCCTAGCATGCCTGAAGTACCTTACTAATCAGATACAAATTTTATTATTTTTGTGTTTAAAGGCGATTTTTTAGGATTTTTGAAATAATAGTGACTAGATACCTGCTAAATAACTCTATGACATCTAACATTTACATGACCTACAAAAAAATCCCATCTGTTTCTACTTATAAACAAGTCTTGTATTAACTGTATGCGGTTAGGGAGGGTCCTTGTTAACTTTACACATTTTTCAAAGGAATGCTATTAAACAACATACAGTTATATATCATACTCATACATTATGAAGAATGTCAACACTTAAGACTACAGGTCTTGCTATCTTTCCCCCTAAAACAGAAATAGTAGCATTAGTTAATGCACAATGCCAAAACTCCAATTACTTCTATCTTTAAGATGAATTTGGTGAGATGTTGCCATTATTCACTTACATTGTAGATGCCTGTATCTCCAACCAAACATCTATCAAGGCTAAGAAAATAAGATTTATATTGTATAGCTTTTTCAACTTTCCAAAATCCATAAATGACCTTCCTGAATGTCTGTCATAAAACTCATTAATTATTAGCTAGGGTGACCATATCATTCTAATTACTTTTCATTAACTGTTAAGAATAAAGGTAGGAATTAAAAATATCATCCCAATAACTTAAACAAAACACTACTATATGCTCTAGAATTTTCTTCTGATGCCCCATTTTTCTAGAAGTAATTTACTAATATATAGTTAATAATATAGCTTTAAGAGTTGGCAAAGATCACACAAACTTTAAATTTCAAATCAAATAATCCACCACCAGTCTTTCTTTTAAATGCCTAAAAGCTTACAAAGAAATGAAGCCATAATAACAGATAACAACTACTATTCAAAAGAATATACAAAAACCCTTTCTTGTACTGACAGACTTATGACAGCTTCCATCCGGCAAAGCAAGGTGCTAAACAATACTATAGTGGAATATAAGATGCATTAAATCATCTTATAATCTTTATAGTAGAAGAATAGGAGGATTAATTTTAGACTCAAAAGTAAAGTTACACAAAGTTTTGGGGTTGTGATATACACGTTAGGGCAAAGAGAAAAGCATGTAAACTTGGTACTTGGTATTCTTTTTGAGAAAAAATTTATTTTGTGTTCATGGAAGGTCAGAGAGCAAGTTGCCAGAACCAAATCTCCTTTCACCATGTGGATCCCAGGGACTGAATTCAGGTTGTCAGGCTTGATAGTAAGTGTCTTTTCCGGAAAAGCTTTCTTGTCTAGAATAAGAAGCATTCATTTTATTTTTCCAAATTTTGTATGCATAGTTGTTTTGCCTGCATATATGTTTTTGCATTACAGTACATGCAGAAGCCAAAACAGTGTCAGATGCTCTGGGACTGAAGTTGCAGTTGTGAGCTACCATATGGGTGCTGGGAATCAAATGGGGTCCCTTAGAAGAGCAACCAGTCTGTTTATATACTTAAAGTTCTAGCCAGAGCAGTAAGACAACTAAAGATCAACAGGATACAAAATGGAAAGAAAGAAATCAATGTACTGCTATCTGCAGATGATATGATAGTATACCTAAGTGACCCCCAAAATTCTACCAGAGAACTCTCCTACAATTGATAAACACTTTCAGCAAAGTGGAGGGTACAAATTAAAAAAAAATATCAGTAGTCCACTATACAAATGATAAATGGGCCGAGAAAGAAATAAGCCCTTCACAATAGCCACAAATAATGCAATTCCCATTAAAATTCCAACGCAATTCTTTACATATCCTTAAAGAGTAATTCTCAACTTCACATGGAAAACAAAAAAACCTATGATAGCTAAAACAATCCTGTACAATAGAAAAACTTCTGGATGTATCACTATCCCTGATTTCAAATTGTACTACAGAGCAATGCTAATAAAGACTGCATGGTACTGGCATGGTTGATGGATGGAATTGAATTCAAAGACCCAGATATAAGGCCACATACCTACAGATACTTGATTTTTGACAAAGTTAAAACCATACAATGAAGAAAAGAAAGCACCTTCATCAAATGGCGCAGATCTAGCTGGATGTCTACAAGTAAAAGAATTCAAATAGATCCATATTGATCACCCTGCACAAAACTCAAGTCCAAGTAGATCAAAGACCTCAACATAAAACTGGATATACTAAATAGAGGAGAAAGTGGGGAACAGCCTTAAATGCATTGGTACAGGAGATAACTTCCTGAACAGAATACCCATAGGTCAGGCACCAAGATCAATAATTAATAAATGGGACCAAGGGAATGGCAAAAGACACCATCAATAGGACAAAATGGCAACCTACAGAATGGGAAAAGATCTTCATCAATCCCACATCTGATAGGACTAAAACATCCAAAATATATAAAGAACTCAAGAAATTAAACAGGAACAAGTCAAATAACCCAACTTAAAAATGGGGTACAGAGTTAAAAAAAAAATCTCAACAAGGGAATCTGTAATGGCAAAGAGGTACTTTAATATCTAAAGTCCTTAGTCATCAGGGAAGTAAATGCAAATAAAAACAACTCCGAGATTCCATCTTACACCTCTCTGAATGGGTACAATCAAAAGTTACAGGGACCGTAGACGCTGGCGAGGAAGTGCAGCAAGGGGAACACTCCTCCACTGCTGATGGTAGTGCAACTGGTACAGTCACTTTGGAAATCAATCTGGCTCTTTCTCAGGAAATTGGTCACAGTGTTCTACCCCAAGACCCAGCTATATCACTCCTGGGCATATTCTCATAAGATGCTCTACCATGTCATAAGGATCCTTGCTCAACTATGTCCATAGCAGCTTTATTCGTAATAGCCAGAAACTGGGATCAATCAAGATGTCCTTCAACTGAAGAGTGGATAAAGAAAAAGTGGTACATTTATTTACACAGTGATATGCTACTTGGTTATTAAAAAAACAAGGGCTTCATGAAATTTGCTGGCAAACGGGTGGAACTAGAAAATATCATACTGAGTGAGGTAACCCAGACCAAGAAAGACAAGCATGATATGTACTCATTTACAAGAGGATATTAGCCAGAAAATACATGATAACCATGCTATAGTCTTTAGACACAAAGAAATTAAGTAACAGGGAGGGCCCAAGGGAGGATGCTTGAATCTCACTCAGAAGGAAATAATAATAATAATAAAAAAATACATATTCAAGATGGAGGGAAGGAGGGAACTGGGTGGGAGAGGGTGTGAGGAGGGGTACAGGATGAGTATCAGGTGTGCATGCAGAACAGGGTTCGGGAGGACTGGGAGAAAGAACAAAAATCGTGCAGAGGCTTCTCTTTGACTAGTCTCCAGATATGGAGACTGAAGTGGCTACCACCTCTTATAGTCAGGCAGGACTTCCCATGGAGGAAGGAGACATCAACCTACTCACAAAACCTTTGACTCAAAACCTTTTATCAAGGGATTTTACTTCCTAGCAGGCAGCCTTTTCTCTGATTCCTATTATCACCTTAAACAACTCTAATATCCAACAAAACAGGCTCCATTTCTCCCAAAAGCTTTAAAAGTATAAGATGGCACAAGAACTTAAAGTCAATGACGCACAGAATGGGGTAGGTGTTGAGCATTTTATTTTACACTGTCCGCTCCATTTGCAGTCACCTTTTAAATTTTTAAAAATAATGGCTCCTTCCAGGAATACTTAAGACCCAAAGCTCTTAAAGTACTTCTCAAAGTCTAACCTACCTGCCAACCTCATTGCTATAGATGCTCCTGAAGACCTCTAGCCACCTACACACTGAGCGAACGCATACCTGACTTCTTTCTCATGTAGTATTTACCTATTGAAACTGTTATTTGTCTTTGTCATGATAAATCTTTTATCTTTTAACAGCTGCCCAAAATTGACCTTTTTGTATCTCGCCTTGAACTTTCCAGGCAAAATAATTTGTCATCCAATTTTGATTACTTCACTAAAGCTTCTTGTTAGAAGGTGCTCTTTGGGAATGGATGAGAAGAAACTGGGCATCTGAACTAAAACTAATGAAACAAGGCAATGAATCTGCAGATATGCTAATGGAAATCTTTTTCCTATTGTTCCAACCAATAAATAGTCTCAATAGTTGCTATCATATCTCTCTACATTGCTTTACATTTGTCTAAGAACAAGAGGAAGACTAAAAAAGTTTTAATATAAAAGTTAACTCTTCTCAAATAACTGGCCTACATTCAAAGCATAGATTTAAAGTTATCAACTTCATTTCTACAACTAGTACCCTCACATAACATTCCCTAAAAATCATCTATCTGTAGATACAACATTTAATACATTAATTCTCCTCACCTAAAATATGGGAGAAAAAAAATATCAAGAGTCTGAGAAACTGGCTTACTGATTTTCTACCAAAAAAGAAAAAAAGAAAAAGAAAGGAAGCAAGTTATTTATTTATTTGCATTTGCAAATCAATTCAAAATATTAAGTCTTGGCCTCTTGATGGTTCCAACTGTACCTTCTGTAAACTGAAGCATTGAGAAGTGAGGTCAGAATAAAAACCCACAGATCCAAGTATGTCAATCTAAAACCTGTGATGCACACAAAAGCTGTGACAATAATTAAATCACATCAAAGGTAGTTTCTTTTTGGACTTAATGAAAAGGGTTCATTTTATACACATTTATGGTTCAGATTACGAGAAGCAAGCATCAGAAACTGTGTTTCCAAGTCTTAATAACCTAAATGTGCCAATGTGGTGGCTCATGCCCATCATCCTAACGCAGGAGGCTTAGGATAGCCAGGAAGTAAACCTGGGTTATACAGGGAGATTCTATCTCAAAACAAAGAACCTGACATGATGATACATGCCTTTAATACCAGCAGTCAGGAGGCAGAGGCAAAGGTAGAAAAGAGTAAGAAGCAAGTGGGTAACCTGTGGGTTCAAGGCCAGTCTGTTCTACACATTGAATTCTAAGCCAGCCAGCCAGGGTTATATACTCAAACCCTGACTCAATAAATAAATACATGAATATTAAAAGGGTAAAACTTTATAAAGAAAGTCAATGAAACAAGCCAAAGTAACAAAACAAAAAATCTATCATATACTCCTTATTTAAGATTAACATTCTAACCTCAGGTTCATTTTAGAAATCAATAAAGTCCAGAAAAGTCTAATATTTTTTTCAAGATCACTAGAAGCAGAATTAGCTTATTAACCTTATAGGTGCCATTCTCATTTCTACTTAGTACTTGCACCACTGCAGCTATATCCAAGTTACTTATTAAATAAACGCTCAGCAGAAGGCAGAAGAAAAATTTCCTGACTACAGGACAATCCTAGAGGCTTGTCAGTTACATTTAACATCCCAAATAGGAAGCATCTAAGGAAAGTAGATTCATCCTTACCATACCTACAACTGATGAGAAAGACGATCACAATTTCTAAACACAAAGCAAAGCTGCCTTTCAACATTTCTAAATTCCTTACACATCAATCATCAGGAGGTTAACATTATACATGTAAGACACCATGTATGTGAAAACTTCTGTGCTCTGCAGCTCTTACTATACTGGTGTATATTACTACCATCACTGGTTCAAATCATCAGCTTCGGGATTTCCTAGTCTTCTTCAATTCTAAAGTCCTCTTAATTCTCCAAGCAACACCACAAGTCGGATTTTAATAACCAATATAACAGCATCCAAACATTTTTTTTAACCACTGTTGGCTTTCTAACATACATATAGTTAAGAATCAAGACAATTCTGCCACAGCTTCAAGGTCTGGCATGATGGTTTCTGACTCTCTCTTCAAGTGTATCTTGTCCTGTTCCAGCACCTACCAATGCTTGCACAAAATTTTCAGAGCAGATTTCATAAGAGTGAAGACTCTAGGAATTGGTAAAGGATGTCCTGTTATTTAAAATCAAGTTTCACAGGAATCCCACCATAAGCATTCATTTACATATGGCATCCTGCTGCTCTTTGTGCCTCAGGAGAAAAACTAAGGAATGTGACCGAGGCAGGTGCAGAAAAGTCTATGTGGCTCTTTACAAAATGCGTGTAGACAGGCCTTCTCTTTCCCTGGGACTCGTCAACCATGCCTTGGGCTTGCTCATCTTTAAGTCCTAATTTAAACATCACCACTTCTTCAAATAGCCCTAATGGACCCATGCAGTTACTCTCAGTATTTTTCTCATGCTTTTACTGTTTTTTAAAATTAAGCATGCTTATTCCATGGGTAGAGATAAGACATGTTCTATTTATATATTCCCTACTTCCAACTCAGAGCCTGGCAATTAAGAAATACCCAGTATACTGAATTCTGTAATGACAAAGCTAGAAGAATACTTCTGAGGCACTCACAAACTAGTATGCAAAACATCAGGACTATCTTTTAGCTATACTGTCATTTCTTAAGAATAGGAAAGAACACATCTGTGAGAAACTAATGCTTTCATGCTTACTAAAGTACAGTGTTTTTCTTATGGGAAGGCACAAAGACCTCATACCCTATGTTCTGCTTTGTGCTCATAAGCATTTCACTAATTTCTTTGGGTCTCCAGTTTCCTAGCAGGAAATATTCTAGAGATAGAATACACTACCAGTGTTGGACTAGAGATAGTACTTGGATTATTTGCACCTTTTTTCAATTTTGGAAACATTTCTTAAATTAATAATCAACTACTTTAATAATTAAAATAATTATGTCATTATAATTAATAATCAAATTAAAAGTAGTCCTATGTCTTCATTACAACATTTTTTCACCTACCTCCACTGTCTGTACTGCTCTAACAAAAACATATATTAAAGTGCTAATTTTCATCACAAAAAGTCCAAGTACAAAAAAAAGCAACATAAAAACAGCCTGACCCCACATAAATATTCAATTTACTTTCAAGTCTGAAAAGATAGGTCTTGGTTAGACAATGGCACTGCTAATCTATCCATCCATTTATTTACCTCCCTGCCTGCCTGCCTGCCTACCTACCTCTTTACCTACCAATCTATTTATCTACCTTATGTTATGTTATGCAGATAGTTCAGGTAACTACAGACAAGAAAATGCAATGCAATATAGATAATAATGGGTTCCATGCAGAATGCACTGTGTACATTATATCATATTTAGCATTGCCAAAAAAATTATTCACTGAAGCAGCTAATACTTCCTACTAACCTCTCCTATGCAATAACAGTTCTCTCTTGATAATGGCCCATTCATATAGTAACATTCTATCTGTAGCTACTACTTTTTCTCCCCTAAGAATAAAAATGAATATAAATAGAAAAGACAAAACTAAAAGAAAGCAAAGATACTAGCAGACATTCAAATCTAATTTATCTGAAACACAGACAGATGTGGAGTCAATACACTTCCTCATTAAAGGGATTGTTAAATATATGGAGAAATAAAACATTTCAGATGGTAGGGATATATTATAGATGATGTATAAGAAGAAAATAAGAATTTAGTGTACATACATTAAATTTTAACTTTAAAATTTAGAATAATTAAACACACGTCCTTAAGAACATACTGAGGGTAAAGCCTTTGTGTACATGATTCATAGTCTCTCTCTGTCATGTGAAGATATAGCAAGGAAGAATCTATGTGCAAAGCAGACAAACAGCCCTCTCTAGAAAACAAATCTATGGAGGTCTTGGCCTTGGACTATATAATATCTAGAGCTGTGAAGAGTTGTTCACGCCATCTGGGCTATGATGCTTGTAATGGCAACCCAAGCTGAGACAAAGTTATGGACTGCATTAGGCCTAGACTCTCATTTCTCATGGCAGGATTATTCTTATGACTTTATTATTGTGTACTTAATCACATTTCAGATTCCAGAAATCATTCACCTAAACACTGATTTCACACTCTCACTTCTTCTCTCCTTACTTTTTCCATGAGCCAGTTTTCATCAACACATGACTGTAGATTTTTTCTGAGTCTGTGTCCAAGTTACAAAGCATTGTTTAAAATAGTGACACTATAAATTACACCTTCTAACCAACTCCTACTATAACCCTTCACCGATTCTTTAGTATAATTTTCAAAAGGATCATGCCAAGTTATCTTCTCTCATTTTCAAAAGGTATTATTAATTCTGACATTCAACTAACCTGAAAGCCCCACCAACTAGGGCTGGGCCTAACACATAGTAAACAAATGTGAACATTATTTTCTTAATTTATTTCTCGAACACTCATGATCCCACATCTAAGAACTCAAGTATTCCAATCCACCGCCCTTTGGTAACATTAAGCAAAATATTCTACTCTTATCTTTCCTCTTTCTTTTAAAAATCTAACCTCTTAAATTAGTTTTCCTTATTTCTAGCTACCTGTAAGTTTCCTCAACATTCATCCCTTCACTCTAGTCATTTCATCCTCTGAAACATAATGCTTACTTCTCAGTACCTTCTATCCAATACCAAACCTTCATGTGTAGTTCTTAGTTTTCAAATCTACTAACTCATACTTGTATCTGAAGATCTTATGGCTCACATGTAAAATGACTTCTAAGGTATTTTCTAATGATAAAAATTGTCAATATAACCTAAAGCAAACTTACCCCTTTTTACCTGTTGCAAATCGCTTTATAGTCTGATGTCAAAGTACTCCTACAGATAAACCACAATTTCCCAAGCAAACTAATTTTGCCTGTCTTATTTCTATTTACTCTCTTCTAATCTTTCCTTTTATTCAGATTTTCAAGGTTTTTTCTGATTCTAATAAACACCATCTTCATTCTACCTTTCCTATCTCATCCTCATCAGTAATCTCTAAATGTTGTTATATTGTCACCCATGTGTACCTCTTAAATCCTTCCACTTTTTAATTCAAATTCCTTAGTGATGCATCCAAATTTATTAAACTTTTCCTATGCTCTTTGTCATATAAGCCTATAATTTAATAATTACACTATACTATACTACTCCTCAGTCAGCATCCTCTTTTCCCCCTAAGAATAACCAGTTTTTCTTTTAAAAACCATATATGATCTGTAGAGTGCCTTCCAGTGATTGGATGCAATCCTTAATCCTTTACATTAAGACTTGGTTAAATTTCCTTTCTCATGAAATCTTACAGAGCTCAGATTAATTTTTCCTTCACATAATCCCTAAGCTATTATCACCTACACAACTCATTTGCCACTTAATGCATAGGGTTTCACATTATTACTAAAAGTGTGTCATCTCTCACATCAAAGTAAAAACAACCCCAAGAAGGGTTTGTATACACTACCTCTGTGCACCTACTGTGTTTTTTTGTTTTTTTTTTTAAAAAAACTGAAAAGAAAGCATGGGTATCTAACAAAAACTTGATTGGACGATGAACATAATCCTCTTAGAAGTCATGAAATACTAGCTCATGTAATTTCTCTACTCCACCTTCCAGAGAAAGAAATTCTAGAAGACAGACAGGAACAGAAAGCTGCTTGCAACCCTACAGCGATAACTCATCAAAGAACCATCAATGAACACTGAAACCACTGCATGGAAGTTTCTACAGGACAGGACATTCATACAGCATCAAAATATCACTGAACAGATACTTAAGATTACAAAGGGAAAAATGGTACCTTTACAGTGAAGAAATCTGGCGGACACCAAGTGATCAAAGTTAACATCACCAATAATGGGATAAACTGACAGCATGTGCCTCCTGATGTGATGCACTGAGGACACAACATCACTTATTATTCCTGCCAAAAATGCACAACCTGCAACTAGTCATGAGGAAACAATCAGACAAGCCAAAATCTGAGGGACAATCTATAAATCAACTGACCTACAACCTTCAAAAATGCCAATGTGCAGACAGACCAAGTCTGAGGAACTTATTAGTATGTGATCCTGGATTAGATCATGGATCAGAAAAAAATTACTGTAGAGGATATCACTGCTACATAGGACAACCAGTGAAATCTAACATGGTACTGCACTGATGCTAAACTGTCTAGTTTACTTCATACCTCTTTGGTTATGTAAGACAACTTCCTTATTCACAGGAAACATGAAAGCTAATAATTTAGGGTAAATGAAATGTAAACCTTATTTCTAATTGTTCAATAACAATTACAATAGATAAAATATAGTAATAGCCTGATTTGCAAAATGTATAGGTTAAAAATGAGTTCGTTTTACTATTCATAAAACATCTCTACCTTTTCACCCCCAACATATTCAAGAAATGAATATCATGAAAAGTGTCAAAGAATCTGTGATATGTCACATTGTATTTGGCAATCTTAAAGCAATTTCATAACTGAAACTTTTTTTTTGCACTGTGTTCAATGAAAATACTTTTGTGCTAACCACTAAATCTATCTTTAAAGATTTTATATTTACCACAAAACTTAGCTCAAATGAGTAGTCTATCTCAATTTAACATTTTGTAAAATGTTTGCTTCATTAATTACAATTACATATTCAAAACAGACCACAAACTTCATCTCTTTTCAACTATTATAAATTGTGATTTAACCTATTATAGGTTCTCAGTAAGGGTTTACAATACAGTCACATGCTAAATATGGGCTTCCTGTAGCCTTGAAAAGAAATGTCCTGGTCAAAATACAACAGTATAAGGATTCTCTACAGTCAAAATTGTATTATCAACAGTCCTGTAAATTGGGTACCTTATTTATGAGATGTTCAGTAACAACTTCTCTTAGTCCAGTGTAGAGCTTTTCTCCATGTTTATGCAAAACCATTGTATATGCATTTCTATAGAGCTCCTCAAAACTAAGACCACTGTTATTCTTACGCTGGATTTCTTGAATTGCATTTTTCAGAAGGTCCCAAATGCTGTTTACATATTTTTCATCCATGGTCATCTGTAATATTCAAGAGAGAAAAGGGAGAAAAAGGGAGAAAAAGTTGAAAATAATTGTTCATATCATACATATTTTGATAATGACTATAAACCTACAATGATTTATGACATTAACAACTGTTTTACCTTAGTAAAATAAGGGAAATACCTGAAGTTGCTTGAGCTAATAGAAACATTCTTATTCAATCCTTTATAACCTCCTCCATTCCTAAGTATACCAAAAATGCTCTTAAAATCACAATGGTTTATGTATCCACTAGTTGCTTAGCCCTTTTTTTCAAGGTACTGAAAAATACAAACCGGAAGGACTGTACAAACTTACCACATCCACCAACATTTTTAGTTATATGTCAATACAATCTCTTAATTCTTACACTCTAAGTACAGAACACAAACCAGAAGTAAACAGCACAAAGAAACACAGGATGCCAGGACCCACCCAGGCCTACAAAATCAATCTGCATTTTAACAGGAGCTCTAGGTAAAATGTAAGCAGAAAGTGAAATTACCTACTGAAGGATAACTTTGTTCACTATCACTCTTCTCATCATCACTGATTTTTCCCTCTCTACTAAATCATTCCTATTTACATCCCAAATTATTAGGTTTGCATCTTAAAAACGTATTTTCATAATCCTTTTATTACAACTTCTTTCTATTTACAGCAAAATAATTAAGTAACGAGATTGAAGCAGTCCCCATATTCACTGTCTCCCTCCAAGTTCCATTTTCCAATCTTTAATCCACCTCAATATAACATTCACATCTCTTATGTCACTGGAACGAAGTCACCAGTAACTTTTACATTCATAAATCTAATGGTCAAAGTACCAGGTGTCATTTTACTAAACCCATACAGCAGTATTTTGAAAGCACTTATCAATTCTACTGCTAAACAAAAACTGAACTAGTCTTTCTTCCAAGCACTATAGCCACTTCTTCTTCTTCTTCTTCCCATTTGTTCCTACTTGTTCCTAATTGGTTTGCTTCTGGTTCTTACTACCATCTTCATCTTAAACTCACATTCTAGAGAGATTTCATTTTATTTCTATAGCTGTAAGTCATTCCCAAATTTCCTATATCCTACCTGTCCCTGTTTCTTGCACACTGACAGTTCCAGCTGCCTACTCTGTTTCTACCTGAATACCTACTAGGCGTCTCAAACTTCTCAAGGTTAAGACAAGTTCTAATCTTTTCCCCATATTCCACTTGTCCTGCCATCTCTTCCAACTGAACAAATGTTTATTTTTTCCTTTCAGGTGCTAAGGGCAAACATCCTATAATCATCTTTGGCTATTCCTTCGTATTAATTCCAACCCAAAATACAAATCTTGTTCTCTATCTTCAAAACACAAGCAGAACACAACCCCTTCATGAGTATTAGTTCCATTAATACTCATGATAAAACTATCATTTCTCAGATAGTTCTAACAGCTACTCCACGATTCTTGGCCTGCCTTCAGAAAGTGATCCCTTGAAAACAGAAATCAAGTCATGTCATTTACCTGTTCACAAGCCTCAAATGATTTTTCATGCCCCTTACAGTTAGAGTCAAATGCTTGCAAGGTTCTCTCCCACAGAGCCTTATCTGATTCTCCTTTCGACTTCATCTTTCCCACTTGTTCACTTTGCTCTGTGCACACCTACTTCCCAACTATTCTTTGGAATACGGAAATAAACTCAGATTAGTTTTTGTGCTTCCCTCTCTCTGGAATGTTTCACTCTTAGACTTATCTGAATGTCTCAAACCTACAGGCTGACAAAAAACTACTAAGTGGCCATGCTATTTACAATAAATACATCATCTACCCACTATTGACCTATCTACCCTATTATTTTTCTTTTTCTGAAATTTCTTCTCTAAGTCAAATGTTAGTTAGCTTCATGAAGGTAGAACTTTAAAAATAGCCCCTAAGTAATACTTGGCACATAACAGGTATCTGTAGTTTCTGACTGAGTGATCTAAAATCTACTCAGTTCAGTATTTACAACCTGGGAAACACTAGTCAATCAATATCATTCTGGCCTAACTGGGTAAGAATTCCTCAGTCTGGAATTTTTTCCAAGTTATGTTTATGCATAAAACTGTGAAAAAGGAAGTATAGAAAAGAATTATTTCACTTACCCTAGCTATAAAATAGTAACCACGGAATCAAAAGGATCCTTAAACAGATGATTCAAGCTCAGTCTAAGAATTCTAACATTTTAGGGTAAACTACATACAAAATGTGGTATGTTAATACAGTACTTCCTTCCATTCACCAAATCTTTCTCACATATGACTTTAAGAAAATGATGGCTCAGATACTTCATTTACAATGAGGTTTTACTCTCCTGATGTCTATCAATACTGTGAAAATGACATCTCATGACATTAAATAATAAGCACACAAAGAGAATATAAAGAACAAGTTTAATGAAAGAAAAAATGAACTTATTAACTCCAGAAATATCTATACTACAAAATGTCTATAAGGGAATCTTTTCAGGTTCCTTATTATACAACATAAGCTAGACAAAATACATAATTTCTACACAAATTACTAAAGAGACTTCTAATATCACCTAATTATTCTCACACAATTATGACAAACTACTTTTAAAATTTATAAATTTAAGAGTTGTTTTACAATCCAAGGGCCAGAGGACAAACATTCTACTGCTAGTGATTACTAAGGTAAAAACAATCAAGACAAAAATAAACAAAAGAAATTATATAGTTTACCTCAAATCACCAAACATTACAAAATCCAAAACACTGAATTCACCTCACATTTCACATGGTAGAGTAAATCAGATTGAGTCAGATTATCTCAACAAATACAATAAGCTAAAACAGTAAAGAACATAGGTTTTGATGGAACAGTGGCCTTGATGTGTATCGAGGCTTTCTCACTATCAAGCCACAGAACCTTAGTTAAATCATTTAACTCCTTTAGATCTTGATTTCCTCATTCTAATTATTATTCCTCATCCTATTATCTATCTCAGAGACTGTCATAAAAAGTAAATGAGAATGTCAGTAAATCTAGCATAATTCATTCTTGGGCACAGTATAATCCCTCATATGCAGAACAGAGGAGACTTAGCTGATAGAATCTCTTGAATTTTCTTATGTGTTCAAACAAAATTTAGAAAGTAGTTTTCAAACTCTTTGTATACAACCAGGTAAAATCTGAAACAAAAGTCCAGAAGAGCCTACCTATGTAAAATGCCCATCAGTGTTAAGCAGCTTTGTTTCAAAAGCATTATTTCTCTATCCTTCCTTCTGTCAGTCTTAGCAATCATTTCAGTAATTTTCACCCCCATTCCTCTCTGGCTCTTTTCAATCTCTACAATGGTCCCTTATGCACCTTTATTCATTATTAAAACTACAACTACTATCCACACATAGGTTCAGATTCTAGATTGGTTGCAAGAAAATCTAAAGTTTCCCAAACTGTATACAGTATTTTGCAAATATAACTTGTACACACTTCTTTTCTAGAGGGCAAGCAACTATTTTTTTTAACAGAATTCTCAATCTGGGTTTCTTTTTTTGTCTCACTTGATTGTTATGATTTTTTACCCTAGTAAAATCATGAAGATTCCTGATTGGCTTATGTGGCTCCCAAATTCAGAGTGTCAGCTCAGATTTTGTCCCAAAACCTAAAACTGCTATACCTGCTGCACATCTCCAACCTGCTCCAGCAACAGATCTAGCCAACCATTTGCACATCCCAAGTAAACTCATCACTAACCACGTTCAAGGTGTTTTCTTTATTATTATTTTATCCCGTCACGGCCTTAGGTCACTTAATTTTACAAACCAGAAGCATAAACTTAAATCCTTCCTATCAGCCCTTCTGTAAGATAAGGTGGAACAGAAGGAGTACCGTAAAGGGGACACATCCTTCACCATTCAGTTAAGATTTCTCAGTAGCCAGTGTTGGGCTTTTGTGTGTGTGTGGGTGGGGTTGTATGTATATATATCCCCTTTTCTTAAACTGACTCTACGAGATTCTGAACCCATTTTTGAAATTTGCCACACCATCATTCAACATAACATAAAGTTCCTCCCTAACACTTAGGGTCTCTCTAACACAACAATCTTATATTGCTTTCTAAGTTTTATTCTGTTTCACTTCTTCCACTGGACCATGAGAATCCTAAGGGACTTGTGTTTTTCTTCAATGTCACTTCAGTGGTAATAAAGCAATAATTGACAAATGAAGACTGTTTTAGCTAATGTTACACTAATGCATTTTGAAAATGTGAGCCAATGCCGGGCAGTGGTGGCACACGCCTTTAATCCCAGCACTTGGGAGGCAGAGGCAGGTGAATTTCTGAGTTCGAGGCCAGCCTGGTCTACAGAGTGAGTTCCAGGATAGCCAGGGCTACACAGAGAAACCCTGTCTCGAAAAACCAAAAAAAAAAAAAAAAAAAAAAAAACAAAACGAAAATGTGAGCCATTACTAGGCACAAGGACAATGGAAGAACATTTAAGGTGCTTATCTGCAGCATCTAATTTTTCAAATAGCAAATGTCTTTTTCAAATAGAAACAAAGAATAGAAAGGGACTAACAACAGGCTCCAAAATCTATTTTCATACTTACTCATTCATCTTACCCATTATCAAAGACCCCAGAAATCTGCTTAATCATTACTTTCATCATGAAGTGTTAGCTGGGAAAAACTAGTGGACTAAAAAATAAGCCATTCAGGAAAGGATCAACAGATTATCATTTTTCTTTCCCTCACTTAATACTCATTTCATTAACTTTAACTATAGGAATATTAGGCTACACTTTATACAGGATGATAAAGAAAAAAATCTTAAGGTTCTATCCTTTACACATTAAAATAAAAATCCTTTAAAGTAAGAATCTAAATTATCCTATCAGAATTTTAGCAGTCCCACTAATAACACTTATTTTCTTAAATTTGTTATAACTACAGATAAACTCAGGAGTTTTGACAACCAAGGCTTTTGGGGGAGAAAGCACTTATATATGTTCACACACATAAATTAATGTCTATTATATACTTGTAAATACCCTCAATGTTCTGCTCCAAGTTCAAACTACAGAAATAAATTCCGTCAACAGGAAAAGCTTACTTTTATAGGAAAGATACATAATTATTCATAGAATTTATAATTCCCTCATTAGGCATTAGCAATAAAAATAACTACTGACTTTAAAAAACTGTAATCGTTCATCTACACTTTCAAATGGCATAATCTTTAAAGGTTTGAATTTGAAAGGATGTCTATTACATACACATCTTGACTGTGCTGCAATCAGTAAAAGTTTGGGTAGAAGAATTACATCATGAAACATGTTAAATTTAAGATAAAACTGTATTCATTTGTATCCACTATGTACAAAGGACAACTAATTTTCAGTCTCTTGTGAATAATCTTCTACCAGAAATTTGGAACAGGGTGGATAGCAGAAAAGGGTGAAAATTTGAAACTCCAAGCAATTCAGAATGAGACAGAGACACATAGACAGATGCATGCACGCACGCACGCACACGCACGTGCACACGCACACACACACACACACACGAAAATGTTTGAGCTTAATTGTAAGCCTCTACAAGGCTTCCTTGGTATACTTTTCTGAGTAATCACTGTATTTTTACCACCAGCTTCAGTGGAAACATTAATTACTAATACAGCTCCCACTTAGATTCTAAGCACCTCAGACTAGTAAGGTGGTCTCTCTTTCCTTGTTATTTTAAGCCCCAAAACATATAAATACATGACATGATGACTGGGTGACATTAGCTAATACTGATAAAGGATCCTACTTGTTGACAGGATTAGATGACATAGATCAGCAATAACCTCATTTTTTTAGTATAACCCTATAAATGTTAACCAGCAAAAACATAGCCAAAGATCCAAGTTTTGAGGTAAGCAGCAGTGTAAAGGCACTGAGTAAACAAGTTATCAATTTTTTAACTCTGCTTTCCTTGTCTATTTGAGGTGAAGAAAAGTGAGATGGTGTACTGAATGGCGATTAAGAACATTGATGAAAGTACATAGAACAGCATTTGCTTAATAAATGTAAAGCTGATTCTTCCTTTACTGACCTCTTGGTATCACTGATGTTTGCTTCAATGCTTTTTTTTTAAGTAGAGTCCATTTAGGAATAAAAATGTGCTATCAAGCAAAAAATAAAACAACAAAAATAAAACAACAGAAACACCCTAATAACTTATATCAAGAAGAAAAAAACTATCAAATCACAGCATCATGAAACAATTCCATGAAAATACAAACCTATATCCAAGTGGTCTCTAATATTAACTTAAAGGAGAGCTACATTTGTAATAAAAAAGTTGAATCAATAGAAGGCTCAATTATGCCCAGCGTTTCAATCTTCCACACAAGTAGAATGCTCAGGTATCATACTGAATGAACATCTTAAAAATTTGGAACTTATTTTTCAAATAGAAGATTAAGTTTTCAGAGTAGTCTATCAAAGCCCATTTGCTTATTATTAATTCTATTTCAATTTTATTCCTGGAATGATTTTTATATATGAGAAACATTTTACAAACCAATGTGACCACAGCAAGAGACAATCATTTAAGAATATTAATCCCAGCTGGGCGGTGGTGGCGCACGCCTTTAATCCCAGCACTTGGGAGGCAGAGGCAGGCGGATTTTTGAGTTCGAGGCCAGCCTGGTCTACAAAGTGAGTTCCAGGACAGCCAGGGCTATACAGAGAAATCCTGTCTCGAAAAACAAAAACAAAACAAAAAAAAAAGAATATTAATCCCTAGCATCTGGTTCCAAGAACAGTGGGGATACCAAATTTGAGAATGTTCAAATCTCTTAACTACAATTGTGTATACATATCTTCTCACAAACTTTTAAGTCATTTCTAGATTTCAAATAATACTAATACAATATAAATGTGATATGAATAGTTGTTGTACTGCTTATAGACTACAAGTAAAGTTTGTTGAGATTTAAGAAAGATGCCCTTGGTACGTAGATGGTCTACCTATTGAAGCACAAAGCTGGCTAGTATCTCACCAGTGGTACTGTTTTCTTTGTTGATGCAGAAAAGACAGAATCCCAAATAGTTGTTACATTTACATTTCCCTTTAGCTAAAATAATTAGTCTTTTTTTAATAAAACAGCTTTTCCAAATAAGACCTCTATAAACTGTAAGACATAACCAAATTGTCCCTACATTGCAGAATCAATTACACATAAGCCAAAGAGAGGGAGAAAGGAAAAATAAATGCAGCAGTGTAATTTGACACTCTTAGCTTGGTCTTTGAATAGACTAACTGCAATCTATTATGACAGCTCAAGACCCAATACTCGCATTTATGCTACAGAAACTGTTTAGCCTCAGTCAGTTCCACTCACGAAGCACGCCAGAACTTAGCTAACACTCTGCCTCTGTACTGCTTCATCTGAGAATTTAGCCATCAGTGAAATACAGCATTCCCATTTTTAAGAAAAATTGAATTCTGAAAGGCCAGTCTGTTATATAAGACAAAATGTTTCACAAATTCCAAGAAGAGCACACAAGCATTACTTCCTAGATTTACATATAAAGAAACTACCTTTCAGTGTAATTTAAGAGCAAGAATGTACCTTAGGTAAACCTCAAAGTAAAGTCTCTTCATTTTACAAAGTAGGAAACAGACTAAGTATATTATCAAAGACCACAAAACTTTTTAGAATAAAGGAGCCCAAGTGTCCTTCTACTGTTATCATGGTCAACTCAAGCCTTGCCATACTGAGAAATTTGCAATTTAAAAAGGCCAGTATTAACAATGAGTTAGTATGGCTACACACTTCAGTCTAGTCCACAGAAACAAGCTTTTAACCAAAAACCAGTTGTTAGTTGCTCTTCCATAATTCAAATAAGATGCAAATTTCTAGGTGAAATCATCTTATCTAGTCCTCAATTTCCTCATTTGTTAAACTGGTAACCAATTTTCTTTAAAGTCCTTGATATGGTTTGAATATGTGTCTGCTCCAAAGCTTTTTAACTCTATGAATATACTGATTATAAGAACTGAGCCCTACAGGATATAGGTTATATGACTGGATCCCTCATGAGTAGAATTAGGTAACCTTATAAAAGGACTTGATGGAGAGAGAGTTAACCCCCTTGGCCTTTTGCTTTCTGCCAAAAGGGGAAAGAACATTCCTCTCTTCTGGGGTATGTGGCATCAAAGTATCACCTTGGGAACAATGAACAGCCTGCAACAACTTATGAAACTTTTGAAAACCATGATCATGGACTTTCTAGCCCCCAGAAATATGAGAAAATACTTATTTGTTCTTTATAAATTGTCCAGTTTGTGATATACTGTTACAGTTTCTAAGACAGTCCTATATAGCTTTTTAAAATTAGGAACTGGGAAGATGGCTTAGATGCATGAGGACACAAGTCTGGATTCCAGCACTCCAATACAAGGCTGTGCATGGTGGTGCATACCTGTACCTCAGTGCTAGGAAGGAAGAGACAGAGGTATCTCTGGAGCTCTCTGGCTAGTCAATACTGCTGAATCAATGCGGTTGAGTGAGAGCGGCTGTGTACTGCCTAGTTTTATGTCAATTTGACATAAACTAGAGTCAACAGAGAGGAGGGGGCTCAGTTGGGAAAAATGCCTCTGTAAGACTGCTTTGTAGGGGATTTTATAGGTTAGTGACTAATGGGGGAGGGCCCAGCCCATTGTGAATGGCGCTATCCCTGGGTTAATGGTTTTGGGTGAGTAAGCTGTAGCCAGCAACCCCTTCATGGCTTCTGCCTTCTAGGTTCCTGCTCTGCTGTTTGAGTTCCTGTCCTTCCCTCCCCAAACCACTCTGGTCATTGTGCTTTATCACAATAGTAACCCTAACCAGGACACACTGTTCCATTCATAAATAAATTTAAGCAAGCAAGCAATCAAAGTGGAGAAGAGACTGAAAAGACCCAACTTGGGCCGTGGCATTCCACAAGAATACACACCACACACAACACACACAGAGAGAAAATAGAGTTGAAGTTGGCTATTTGTTTTTTCATTTAAAAACACTTCATGTTTCATTTATATATACCAAAGAAAATATTAACAAAACTCTCTAATCTCCACACTTTACATTCACTTTATTGTTTACCACTTTAGTATACTCTAAATTGTTTTTAGAAGAACTTAAAACATGTTAACTTTAAGGAATCCAGTTTTTCTAAGTATGTACTTAAGGTACACAGTACCGAGATACTTGCAAGCTCCAGGGCTCCTGGATCAGTCAGCAGACGATAATTTAAACAACCTTAGAATTACTTTCCCAACATATTTCTAGTAAAAAAGCATACTATTCCAGAATCTAGAAAACATTTAACAACATAAGTTCCGGAGTATAGCAGGCAGGATCAACCTGTGTCCCATTTACTGCAAGCTTGCATGCTAGGCTAGGTATGAATATGACCCAACACTTCTACAGATGACAAGGCCATGTAGTGAGATCCAAAAGTTGGACAGACCTGGTAGTTTAATGGAAAACAACACCGTCTTTTTGAGTTAGACTTGGACATGAATCCTGGCTCTATCCTTTTCTAGGTCCGTCAGAACTCCAACTAGATTTAAACAGGAGGGAAAATGTCAACTAAAAATTGTTTTTAGGATCTGAGAACAGCCAAAAGATTTAATACAAAATCCAGAATAAAGTAGTTGTTCAACACTTAGCAGTTTATTAATCTTATGAAGTAACTTCTTGAGATGGAGAGTAACTGGATATAAAGAGGAAAACTGTGTTTATTATTATTTGGAGAAAATGCATCAGTATCATAGGCTAAAGGTTTATTAACAGCTACTTTAGAGAATAACTTGCAATTTTAGAAGAGGATCACAAAGATATCTTGTATTTTCCAAGGAAAAGAGATTCTTCCTTTGACATTTTGGTTACTTGCTCAGCAGTAACATTTCTCAGTTCAAGAGCAAAATAGGTCCATCCCTTTTTTTCTATTATTCTAAGTCTTATTTAACAAGTGTTATTTAATTACATCAGACTTTCGGCTGGCTTTGTAAATACTAAAAGGAATGCTCTCTAATAGCAAAAGCTATGCCCTAGTTAAGAGAACTACAGGGCTAGTTCTTAATTTCTTATTACCACTCAGGCAATAGGGCCCTGCTAAGTAAGCTAGTGAATGGCTAGCCTTTCTCAGTGAACTCTTTTATATATTTCTGTATCAATGGCAATATGGCAACAGCGCTAAATTGAGGACAATTCTGAAAACACCCCTTCTACAAACTCCTACCTCACAGGAAAGACAACATTTTTAAATGAAACTTCTGTCTTTACAATTAACAACTCTTTCTTTTAAATCTCCCAGTTACACTACTATTTATTAGAAAGTAATTTTTATATTATCTCAATTACTACTTATATTTATTCTGTGCAAAATTGTCCTTAGCTGTGCCATTTTAAGTATGAAGAAATGGACTAAAGAATATTGACTGTTGTTATTTCATTTACTGAATATTGTCTACTCTGTGTTGTGTACTATTATAACTAGGCTAATGAAAAAAAATCAATACAAAAAGACTTGATGTTTCCTCTAAAAGAAAATTATACTCCTAAATAAAGAGACAGACCAACTAATCGACCATTCTATCAGGAATCTTGGCTATGAAAACAAAATTAAATTGGTAATGAAGAAGACAAAAAAAAGTTTCTTTTCACACCAGAGGCAAAGAGCTAAGTAATGATACATGTTCCAGAATATAATTAAATAGAAAGATTGCTGAAAAACTTTCAGCTCCTGACACAAGTTTTCCTTCCTAGTGTGTTTGTGTGTAAGAAAAAGTGTTTGTTAGATTTCTTGAGGAGAGGTAAGAGAACTCTTAATAAACAGTTTTAAATACAGTGATTAAAAATTAGAATAGCAGGGGCTGGAGAGACGGTCATGAACAATGGCTGCTGTTCCAGAGGATTCAGGTTCAATTACCAGCACAACTGTCTGTTAACTCCAGCTCCAAGGAATTTTGATACCCTCATATATATATATATATATATATATATATATATATATATATATATATATATACATATATATATACACACACACACATATACATATATATACACACACACATATATATGTATGCATACAAACAAATAAATGCATATAAAATAAAGTTAAATAATAAACCAAAAACTTTCTGAACTGCTGAGTAGGAACAGTGAGATCTTACTAGCTAGGTAACAAAGTGCTTTAAATCACTGAATGTGTGGCTAAATTAATGACCTCTGTTTTTCAATTTTCTTCAGTACATTACAGTCTAGAAAACATGGGCAATGAAAACACAAAGAGGTAGTAGTATCATCCAAGATGGGTTTTCCATTACTACTACTACTACTACTTGACTCACACCAGAAGGCACTATTAAACAGGAAGACTTAGTGGTTAAGGACATTTGTTGTGAAAGATCTGGGTTCAACTCCCAGTACTCACTTCACATGCAAGCAAAATACCCACACACATAATAAAAATAAAACTATTTTTTTAAAAAAGGAATAAAGAGATGGAAATACAATAGGTCAATGTTTCGTGCTTGCCTAGCACATGTGTAGCCCTGGGTTCAAACTCCCAACACTACAAAAAGAAATCAAACAACAAAAAGACAACATACAAAATAAAACCCAATTGAACTATGTAAACACATAGTGATATGAAATATTAAGAAAAATCTACTAAATTGTCAGAACATATGTCTATTAATTACAAATCATATTTTTAACCTAAATGATTCTTAGTATTAATACTCTTGGGTTCATTTTACAATAGACAAAAAAAGAACTTATCACTTTATTAATTTATTTTAAAATAAAAATTATACAATAACATACAAGTCTATCTGCTAAAGACCTTTCTGAGAATCTGGGCAGTGGTGGCACATGGCTTTAATCCCAGCACTTGGGAGGCAGAGGCAGGCGGATTTCTGAGTTTGAGGCCAGCCTGGTCTACAGAGTGAGTTCAGGACAGCCAGGGCTATACAGAGAAACCCTGTCTCAAAGAAACCAAAAAAAAAAAAAAAAAAAAAGTTCTCCATATTTATAATACAAAGAAAAGTGGTAATATTTCTAGTCATAATTCTATATTCTTCCTGATCTGAACAAATGCTATTACTACTACGACTAAGCTGCATTTAATGAATGAATGATCTTCAAACAAATGACTATTTTATGTGAATGATTCAACTTCATAATTAATGTGCTATATGTGAAAGGCCAAATATTCACATTATAGCCTATACTGTGCAAACAGGCTTTAAAATTCATGGGGCTGGAGAGCGGCTCAGTGAAAAGGAGTGCTTGCTACATAAGGATCTGATCTCAGACCTCAGCACTCATGTACAAAGCTGAGCACAGATGTGTGAATGGATACCTGTAACCTCAGCTCAACAGAAGGGTGGAGGCAGGAGTCCTGGAACTTGCTGGTTGCCAGCCCATCTTCAGGTTCAGTGAGAGAACGTGTAACAAGGGAATAAGGTAATGACAGACAAGGACATCCAAAGTTCTCTGACCTCTTCAAACATACCCACAGACATACATGCCCCATCACACACATATTCCACACATAACATAAGTAAATAACAGACACTGCCTTCTCTCTCCCATCCATCCATCCATCCATCCATCCATCCATCCATCCATCCATCCATCCTAGAATTCGGCATGGGCACTAATTTTCTAGAGCCTTCTGAACTGCTGCTATACCTACAAAGAGAGCAGAAGAGCTGACTAAGCACAATGTGTACTGCTCTTGCAGAAAGAAGAGCCCAGTTTGGTTTCCAACAACCAAATCCTCAGTTCTCAACTTCCCATAGCTCCAACTCCAGGGGAACCAACACCTTCTTCTGGCCTTCATGGACACCTGTACTTATGGGCATAAGCATACACATATAACTTAAAAACCAAGTAAGGGGCTGGAGAAATGGCTCAATGGTTAAAAGCACCTGCTAGAACTGCTGATGACTCACGATTCAGTTTGCAGAATCCATATGGTGGCTAGCAACTATCTGCAACTTCAGTTCTGGTGGATCTGATGCCCTCTCCTGACCTTCAAGGGCAATAGGCACATACATGATACAGACATACAAGGAGGCAACAACACTCATATACATGAAATAAAAATTGTTTAAAGATGAAAATTAATATATTATGCTTCTTTTTATTTTCTTTTCCTCTTTTGCTTTTTAATTTCTAAAGCAAGGAAGTACTAACCGTAAATATAAACACTGTTCTAAAACTATTAAGTAGAAAGCATAAATCTCAGTGCAAGCAACATTTTGATATACCTTCCTACAAAATTTCTCTGTAAGAAAATAACAGAGAATGAAAACAGATTTACAATTAATTCCTGGCTTTGTGTGAATAAACTGTTATTCTTCTATATATACAGTCCAGATAGTTCTTTGTACAAAGTACTTTTTCTAGGAAATAAACCTATCATGAAGATCAAAGATGTTCCTTAAATCTGGCATCATCAACTATATACCTAAGTCCTTATCTCTTCATGCTCTAATGTCTACCATAAATGATCTTAACATTCCTGTCTGTCACTCTGTAGGCATCATTTCCTGACATGTTGCACAGGGGGAAATTCGTCTACAATCACAGAGATTACATCAAGAGTAGTCCCTGTTATGACTTAGCAAGCTTTATAAACTAGGAACTGACATTACTCCCAGAACTCATGGTAGCAGTTTTAGGAGAAAGGTCACAAGTAGAAGTGATTTTCAGTGTCTCCTAAATCTACTAAAGATAGCATTTTCATTCAAGAATCACATCTTCAATTCCAACCAAGCCATAAAGCCCATGGGAACAAAAATTCTGGACAATACAGAGAGGAATGGATTCTTAGAGAAAGGTTAACCCAACAGACTATACAGAGCTGAGAACGTATGATTTAAGACACATGATTAAGTGAGGAAAGTATCTTAGCCCAAATCCATACACTACCTCTCTTCTTAATAATCTTCTGTAGCTCCAGCTGATAGTTTGTGAACTATTTCAAACTATCAACAGGGGCTGAAGGGGTGGTGCAGTGGTGAAGTGTCCCCTGATCCTGCAGTGGACCGGAACTTTGGTTCCCAGCACTGGAATGGGTAGCTCACAAGGGCCTGTAATTCCAGCCCCAGGGTATCTGACTCCTCCACCCTCTGCAGGCACCTGCATTCATATGTACAAATGGACACACACATAGTTTAAAAATCTTTCTAAAAAAATTACCAACGAAAATATGTATAATAAGTTATACTCTAAATAATGAAGGGAAGTCTAAAAACTAAGAGACAACCTTTTCCTGTCAATAGTTAGAAATACAGAAATGTTTTATTTTAAATAAATTTTGTGGGTTTACTTAAACTGAGAGAGGGGGCAGAAAATAAGAAACTGCATGAAGCTAATGTAATGTAACTTTTACTCTGCTTAATAATGTAAAGGCAAACTTAAAATATGCACTGAAATGTAAGAGAACCTGATTTGGTAAAACTTTTATCAAAAGTACTCATCTATATGAAATATATTCTGTAAGTTAACTTACCACTATTGTTCAGTGAAAACCAAACAAGTCTAAACTTATTTCATTCCTTTTACACATGCATTTTGTAAAAAAAAAAAAAAAAAAAAAAAAAAACTGAAATGAGCAACTAAAACTTGATTAATTTACAGTCTGCCAAACATTATAGCTAATTACATATCCACATGGTGTAACACATACCAGTTGTAGGAATACACCTATGTAAAAGCATAAATGGTATATTTTGTGTATGAAATACTATGTATTTACAACTTCTAAGAGTCCAAGTGGGCTGTACTTATATACAAGAAGCCTAATCTGAATGAAAGAATTCTGACAGCCTAAGGACTGGATTTCCCTGAACTCAATGAAGTATCACTGGAGCATTACCTAGCCTCAACAATGGCTCATTTTTTTTTTTTTTTTTTGCAATAGGAACAACCTATGGTTATTTTCTTATGAACTAGAAAACAAACAACAAACAAAATCTCAGTTTCAGTACTAGCTTAAGTCTATCACACACTATTACCATCTTCAGCTCATAGTACAAAATTCTCTTCCTGCTTCTAACCCCTAATGCTAGCTCTAGAAACCACTGATCTTTTCCTTTTTCACATCTACTGATAAGTCCTAAAGCTCTAGGAATAAATAGTGCCTGCATACAGTACTCAGTATATCTTGGACCAATGATGGGGAGAGGAAAACAGGTTCAAGTAGAGAAATCTAGAGGTCAAAGACTTGCAAACAGATAAAGGTAGAACTGGTTACTCTGAAAAATATTAACTGGTCAAATATAAGCTTTTTCACGTTTTATCAAACAACAAAGACTCCAAGAAACAAAAGAACCAAGAGCAAACATTTCCTAGAAAAATCAGTGTCACAGTTGACTAAAAATAAAAGAAACCCAAAAATTAAAAAACATAAAACAAATACGTCTGAATTTTGTTTACAAAAAAAAAAGAGGGAGAGATTCAGATTTGACAATCGCTTGGGGTAGTTAAGTAGGATAATTATTCAAGCTCATAAACCTGGCTCACTGTCCAATTACAAAGGAAAACCTAATAGTTACCTTTATTAGCGCTGTTTTTCCAGCTTTTCTCACTTTCTGATGTAATCTTGTATTTACTTAGAAAAATCATTCATAATGCAATTAATATCAAAATACCCCATTTTTCTGATTATACCCCTACATGTTTTACATTGAGCCCATTTATTTACATAAAGGTGCAAGTTTCTACACGCTGACACTATGTCCCTTGCAAAGTCACAATTCTGCATCGCTTGCACACTTCTTTGCTATGAGGAATTCAGAGGCCCTCAAGTTTTCCAGGGCAAAGTTACTTAACTCGGACAATACTATCGTGGTCTTTCCTTTCCTCACAGAAAAGAGGACTTCAGGAAAAGCCTGTTCAAAAAGTGATGACAAAGGCCCCCTTTCCCTCCCACACGACAGAAAGCTTATGAGCCTTAGAAGGGAAAAACAACTTCCCCCGGTTTTACTTTTAAAATTCTGCCCCACCGATGGCTTGTGTATTTGACTTCTGTCACTGTAGCAACATGAGCAAGTACGTCCAGTTTGTTACAACAGGACATTTTAATTGCCTGCCACTGGCTATCTGATCAAGGCATGCCATCCAAAGTTACAAACACTCCATCTACTAAACACCGCAAACCTATGTATGACTCAACGTAAGGCCAAGAGGAAAAGTTTCTGAAGAGAAAACGTTTGCTGTCGCTAGAAACGTACAAGGTAAAACAAGTCTGAGTGGCGACTATTCTTGGGAACTTCCTTGACTAAGACATGGAAAAGCCAAGAGTCCGGCTCGTTCTGTGTCTGGCCCTCCAAGAAGTGGAGGGACGATTCTGAACCGGGAGTGGGTCAAGCGCTTAGGAGGCTTGCAGGATCAAAGATGCTATAAATACTATGCTCGGTGCTACTAGTGTTTTGCCAGTGGGCATTTCGCAGCATCTCTGTCACTGAGTGGGGCAGTCGGATGGCAAGACCGCTCCTGACTACGGAGTCGGGCAGAGGTGGAACAGTCCTCCCCACCACCGCCAAAGCCAACCAAGCCGGGTCCTTCCGGAAACCGCACGCTAAAAGTTAACACACACGCCCCACACGAGGGGTGCGGCGGCGACGGCGCGCATCCCCTCAGGGCCGCGGCAGCGAGGCCGGCGCGAAGGAGGCCCCGGGGCGCGGGGAACGGCCCGGGAGGTGGCCGCACCGGTCCCGCGCCGCCCCGTTGCCGGGAAGCCTCGCGCCCCGCCACCGGCGGTGGCCGTGGGGGAGGGGAGGCCGGCTGCGGCCTGTTGGCGGAGTTCAGCCCCGGCCTCGCGTGCGGCTCCCGGCCGCGGCTCCGGGTCCCGGGCGCCGAGGACCGACTCACCGGAAAGGCCCGGATCCGCATCTTGGTGTCCTTCCGGCTGCCCGTGCCTTTGCTCAGATTCGACATGGTGCTCGGCCCCTCCCCGGTGGCGGCGGCGGCGGCTGCTGCGGCGGCTGCGGCTCGCACTCCGAGGCGCCGGTGTCACATTGAAGGCGGGAGGGCAGCCGCGGGGCTCGGCGGGGGGCGGCGGCGCGGCCCCCGGGCAGGGCTGGGCGGCGGGCCGGCCCCTGGGCGGCCGCGGCGGCGGGGGCGGCGGCTCGGGCTCGGGCGGCTCGGGCTCAGCCGAGGGCTGCGCTGGCGCGGCGGCTCCGCGGGCTTCCCCTCGCGCCGGGCTCGGCTCCCTTTATCGCGCTCCTCCGCGATGGCGGCGGCGGCGGCGACGGACAAACATCTCACTGCGCAGGCCGAACGTCCTCCTCCTCCTCCTTCTCCTCCTCCGCCTCAGCGAGACGAGATCCGGCCCAGAGGGTGGAGGGGGGAGGAGGGAGGGAGGAGAGCAGAGAGTGGAGAGATGGGGGGAGGGGGCGGGAGGATGGGAGGGGAGGCGGGAGGCCGCGGCGGGCACGTCAGATCTCGCGAGATCAGGGCGGGCGCGCGGCCGGGGGCGGGGCGGGGCGAAGCGAAGCCCGGGACCGGAGGGCGCCGGGAGAAGTGGGGGGCTGGGGAGATTTAGGAATGGGCGTAGTCAGCGCCCTGCGGGGCGGGAAAGGGGCGGGGCCTGGGGCCGGAGGCGTAGGCTGCGTTTTCAAAAGGGGAGCGTCGGAGACCCCAGTAGGCGGAGGCGACTTCTGATTGGTGGAGTGCGAAGGTGATGTGTCACGTGGGCAGTAGGCGGGGGGAAGTTCCGGAATGGAAGCGGGGAGGGTTCTGTTGTGGGCCGGTCGGGCTGAGTTTGGCCCGAGCGGATTACAGGTAGTCCTGGGAAAGGGCGTGGGGTGCGAGTAGGAACGCTCTGGTCCTAGAACTGTTGCTGTGTTTTTCTAGGGCACGTGGCCTAGGGATGGGTCCTTGAGCCCGGCCTGAAACTTGAAAGCAGTGTTTGTGCCCGAGTTACCTGCAGACTACGAAACCAGCGTCCTGTATTTAGCTAGGTGTTGCAACGCCTCAGAATTGAGTCAGCCCGGCTTTCGTACACAGCGCG
Source organism: Tokudaia tokunoshimensis (assembly GCA_036184795.1). Classification (NCBI taxonomy): domain Eukaryota; kingdom Metazoa; phylum Chordata; class Mammalia; order Rodentia; family Muridae; genus Tokudaia; species Tokudaia tokunoshimensis. The sequence continues at coordinate 82,760,288 of BTHU01000016.1, forward strand.
CAAACTCTTGGGTCCAGAGCCCCCTATGTTAAAACCCGGCTTTTGTTTGTGTTGAAATAAACCAAGTGCCTAATATACTACAATATTTGTGTTAAACGTAAGACCATTTCCAAGAGCAGTATAGATCATTAAAACCAAAATCACCGTGAAACTAAGTTTGTTGTAGGTTTGGAGACTTTTTTTTTTTTTAATTTGTTTGTTCGGGGACTCTTATCCTATAGTCGAAATGTCCAATTCGACTTCTTTTTGCTTCTAATTCAGTATGAATCCTTCTAATTTACATACTTACTCAATTGCTCTTTCCAACGCCACTGGGAAATCTGAAATACTCCCAAAGTTTCTGATCTTCCTATTTTCAATGAACTGTTCTTGGGATTAGCATCTACATTTGAAAGTGGTGGTGCATGCCTTTAATCCCAGCACTTGGGAGGCAGAGGCAGGTGGATTTTTGAGTTGGAGGCCAGCCTGGTCTACAGAGTGAGTTACAGGATAGCCAGAGCTACACAGGGAAATCCTGTCTTGAAACCCCACCCTCTCATGGAAAACTTGATAAAGCTTGTTTGTTTATGGTTGAATTGGCCCTAAATTATTTGTAATGTCTAAGTTTACAGAGTTATGCATTCAGGCTCTCATTGGTTGAAATCCCCCCTTTGAAAAATAAACTTAAAGCAAAAACGTGTATTAATTAAAACAGAAGCTTAAGGAGAATGTTGCTTATGCTAAGCTAAGCTAAAAATAAAGCATCAAAGCCGGGCAGTGGTGGCGCACGCCTTTAATCCCAGCACTTGGGAGGCAGAGGCAGGCGGATTTCTGAGTTTGAGGCCAGCCTCTTGTAAAGAGTGAGTTCCAGGACAGCCAGAGCTATAAAGAGAAACCCTGTCTCAATAAAAAATAAAAATAAAGCATCAAGAATGGGTTGAGTGAAACAAGGAAGGGCTATGACAAGTACAGTAAGTGATTTGTAGTTGTTTATTACTAGTGTGCTAATTGATCTCCATAATTATTAAAATATAAAACCTTTTTCTCTTGACTGTCCTGTTACATGGCTCTATTTCTTACTAAGATATACATTCTTGAGCCATTGGCTTTAATCTAAGCTCTGCCACTTTATCAACTGTATAACTTTCCCTGAAAGAAAGAAACTGCATGTTCTCTCTCATGAGAAAAAAGCCAATAGTAATGTGCAATCAAGTATGCACATGGATATGGAGAAAGAAGCAACCCTGGATATAAGAGTATCAGGAAGGACTGACTGAAGGTAATGCATACAAGTCACAAGTTATGAAGGAGGATAAAAATCTCATTTTTAGTTATAATTTTGTCGTGGATTTTTTTTTTTTTGGCTTTTGGCTTTTGATTTTTGGTGATAACTAAGTGCATAAAATATATTCAATAGTAAAAGTGTAAAATTTTAATGTGAAGCTCCACAGCTTCCTTTCTGGATGCCAGGTTCCTGCTATAGAGTCTTATGAAGGTGATATTTTTATTTGGAAGGTTTGTTTTGGTTGTTTTGGGTTTTGTTTTGTTTTCTAAGACAGGGTTTCTCTGTATAGTCCTGGCTGTCCTGGAACTCTGTAGACCAGGCTAGCCTTGAACTCAGAAAATCTTCCTGCCTCTGCCTCCTAAGTGCTGGGATTAAAGGTATGTGCCACCACTGTCTGGCTATTTGGAAGTTTTTAAAAAGTAAACTATTTTACATTGAGAGGTTTAGCCTTATGAAAAACAGTACATTGCCCTAATCTTTCTCATTTTTCCATGAACTTGGAGAAACACCCAAAGCCAAACTAGATGAATTAACTACCTTATGACCTATCTCTATTCACTTGTAAAACTATATAACTACTTTTCATTTGTTTTACAAACACAGATTTTTCAGGTTTGTGTTACTTAAGCAAAATTTAGGTGCATTTAAAAGAATCAGCTCTTTCTTAGATTTTACCACCAAAAAAAAAAAAACTACAAAAATGCTTCAAAATTAATCTCATTGAGAAATTTGCTGGTTTATCCATTCATTTGTTTATTCAAATATTTATTAAATCGATACTGCATATGTGAAGTACCAGAGTAAATGAATGAGTTGAGACCCACCATCATAGAACATAAAAGTCCTTTTCTATATCTCAAAATTAGGAACCACAAACCCAAATTGAATTGAGCAATAACTTACTGTTAGACCTCAGTTCAGAAATCAGAGATTTTTTTTTTCTTTCTAGAGAAGCAGCATCCTCAAAAATATATATGAAAAAGTTTCTGTGTCAGTAGACGATTCTTCTATGCCCCATGGTGGTCCCTGACTTCCAAATAGAGGATGACCTCTCAGGATATTATCTTTTGTGCAAGCAGCCACCTTCCCAGCAGAGCAAGCACGGTGTGATAGGAACACTCTAGATCTTGCATGCCTGACAGTTACTGTTCCTACTCCTGCTGACTGTGTCCTGACACAGGGAAACCGTGGCCTCGGTTCCATTATCCAGAGGAGGACGTGCAGTCAGACAGGTCAGGCCAGGCAGCTGAGTGGCCAGCCCCTCATCTAAGTCCCAGTGTGTAAAAAACACCATAAGGTATGAAGAACCTATAAAAGGGAATATCAGCCTCTTCTTGGCCCTGAGTTTCTAGGTATCCAGGAAACCAAGCCACTATAACCACTGCTGCAGACTCACATGTTTGATTGCAAAGATATTGGTTATTAAATCAGTTTACAGTCTACCAATTCAATTAGAATTTTATGGTTTTGAACAGACCAAGACCATGGGAAGGGAAGTTCTATGGTTTTCAAAACAGATGTATATATATAGAGAGAGAGAGAGTCCCAACTCCTTGCATGAAGGAGCTAGGTCTTCTTACTTCTTTGTCTCCTAATAACTATTTAAGGTCAAAAGTTGTTCAGATGCCTGGTAACTGCATGTTTACATCACATTGTAAGATGCCATGTTATTAAAGGAAAATCAGAATGGACTGACCATTAGCAAACTAACCACTAAAACTTGACTAGGCACCTTTACTTTTTTTTTTTTATGTCCTGAGACAAGTATATGATACCTATAAGCAGACAAAATAAAGTTACAGCTTGAACTAATGAAAAATCCACTTGCCTGATTACTTCATAAAAACACATCCCTATTCTCCATCACATTTTTATGCTGAATATCATCTGGTAGACAATTCCAGAAACTTTGTCATTGACTTAGACTAAGTGAATCTTTTGTGAATAAAAATATGTATATGTTGTCTTGACAGAATATAAATTCTCAATTATTGGCATTGCACCCATACGTTTTTTTTTTAAAAAAAAAACGTACTTATTAGCATGTGTGCTTGGCGGGGGGGGGGGGCACATACATGGGCCATAATGTATGTGTGGAGATCAAAGTACAACTGGGTGACACAGCTCTTTCCTTCACCTTCATGTGGATTCTGGGGTTCGAACTCAGGTTACCAGGCTTGTAGCACATGTTCCCTGTTGAGTCATCATGCTAGCTTCCACATGATTTTATTTCAAAGGAAAATAATTTCCTCTTACCGATAACATTATAACAGTAAAATCACAAGAAGCCTCCAGGGGACAATTATGAATGTTCACTACTTGCATTCGTGACAGCTAAAGTATATGTTGAGATTTATAACTCATCAGCTCATTCTTTGTAACGTAATTTTGTAGTTGAGATAGTGCATGGTGCCAGAGAACCATAAAAGCAAATAGTCTACATTTTATTCTACATTTAGTAATTGTATTAACTAGCCACCAACAAGGGTAATAAAATAGCATTATTTTTCAGCTTCTTCAGTAAACGCTTGTCTTCATTGTTCAGAGTGAAACTGTATGCTTAATTCTTCTATCTATCTAGAACTGGTAGAAATCATAATGCGAGTGAATGAAAGCAGCACTGGTAGGAAAGAATTAACACTGACTAACTAAAAGGTATCAAAGTCAGAGCCAGTTGGTATAATGAAACAATTCCTAGAGACAAGTTGACTATGCTACCACATTCTGGATCCTGTCATTCTTTCGTGGGTGGATTTTGAGTAAAGGATTCACCCACCGAGTGGGCAGTTTGAGATGGTGGTAACACAGGCATCTAGTTAAAATAAATCTGACTTTACATTTAACTGACTAGAAACAAACAAACAAAAAACCAAACCCAAACAAGAATTTTTATGTGTATTAGGAGCGCTACTTCTCGGTGGCTAGAATTCTCGTGAGAAGTGTCTATCCCTACATGAACCTTCAGGGTTCTTAGAACAGCTACTTCCAGATCCTTGAATTGTTAAGGTGGCTACACTTTTTACTAGATGAATTATGACAGTGAAGACAGTGGTGTGTGTTCTCTGGGGGACAGCATGTTTCTTATTAGCTTCCTAACCTTTTAGGGGGAATTTCTGACTGGAGGTGGCCTTAGTGGATAGCAGTTGTCACTTCCAACCATGTTAGCCAAAGTGGCTTGACTGACCCTTTAGTGTGAGGATGTGCACAGGTGATACAGGTGAGCAGATACTTTCTAAAACCTTTGAGTGGATGACTGAAGGCCACGAGAGAGTCAAACATCCAGGGACAGTGGCAGTGAATAGCCTAGGCTCTGCGTGGTGGCTGACTTTCCCTGTCACTTGCTCCTCAGCTGCTGGGTTCTCACGATTGTACAATAAGTGCTCTTACCCAGTGAGCCACCTCTCAGCACCCAGAAGCGATTTCCATCTCTAGTGTGAAGATAGCTCATCTTATAACTGTGCCCCGACCAACCTATCTTCCTTCCTTCCTTCCTCCCTCCTTCCCTCCCTTCTTTCTTTCCTTCCTTCCTTCCTCCTCCTTTGGTTTGAGCAACTTCTTCAACACTGTTTTGGATGAATTTACACGGCTGCCATTTCATGTTATGTCACCATCGTGGTGACATATAGTAGTATAGAGAAGGTTCAAAAATTAAGCAGCCAGCCAACTGTCCTATATATCTGTAACGAATGTTTCTGTGAACACAGAGAAAATTAGCAATTATCATATGATTATTTGACAACAATAGAGTAGATGAGTAACCAGAGAAAATACATGAAATGAGATGATTGTTAACTATTAATATTGTCCATAGTGTATCTGAATCAGCTAAACTGCTGTCTATACCAAGACAGAAATCCCAACTCTATAAGAATAATCAGATCATTGTCTTACATAACAAGAAGCCGAGAGTCAGAGTGCAAACCCAGATACAGTATGCTTAGGTTCTAGCCCAAGTTTGTGACAGTTTTGGGAGCCCTAGCCTCCTCCACTGGCTAGTGGCAAGGCATCTATAGTCACAGTATGTGAAGTCAGAGTGGTGATTCTCAAACCTGTGGGTCATGACTGTTTGAGGTTGCATATCAGATATTTACATTAGGATTCATAACAATTGCAAAATTACAGTTATAAAGTAGCAATGAAATAATTTTATCGTTGTGGGTCACCAAAACATGAGGAACTTATTAAAGTGTCACAGCATTAGGAAAGTTGAGCCAGAGGGAGACTGGTCTTACAGGTGCTGTGAGCAGAGAATGCTTACCAGAGGCAGATCTTGAGAGAATCTGCCAGGACTCATTGGCCAAGACTAGGTTACATGCCTAGTCTCTCTCACTAGATGGCAGAGAAAATAAACATGCCTAATTCTAGCCATTGGTGGAAGAATAGGTCCTACAAGTAGACCACTATCTGGTGTTAGTACAGCACACATTTATTTATACTTCTCTCCTTTGAAGAGATTATAAATGGCAACCAATGCATTGAAGATTTACTAAGAAGGTGTGCATGTCTGTGGCTCTGTGTGTGTGTATTGAATTGAGTAAATAGCTAATGAAAATTCATGATCTCAGGCCCAACTACACTGTAAGAAGATCTCTCATATACAAATGCTAAGACCAAAGCGAAAAGCACATTACAGCCAAAGGCTCACGGAGAGGTGAAACCACATGGAGATGACAGAGGTACATGTTTTTACAGACAGCTGTAAAAACACCTCTCTGGGCTTATCTTTCAGAGGCATTTAGCAAAATCTTATTCTCTGTTTCTTTTTGTCATGTGGCCTATAGACTAGGGTAGCCAGAGTCAAATGGAAGCACAATGGTTGCCCCACAGTGTAATTTGAAAGATGAGGGGGAGGCCTCTTTGCCTCCTCCTGCTCCTGCTTCTTCTTTCTTCTCCTCCTCCTTCATTTTAAAAATCAATTTATTTTAAACAATTTATTTATTTTTATTGTAAACTAAAGCAGGCAAGCAAACAAACAGCCTTGCAGCCAGGTTAATAAAGCCACTCAAAGAAACCCAGACCCAAAGTCTATACATCTCAATAAACTTGTTTACACTTACAATAGCTATTCTGAAATATTTAGACTTGACAGATTCAAACGTGTGCCAGTCACTCCAAAACCACTCAAATGCTTGAGGCTACCCTACTATTATGTTTTCCAAAGATATGAAGAGGTGGCCATCATCAGCAAACTGTCCTTGGGAAATATGGTAGTATTCCAGGTCCGTTTTAATCTTAACTTGTTTCTTCTTTTAAGAGGATATTAACTCACTTCCTATAAGGAAAGCAACACAGTTTCTGGTACTCTTATTTCAGTAGGCCTTTATGAGGGACAGGAGGCCTGTCATTGGTCGACCATGTGCTCCATGCCTGTATCAGTCAGGGTTCTCTAGAGTCACAGAACTCTAAGAGTAGTCACTAAGGGAATTTGTTGATGACTTACAGTCTTTAGTCCAACTCCCTAACAATGGTCAGCAGCAGCTGTGTCTGTGGATGGAAGTCCAAGGATCTAGCAGTTTCTCAGGACCACAAGGCAAGCAGCCGAAGAAGAGAGAGAGTAAATCTTCCTTTTTCCAGTGTCCTTATGTAGGACTTCAGCAGAAGGTGTGGCCCAGATTAAAGGCCATGTGCCACCACGACTTTAACCCCAGATAACCTTGAACTCTGAGATCTCCCTGTCTTAATCTTCTGGAATTCATAGCCACTATGCCTCAAAATCCAGGTCAGAAACGTGTATCTCTCAGGCTCCAAATTAGGGTCACTGGTGAGCCTTCCAATTCTAGATTGTAGTTCATTCCAGATACAGTCACGTTGACAACCAGAACCAGCCATTACAGTGGCTCTTCCATGACTGCTTTGTCTGGCTCTCCCTCACCACCGCTGCCGCTGAGTATTCTTACAGTATTGAAGAGTGCAGCGTTCAGTTAGTTAAGAGACCCCGAGAGCTCGTGAATAAAGGAGGGTAAGAGCGGTACTTACCATAGTGTTATTAAATTGGTGTAAGAAATGTGATGTGCTCTTATTCGGTGCCCTGCAGGTAATAAGCACTCAGCCAAGTCTGTCTTCTGGTCCATAGTGAGCGTCATCTCACTATGAAAAGTCATCTCAGGCTCAGTAACTTATCCTATCTGAGAGAAATTAAGTGTCTTTCACAGGACTCCATTTAAGTAAGTCAGGACAGTCATTCCAAAGTCTGTATGTTTGCCACTATGGCTTTTTCTGTTTTTGTTGTTTCGTTTTGTTTTTGTTTTTCATTAGGTCATCTGTTTAGGCTTATGGTCCAGTGGCTAGGATGATGGGATACAATGCGTAACAGTTGGGGATCAAAAAAACCTGAGGGTTTATCTCAAACATTTCGTAACTACAAGTCACACCATAGTTGTTGCTGTGGAGGAAGAGGAGGGGAAGGAGGGGGAGGAAGAAGCAGCAGGGCAGAGACAACAACTGTAGCAGCTCCTATATCTAAGATACTGATGGAGTCCTCTGTTGTCCTTCTGAGTGATGTGTTCAAAATGTAGCAATAGGCATCAACAAAGTACAGCAGTTTGCCCAGGCGCACATCACCACAGCTGGCTTAGAAGCCCAGCACGAAGTGTTTAAGGCCCTCAACAAGATCTTGGCCTCTCCAATGGATCATGCCTGTGCTCAGCAAAAAGAATCTGTGATCCAGTTAGCATGATACACTACATAGCTAAGCTTTAAATGATCAGAATCTCAGGAACAAGCTCAGCTAACCTAGTGAGAGGACATGACTTTCCATTTACGTCCTTAGAGTCTTTATTCAGGACAACAATTCCTATAGACTGAAAAGCACAAATTAAGGTGAGAAGATGTAGTTTTGTTGAGTATATTCTTCTTAGCTTATTAGAGAAAGGAAGTAAGTTTTCAGGTTCTGGAGCAAAATCAATTCAACAGAAAATGTAGCTATATCTGAGGAAGCTATATATGCTTAATTGATGTTGTTTTTATTTTTTCACTAACTATAATGGTACTTTTTACTGAAGACTGTGTATTTTATGGATTTGGACAAATTGCATATGGCCAGATGGGAAAAATTACAAGAGAATCTTGATGTGGTTCAGCTGGCCTATGAGAGTGCCCTTCAACATCAGAATTCTAATCTCTCCATTTCCCTCTCCCTCTCTGTCTCTCTCTCTGTCTCCCCCTCCTCTCTCCTACACACACACACACACACACACACACACACACACACACGCACAGGGGTGTGTGTGTGCACATATGTTTGTGTGAGTACAACCTTGGCTATCAGTCCTCATTTTTCACCTTGTGTGAGTCATGGTCTTGTTGGCTCCTGTTATGCCAGACTTAATGGTCTGCCGGCTTCTGGGGTTCCCTGCCGGCCTCTGGGGTTCCCTGTCTCCATCCCCTATATTCCAGTAGGATTCTTGGGGTTACAGACACATACTCCCTTGACTGGCTTTACATGGGTTTCAGGATCTGAACTCAGGTCCTATGCTTGTATGGTAAGCATTGATGCCCACTGAACCATCTCCCCAGCCCAACTTTATATTTTAAAGTCATTCTAATAAATGTTGTAGCTAATATATTTTTGAAGTACTAACTCCAAAATACAAAAATGAATACATAATTTTGCATGTTATATTTATCTTTACAGGAAGAATAAAGGACCACAAATGAGTTATAAAATATTTTTAACAAACACAAGCCAAGAACAAAACCTTAACTTCTAATACTGTTAGGCACTATGTTATAGAAGGGGACATTTGAATGGAGATCTTTAGGGTCTCTAGTTCAGTTTCTCCACCCCTTATTACAAATCACACACACACACACACACACACACACACACACACTCCATTATCACTAGGATCCCAGAGTTTCTAGAAAGTCTCTGACTAAGACTTTACCCACTCAGAGCATTTATTGCTGTTTCTCCCCAAATGGATTTGCTTTAGATTTCTTAACATAACAAATTAGCAATGCAGTTCCACTACAATTTGATATGGTAGAACTTGGTGTATATCCTTTCTCAGGTATAAACCAGACTATAAACAGAGCCACCCTGATGCTATCCACGGTGTGTCTGAAAGTGGAACATTAGCTCAAGCTTTGAAATATGCTCAAATTATGCATGTTTCTCTACTGAAAATGCACAAAATTCTGAAACAAATACATATTGTACCATGTGGGTGAAAATGCTGTAGTTCTGGTAATTCTCAGAGGTTTTCTTGAAGCTGAATTCTAAGCCCACAGCGTCTCTTTGTTTTTAGCTTTAACAGTGGCTGATTTACATCATATTAACCACCCTAAAAAGACAGGAAGGGGGAAATTGAACATTAAAAAAACGAATGGGAAATTTCCCGAGCTATTCTCCTCAATTATAAACGCCTAACCTCTAACGCAGTCAGTAGTAGGTTTATTGTGAGCATTAAAGAAAAAAAAATGTGTTTGTTTTCAAATTAAAACTATAAAACCTGAGAAGAAACATTCTTAGAATTTCGCAATTTGTTTTGCTATTTCTGCCATACACACTATGGGGCTTTGCTTTATGATAAAACCCTAACCGCATTTCTTGATTTCAGGATTGAAGGACAATTTTCCATGACTCTGGATATTGCCCTGCACTTCTTCCATCCTTCCTTCTCTCTTCCCTTCCTCCCTCCCTTGCTCCCTCCCCCCTCACTCCTTCCTTTTTCCTGCCTTCCTCCCTTCTTTCCATCCTTCCTTCTCTCTTCCCTTCCTTCCTTCCTTTTCTTTTTTCCCTTCTTTCCTTCCTTCCATCCTTCTTCCTTCTCTCTTCCCTCCCTCCCTTTCTTCCTTCCTTCCTTCCTTCTCTCTTCCCTTTCTTTTTCTGTGACCATGTCTCACCCACCCCAGGCTTTCCTCACATTTGCTGTGTTGCCAAGGATGCCTTTGAATTTCTGATCCTTCTACTTTTACCTCCTGAGTACTGGGATAGCAGTTGTCTAACCGCTCCCAGTTTTATATGGCGCTTGAGATCAAGCCTAGGGCTGTGTGTAGGCTAAGTCAGCACTCAGCCCACTGAAACACATCACCAGCCCCAGCACATCTTTCAAGTTGCTTTGTAAGGATATTTGAATAACAGCTTTGAACCACTCTGTCTCTTTCTTTCTGTCTCTATGTCTCATAAAGAACAAACATACATACAGACATGTCTATATGTGGTGACTTGAATAAAAAGGACTCTTATAAGCATAAATGTTTGAATATTTGGTCCCTAGTTAGTGCAACTAATTTGGGAAGAATTAGGAATCATGGCCTTGTTTGATGAGGGTTGTCACTGGGAGTGGGATTTGAGGTTTCCTCTCTCTCTCTCTCTCTCTCTCTCTCTCTCTCTCTCTCTCTCTCTCTCTCTCTCTGCCTACTACTTGCACATCAACTATGAGCTCTCAGCTACTTCTCCAGCACCATGTCTGCCTGTCTGCTGCTGTGCTCCTCACGATGATGGCCTTGCTTACAGATTCAGGGTCCCAATGAAATGCTTTCTCTTATAAGTTGCTGTGGTCACTGGTATCTCTTCACAGCAATAGAACCAATATCTATTAAAGGGTTAGCTTCCTTCGCTTAGGGTTTCTTATCTATTATACAACACTGCACATTCAGCTGTCTTCACTCATTTGCAGTACCCTGCTGGCCATGGGTGTTGAGGTGCCAATGCAAATGTGGAAGCTACCTATAGAGTATAAAGAAAGCCCTCTGTCCCTGAGGGCTCCAGGAGGGATCATGTTGTCTAACAGCCTTTATTTAATTGTGGCATGCAAATTGATTTGCCAGTGTTTCTATTCATAATCAAATTGCCTGGATTTGGATTCACTCAGGAAAGAAATCTCTGGGCATATCTATAAGTCCCTATCCAGTGAGGTTTAATTGAGGAGAGAACACTCGTCCTGAATGTGGGTGGCACCATAGCATAGGCTGGGATTTCAGGATGAAGAAAAGGGGAAGGTGGGGGCATGGCAAGACAGCCCAGGCACTTGCCTCCAAGACTTAACAGGATGATTTTGATCTTTGGGACCCACAGATGGAAGAGAATAAACTTACAAATCACCCACTGCTTATATGTCTTTATATATACACATGGGGACACACACACACACACACACACACACACACACACACACAAATAAATGTTTACAAGAAAAAGATGGTGCTGAAGAGATTGCTTACAGACTAAGAACACCAGAGAATGAGAGTTTGTCCTAGGGACATCCAACAGCTCATAACTGGCTGTATCTCCACTCCAGAAAATGACACCCTCTTCTGACCTTGGTGGACCCCTCCACACAGCACAGATACACAAATAAGAAAAAATAAAAATAAATATAAAAATGAGACAGAGAGAGAGAGAGAAAGAGAGAGAGAGAGAGAGAGAGAGAGAGAGAGAGAGAGAGAGAGAGAGAGAGAGAGAGAGAAGCATTCATTGTTCGGCTTCCTGACTACAGATGCAAGGAGACCAGCCTCATTCACGGCCTGACGCTATGCCTTCCCCACAACGGTGGATTGTATGAAGTGGTAGCTAGAACCAACCTATGCTTCCTCAGATTACCCTTGCCAGGCATTTGTCACAGTAAGACAGAAAATCACTGATGCAGACAACAAGGAGTTAACATTCAGACTTTCCTTGGCTCTTGACAAGAAGCCATACGTCATATGGGTACAATAATTTTTCCTGTCATCTCTCGAGAGGTTTGTTTTTTGCTTTTTGTTTTTTTCAAGACAAGGTTTCTCTGTATAGCCCTGGCTGTCCTGGAACTCACTCTGTAGACCAGGCTGGCCTCGAACTCAGAAATCCGCCTGCCTCTGCCTCCCAAGTGCTGGGATTAAAGGCGTGCTACACCCCTGCCCAGCTTTCTGCAACATATATACTAGATTTTGAATAACAGATAACACATCGAAATGGTTAAAAAAAATGGTAAAACAAAACAAAACAAAACACACAGCCCCCAAGTTAGGCTGTCTTAGTTTAGTCCTGGCTAGGGCACTCTTTTAGTGTCTGTTGTGCCAGAAATTGGTCCCAAGACAAGAACATGACTACAAGTGACCTTAGAAATCACTGCCACATAGTGAGAAAGTAAGAATAGAATCCAGAAAAATGGATCAGTCAGTGGCTAAGAGTATATATACCGCTTTTACAGAGGACTCAAATTCAGCTGCAGCACTCACATGTGTAGGGAGTTGGTCTGGTGCAGCTGTGTATTCAGATGCTAAATACTAGCCCCAAGAACTGGTTACCCCTGACAAGGAGATCCTCACATACACCAAATTATGCTATATAAACCTTTCTCCCCAAGTTATCCCTGATTGGTTAATAAAGATGCCTACAACCTGGGCTGGGCAAAAGAGACGTGGGTGGGGTGAAGATTCCCAGGCTTGTGGTCTGGAGTAGAGATCAAGAGGAGAGAGGAAGAAGGAAGAGGTCACCATGGGACAGAGCACATGGTCATGAGGGCTGGTCTGATGAAACACGAGTGGTTCAGGCGGAAAATGACAAGTGATGCCTCAGGAATCACCATAGGGACGTAGACAAAACAGCACAGAGGGTTGATATCTGCCCAGCTCTTGTGCTTTACATCTTATTATAAATCTAAAGGTTTTTGTGTCTTTAATTTGGGAATTATAGGGTCTCAGTGGAGTAGAAGCCCTTAAGAGATAACTAAAGGCAACAAAGGGATGTAGCAAATTCCCAGAATAATAATAATAATAACCACAACATACATGGGAGCTCACAACCATCTGTCATTCCAATTCCAGGGATTCCGATGCCTTCCCCTAGCCTCCATACTCATGGTACACATATATGCAAAAACATCCATACAGATAAAATATAAGTAAATAAATTTTTAAAAAAGAAAAAAGAAGGGCAATAGGAAGAAGAGGAGAAATTATGACTTTCCAGTGAATTTATAATGTGGGTTGCTGAAGCTCAGTTATACTCAAGAACACTTGGTGGCCAACATAGAGTGTGGATTTCAAAGCTATTTTACCCATGGGTAAGAGAACTGAAAGATGGTATACCAGATCCCACTTGTCATTTGTTGAGGGCTCCTGGGTTGGGTTTTAATTCTAGTCCTGAACACTAGGCAATCTTGCATAGCACAAAGATGGTTGCAAAGGGCTGTGGCAGTTGGAGGTGAAGACTGTGTATGTCACATAGCTAAAGCGTAAAGAAATATAGCAGACACACTTATAACCTTTGCTACACATTTCCTTGTGTGGTATATTCTTAGAGTATTATTCAAAGATGGTTTTTTTTTTTTTTTTTTGGTTTTTTTGAGGCAGGGTTTCTCTGTATAGCCCTGATTCAAAGATGTTTAATGTTCTGTTTTCCCATCTGTAGAATGGAGAAAATAATAGTACCATTGTATAAGGTTGGTAAAAGAATTAGATATTAAAATAATGGAAAACAGGCCAGAGTTTCATGAGAGCATATTACAGAAGGACACAGCATTGATTCCCTGCTTGATACTTTGTGTGTACTAGTCTCTGACATGAGGGTTTGACTTTTAATTCCTTAACATAATGACATTTTATTTTACTAAAAATCTGTGATAGACACTGGGAGATTCACTGCGTATTTATGTTTGACATGTGTCAAGGGGCAACTTTGGCTGCCATCTGGGAAGCACCAAGAATGATGTATTTAAAGCTTATTCCTATTTAAATTTCCTTAGAGAATTTATGGGACTAAGCACTCCTGAACTCTTTAATTTAAAGATTTACTGCTCTGTCAGAAAAACTAATTAAAACTTGTTTGAAGTGTCAGTAACATAGTAGCATTAGTCTCTCTTTTTTTCTTCTGAAATGTGAATGTAAATATAAAAGAGAAAGATGTTTATTTAAATCTTATGTCTATGGGTACTTTGCCTACATGTATGTCTGTACACCATATGCCCACAGAGGTCAGAGGAGAGTGTCAGATCCACTAAGACTAGAGTCGCAGATGGTTGTGAGCCACCCTGTTGGTGCCGGGAATAGAACCCAGGTCCTCTGAAAGAGTGGCCAGCATTCTTAACCCCTGAGCCATTTTTTTTAGCCCCAAGAGAAGTGTGCTTTAAACGCAGTTTCCTAGCATTACATATCTATGTTAGACTCCTGTGGATCCACATGATATTAACTACAGAATTCACCAAAATACTCAGTACTTTAGGAAGGCTACTTGTATTAGTCAGGGTTCTCTAAAGTCACAGAACGTATGGGTAGCCTCTATATAGTAAGGGAATTTGTTGAAGACTTGCAGTCTTGGTAATCCAACTCCCCAACAATGGCCAGCAGCAGCTGTGGATGGAGGTCCAAGGACTGAGCAGTCCCACAAGGCAAGTAGACAAAGAAGAGAGTAAATCTTCCTTCTTCCAGTGTCCTTCTGTAGGTCTCCAGCAGAAAGTGTGGCCCAGATTAAAGGCATGTGCCTTTAATCCCAAATGACCTTGAACTCTGAGATCTCCCTGCCTTAATCTTCTGGAATTCATAGCCACTATGCCTCAAGATCTCCATGCCAAGATCCAGGTCAGAAACTTGTATCTCCCAGCCTCCAGAGTAGGATCCCAGGTGAGCCTCCCAATTCTGGATTGTAGTTCATTCCAGATATAGTCAAGTTGACAACCAGTAATAGCCACTACACTACTTAACTTTCATTTGAGATAAATTTGTACTATTAGCCAAACAGCACTGATAGGAAATCACCAAGCATGTCTAAACTATGCATAAGTTAAATCCAAATCTTTATGGCTTTTATACATTTCAAATATTCTTTTAATATGTGTGTAACTATTAAAATAATATATCAACAACAGATGCTTTAAAATAGTCTTTTAGTGAATATTATGCGATTATTAAAAACAATGTAATAGTAGCAACAGATTTGAGGTCTGTTTCTTAGTCCCTTGTCAGTTTCCCTCTGGAGAGACTAGCCTGAGCAGTCTCAGGAGCCTCAGTATCTCCCAATGACTTTGAAGATTACTGCCTCAAATTAGACTAAGAAAATGGTACAGCTCAGGGTCTATCATAATAACAGAACAGGCATATCCTCCCCTCCTAGATACCCAGGATCTAAGCCCACACCCAATTACCCTATGTTCCATGAAATGTCCTCTTTTCTGGACATACTCTGAGGCAAAACAAATCCTATCTTTCGAATCAAATCACTCTCCTTTTATTCCATTCCTTAAAGACCTCATTGTTTCTTCTGGGTGGAATATAACATTCAAAAGATCTATTTCTGCTAAATAGGTTTTTTTTATTATTTTTTATTTTTTGAGACAGGGTTTCTCTGTGTAGCCCTGGCTGTCCTGGAACTCACTCTGTAGACCAGGCTGGCCTCGAACTCAGAAATCTGCCTGCCTCTGCCTCCCAAGTGCTGGGATTAATGCCTCTGCTACAACTGCCTGGCAAAATATAGCAACAAATGATGAGTTGCAATGTGGATGCTGGGAACTGAACCTGGGTCCTCTGGAGGATCAGCCCGTGCTCTTAACCACTGAGCCTCTCTCCAGCCCATTTGCTAAATAGTTAATGGTGCAAATGAATCCAATACAGTGTCTGGTACCCAAGTGTTTGGGAGAATATAATGTGATGTTTGCAGGACACATATATTCTAACAGAGACAACTTGGAGACATTTGTAAACCTCTGAGAGTGACAGTAGACATTAAAGGCTCTACCCTTGGATAGAGTTGTGTTTGGTAGTACATTACCCATTTATAACTATTTTTAAATCAGCGACCCTTTTTAAAAAGTTATTAGTTTATATATATAGGTGCTTTGCCTGCGTGTATGTCTATGAACCTACCATATGTGTGCTAGATGCCAGCAGAAATCAAAGCCAGTTCTTCTGGAAGAACAGCCAATACTCTTAACCACTGAGTCACCTCTTTAGCCCCCTTCATTATAATTTTGCACCCTCTTATAATCAATGCATGTGGTTTTATAAGCCCAGTCTTATGGGCCAAATCTGATGCTATATGAGTTTCCTGCTGTCCAAGTTTTACTGTTGGTAATTCAAGGCTTGTCAGAGATGTTGACTGTTTCTGGGCATCAGTACAAGCCCCAGAAAAAAAAGATCAGTTACATGTTTTCTTTAGTAATGACAGGAGTTAAATAATATACCCTCAGATTACATGTGTCACCTATTCAACAGAACTCTTGCTTTGATGCTTTTTATATGAAGTATAAAAACTGGGGAAAGTTAACAGCTGCCAAGCTGCCAAATATTATGTTTACACGCTACATACTGAACAAGCATGTAGCCCAGTTTGTCTGTCCTAACCGTATTCTCTTTTTGAGAACCCGTTTCCATTGTTTCTTGTAAGTGGGCAGCAAACCATATGACTATACACTGTTGATTACAGAGAACTGGTGGAGACATGATAGACAAATGCAGGAGAAGGAAGGCTAAATAAAACCAGGTGGGGTCGGGGGAGCTTGAGAGAGAGAGAGAGCTCGATCTATAAAAAGTGTTCTACAGAAGCATGAGGATTCAAAGGCTATCCCCAGGATCCTCATAAAAAGTAAGGCACAATGATACCTTCTTGTAATCTCAGCACTGGAAGGCCAAAGAAGGGGAAGATCCCAGGGCTGCTGGGCAGACACCCCAACCTAATCACCTGGCCCCAGGCCAGGAAACCCTGACTCAAAAACCAAGGTGGATGGTAGATGAAGAAGAATGATATCCCAGGTTGTAAGCTGTCCTTCCCAGAAGGTCCCTATGAGGCATGCCCCTGCCCCACAACTCACATGCCCACAAAAGTAGGTAGCAAGGCAGAATCTGGTGGTCATGCATGCGGCTCCAATGAATGGAGAAAAAATAACATGCGTCTTGTTTTGTTTGTTTGAGACATACTTGTGTAGAGTAGGGGCCCTGGAGCTTACATCCACATGTAAGGTGCTCAGCTTACAGATGTGGACCTTCACACCGTAAAGTCAGGAGTGCGAAATGGAACGACTACTTCCTGCTGATTAGGGGTTTTGAGTTCCTTGGGACGAGTTGTGATCTTTGCCATCAGGACATCTAGTTTCTTCTTTGCACTCCATTACTTAACAAAGTGCTACCAACAGTGACCAACAACAAACAACAACCCACACTACCTCTTGGGACCCTAGCATTTAAATTGCCTCTGAAAAATCCTCAGAATTCCAAATGTCACCCAATCACAGAAACTATCTGCAGCTGGCAAAATCATGCTCCTGTTAGAGCACCAGGCAAATCATAGTCAGCGGCTGTGGACAATCTAAAATCACTCTCCTCCACCCCACCCCCACATCTGGGATTAAAACAAAAGCACATTCCTATTTCTGTGTTTTTGTTAAAGAACCCAAAACCCCAAAATTCTGACTATATACACCTTGACTCTAGAGTGGCCTCGAAGTGCTTCCTGCTCATGAAATAGGTAAATAGGTAGTCTGCCTGACACAGAAGCTGATTTCCACAAGAACATAATCCTGAAAGATAATATGTGAGCCACTTAAGTAAACATTTTTTTTTTTTTTGAAGACAAGTTCTCACTATGTGGATTGGCTGTTCTGGAACTCACAGAAATCAGCCAGCCTCCATCTCCTGAGTATTGGGATCAAAGCCGTGTGCCACCATGTCCTGCTTCCTTATACAATTTAAAGTTCTCTAGAAACCCTATTTTTAAAAAGGAAAAGAAAAGGATGAAATAAATTTAAGCAACATAATCTATATCACAATATCAACAATGTTAGTTCAATATGCAATTTAAAATTGTTGAGGTACTTGCATTCTTATCTCTATGGTAAATCTTCAAAGTCCACTATGCGTTCTTCACTACAGCACATATAAGTTACAAAAAAAAAAAAAAAAAAAAACAAGCCACATTCCATCTGCTCATTTGCTACCTGTGGTGGGTAACTACCATGCTACAAGATGAGTCATGGAAACCGGGTGTGCTCGCAGGTACTCCACTTCCTGGTTGTCTTGCGTCTGGCACGGCCACACATGCTAATCAGATCTTCACCACTATGACAAGTACTTGAGAAAACTTACAAAAAGGAAAGATTTATTTTCAGTTCATGGTTTCAGCCCATGGTTTGCTTACTCACTGCTTCTGGCTCGAGGTGGCACAGAATCATGATGACACAATAATGTGGCTTGCTTGATGGCAGCCAGGTAACAGAAGAAAGACAGAGAAGGGCCTAGAACAACATAGACCCCAAGAGCATGCCTCCTGTGACCTCTATACTACAAGTAGGCCCTCACCTTGGAAAACTTCATCCCCTCTCAATAATAGCATCAAATTATGAATCCATCAGTGGATTAGTTTACTGGTAATGTCAGAGCCCCCACAATCCAATCACCTCTCAATAAATGGAATCCACCAGCTGAGAAGCAAGTCTCTTAGGTGGCACCTCATGGTGAGACCCTAACACCAGGTGTTATGCCAACAAAACATGAAAGTCCAAGCTATTTGTGTCATTTCCAAAATAGCCTGATTAACAGTCAGCTTGGCTTCTTTACTCTCTTTGTCCCTTTCTACCAGCTTGACAGGAAGGACATGGCAGCCTTCAAAGCCATTTGTGACAGATGGCACAAGGAGGAAGGAACACATACCCCCTGATTCATCATTTGGAGGATAGCCTACAATTCACTTTGTATGTTAGGCAAGAAATAATTTTTCCTGTCTTAAAAAAAAAAACCAAATGCTATTTCTTTTATTTCTTTGTTTAGTGGTTAGTCTCTCCTATCTAATATACTTATCTTTTCCTATACTGCTATTAAATTTTTTTTCTATTTTTAGCAGCAATTGATGGCCTGGACAGAGACATGCACAAAGATGCACACACAACACACAGGCCTTCTCAATGTTTTCTGACTTTTTGTGTTTCATCACCACATGATCTCTGTGTGTGTGTGTGTGTGTGTGTGTGTGTGTGTGTGTGTGTGTGTGTGTGTTAGTTCAGGCATGTCTAAGCTACAGATTTAGCCTGGAAAAATAAAACTCTTAAAAACAAATTGAGTGAAAAATATGAATGTGCTATTATTTAAAACCCTTGTAGGGGGTTTGGAGGGACAGATCAGTGGTGGACTATTTGCCTAGCATGCACAAGATTCTAGGTTCAGTTCCAGCACTGACTGAAAAAGAAAATTAAACATAGAAACAAAATAACCATGAAAACTTATTTAAAAATGAAGTTGTGGCTTGTGAGATGAATGACGAGCAAAGGCATTTTCCACCAAGCCTGATATCCTGCCCTTGATCCCCAGAACCTACAGGGGAAGTACAGCAATCACGACTTGTCCTTTGTCCTCCACATGCATGCTTTGGCATGCAAGTATACATGCTTGTGCACAACATTGGCTATTAGGCAATAAGTTCTTATATGTGACATCAAACACCAGGTAACAGAAGAATAAAAATAAATTGGATTTAAACATTTTTTTTTCTCATCAAAAGACACAGAGCAAAAGGCAACCCACAGGATGGTTGAAAATAGCTGGTATAAACAGAAACATCCAGAATGTACTGAGGGATTCCTAACCCTCAAAAACCAACATCAAACCAAACAACCTAGAGACGGTACTTAAAGAGATATTTCTCCACATAATAGATACAAATGGCCAATGAGCACATAAAAAGATGCTGATGCCATCAATCTGTTGGAAAGTTCAAATCAAAACCGTATACAGAGGTCACCTCACAGCCATTAGGATGGCTGTTATACGTAAACAGGCAACACAGAAAAACAGCAATTGTTGGAAAAGATGTGAAGAATTTGGAACCCTTCTGCACTGTTGGTAGGAGTATAAAATGGTGTAGCTGCTACGGCCAGCAGGTGGGCAGTTCCTCAGAAGTGTGACTTAGATTTACCACGGGACCCAGCAGTTTCATCTCTACCTTAAACAACTGAAGGAAGAGATGCATGTATACTTCACCATGCTCATAGAGCCATAAGTGTAAAAAGATAAAACATGGAAACAACCCAGTGTCCTTTGCAGATGCAAACTTGAGGGAAATGCGGCCAAAATGAACAATGAGA
Source organism: Tokudaia tokunoshimensis (assembly GCA_036184795.1). Taxonomy (NCBI): domain Eukaryota; kingdom Metazoa; phylum Chordata; class Mammalia; order Rodentia; family Muridae; genus Tokudaia; species Tokudaia tokunoshimensis. Next base: position 82,780,541 of record BTHU01000016.1, read on the forward strand.
TGTAACTGAATTGTAAAAACGAAAATGAAATTCTGAAATACTCTGCAGTATAAATGAACCCCGAGGATAATGTTCTAAAATGAAATAAGCCAGCCACAAAAGTACCAACCCTGTGGCTCTACTTACAGGAGGTACTTGGCATAGTGAAATTCACAGAGATGGAATGCAAAATTTTGTTTGTACCAAGGGCTTGGGAGGAAGAAAATTGGGAGTTATTGTTTAATGAGTCTAGACTGTCAAATTTGCACGGTGGAAAGATTCCTGGAAGCGGCTGGTGGTGATGGTTACTCTGCAATATGGATGCATTTAATATGACTGAACCACAGATTTAGAAATCACTAATAAGGTCAATTTTATTCTTCGTGTGCTCTAATTAGAGGCTTCAGAATCCTAAAACACTTGATTGGTAAACATGCAATTTATAACTGCTAAGAAATTTCAACGTCAATATAGTTAAATACTGAAAATATACTTCTGCAATGGCATAATGATTAAACAAGGTTTATTTTTCTCATGTGTTAATATATATGACTATGGGGCAGATTAGTAAGGCCCCAGAGCAACTCCGAGGAGGTCCTTGTAGGAGATGTATCTATTTTCATGGAAAAAGATTTGAAAGCTTAAAGTTAAATAACTTGCCAATGTTGTTTGTCCAGGCCTCTATAATAGATTTTCCCACTTTCTGTACAGACACAGAGACAGACATTTCTGTTATACAGTACAGGATGATTTTCCAGAATTCTCTGGTCTCGATCTAAGAGCACTTCTCCACTCCAGGCTGTATAAAAAGAGAGCACCTAATATACCCAGCCCTAACATCATCAGATTACTAGTCTAGGCCTCTTGGTGTGGAGGAGTAAATGGAAGACAGTGAGAATAGGAAAGAAGGCAGGCTACTGACAGCATGGCAAGGCAAGGACCTACCCGGATGGGATAGACTTCAAAATATACCATGGAAAATTTGTCAGCTGAGGGGACATGCTGCCTAGTCTAATGCCAACACGACATACAAACTAGGCTTATCTGAAAGAAACCTTAATTGAGAAAATGTCTCCAGAAAATCCGGCTGTAAGCAGTCTTCTTCATTAGCGATCAACGGGGGAGGGTCCAGCCCATTGTGGGTGGTGCCATCCCTGGGCTGATGGTCCTGGGTTCTATAAGAAAGCAGGCTGAGCAAGCCATGGGAACCAAGCTAGTAAGCAGCATCCCTCCATGGTCTCTGCATTGCCTTCTGCCTCCAGCTCCTGCCCTGTTTGACTTCCTGTCCTAACTTCCTTTAATGATGAACAGCAATATATAAATAAGTGTAAGCCAAATAAACCCCTTTCTCCCCAACTTGATTTTTTTTTTTGTCGAAGCAATAGAAACCCTAAACAGTGGGGTAACTTTTTTAAAAGGAAAAACTGAATGGTTAAAAGAGACAGAAACCCTCTCCAATTCATTCCGGTTCAAAGGGAGTTTATTTTTAGGATGTAGCATGCTTTCATAGATGAGACACAGCTGGAAAAGGAGCCACAAACTGGAGAAGCTGTACAGACAGCAGTTGCCTTTCAGGGGCTGCTGGACCCTTCTTTGCAAATACACTTTCTGTTCCATAAATTAAGTCTCTCTGCTATCTCTTGCCATCTGATCCCCCATACACATATTTCGACTTGATTTGAGCTTATTATGGCATTCACATAAGAACATACCTAGATGAGCTATTACCTAGCTTCCTACATTGCCTGGACTCTGTGAATTCCACATTTCTAGAGAAGGATCTGATTGGTCAGCTACACACCCCAAACAACTCATCCCACAAAGAATAGGAGTAAATATATGTGATAAAAATGCTGTCTTTTTGTCAGCCCTGATGGTGTGGGGTAAGTGACGGCAGTTCTCAGGTAAGGGAATTTAGAAGGATATAGCTCCCCAAACACAGTTGAGAAATTAGCTATTAGAAAGATAAATGGTGTAAATAAGTGTATTTTATATACATTGAGTAAATCCTTCAAATTCATTGGGTGCCAAAGTTCAAGTATCATTGTATAAACTGGATTTATAGATGTTCAAGTTACATAAAGATAAGTAAGTAGGCAATGAGACTAGAAATATGAAGTGGTAGTTCGCTGTCAAGGGCATTAAATGCCAAGTTGAAACATTTAGGCTTTTATAACCAAATAAGAACTTGCTTCATAAGATACTAGAGAAAATAGTCCTCTTGTTATCTCATATAGTTAGCAGACCATTTTTTAATTCAACATTTTAAGAGGACACCACTTTCCTCTTCTGGGTCCTCCCTCTAAAATGTATTCTAATCCCTCTGCTCACTCCCTCTCAAATTGTTGGCCTCTTCTTGATTATTGTCACACACACATATATACAAGCACAAATACATATCTACAGCTTCCCAGCCTCCTGAGTCTGTCCAGTGTGCCTTATCTCAATATGACTTCAGAGCTGACAACTTTGTATTGGATAACAAATTAAGAGGCTCATCCCTAGGAGAGACTGGATCAGTCAGGGTTCTCTAGAGGCACAGAACTTATGGGTAGTCTCTATATAGTAAGGGAGTTTGTTGATGACTTACTGTCTGTAGTCCAACTGCCAACAATGGTTGGCAGCAGCTGTGAATGGAAGTCCAACAATCTAGCAGTTGCTCAGTCCCACAAGGCAAGCAGGCAAAGAAGAGAGAGAGTAAATCTTCCTTCTTCCAGTGTCCTTTTGTAGGCCTCCAGAAGAAGATGTGGCCCAAATTAAAGGTGTATGCCACCATGCCTTTAATCCCAGATGATCTTGAACTCAGAGATCTCCTTGTCTTAATCTTCTGGGATTCATAGCCACTGTGCCTCAAGATCTCCATGCCAAGATCCAGGTCAGAAACTTGTATCTCTCAGCCTCCAAAGTAGGATCACAGGTGAGCCTTCCTATTCTGGATTGTAGTGTATTCCAGATACAGTCAAGTTGACAACCAGGAATAGCCACTACAGACGATAATTCCTTCTTCTCTCAGAGGATCACTCTTTAGAAACTAATTGAAGTATCAAGCTAAGATCCCTGCAGTCATTTCACTATAACAACAACCAACAACATTAATCAAGATTTTTCTGTGGTCCAACAACGAATAGTTGTGAAGCAACAATTACTTGCATGAATAGGGTAAGTGAATCAGTGTTTGGTTTACCTTTAAAAATGTTTTAGCTGGCCGGGCAGTGGTGGCGCATGCCTTTAATCCCAGCACTTGGGAGGTAGAGGCAGGCAGATTTCTGAGTTCGAAACCAGCCTGGTCTACAGTGTGAGTTGCAGGACAGTCAGGGCTACACAGAGAAACCCTGTCTCAACAAAAACAAAACAAAACAAAATGTTTCATCTGTGAAGAAAAATGGAATCGTGAAAATTTCAGGAAATTGGATTGATCTGCAAAGTATACTATTAAGCCAGGTAACCCTAATTAAGAAGAAAATATCCCTACATGATCTTAACATATAATGTGTATATGTGTGAGATTAAAGTCTAAGCAGGAAGGACCAAGAGAGAGTATTAGGTATTAAGAAAGGATGAGGGATGGGTAGAAGGATAGAAGGATATGAAAGATGCATCTAATTAGATGCTAGTTACAAAGAAATAAAAACATGTTTTCAAAAAGAGAAAAATCTGCTCTTCAAATTTACCCGAGACTCTTCTAACATACTCAAAAGGTCCCTGGTGCCTGGCCAAATACCTGCATCCAAGAGATTCCAGCTCTTTCCACCCTCTTAGGATGAAGACTAGCTCCTCAAAGTTGGCCATACAGACTCCAATGTTTGGGTTGTTGGATGTTTTGACCCTAGACTCCACCTGGTAATATCGAAGTGTTTTGTAAAAGATACATCTCTGTGGAAAATAAAATCTAGCCTAGGATTTAATAAGCTCATTTCTTGCTTCAAATGTATTGCTAATGGTAAACTGAAAAGATTCCTAGATACAGATAATTAGTGATATGGTGATTACTGGCCTTATGCAGTCTTTCACCAAACAGATGGCATAGAGCTTTAAAAAATGAATGCTTTAAGGCATGATTCCTCCCTCTTTTTAAATAAAAGTTCCTTTAGGATCAGTAATAGTTTGTATTTAACACAATGTATTATGTTACACATAACTAAATAACAATTTCTGGGCAATTCTGTTAGCCTGTTAATTTGCTAAGCAATTACTGCTGAATGGATTTCTATCCTGAGTGTATTATAAATGTTGAAGGCATACTGTCTATTCTCCTTATTTCTTCATTTATATTAAGTGGGTGCCATCATATGGCAGACTTTCAGAGCACAGGAGCCAACTCACTTATTATACCTCTTTCTGTCCCACAAAGACCTCCTCCAACTTAATGCATGTGGGTGGAGAGCCCAGTTTGAGATCTTCTAGGATCCCAAGACTGTGAGGTTTTCTGGAGTCTTTCCTTCATTTTATATAAAGTTATAAAAACATTAAAAAGGTACCAACATTTAATGATAATTTATCAAACATTTAATTTGTGAGAAGAAACATTGAAGCTCCTCATTTTCTTCAGCCTTTCTTTACTTGTCATTGGTAAGGTGATTTGGCCCTGTATTATAGAGTTCTTTGCACTATAATCTGGAGAAATGTCAAGGCGGTGCTTCTGTGCTGGTCAGTTTTTGTTGTCAAGTTGACACCACTTAGAGTCATCCAGTGCCAGGTCCATGGAAGGGAACATGTAACATGGTTCCTGCCCCTGGAGCAGAGCCAGGCAGGTTTGGTTATTCTTGAGTGTTGATAGCTGTGATAGGCACAAAATTTGTTTGTATAATAATGTCTATATTTTATTTTATGTTCCTCCTTCAGAAATGTTCTCCCTGCCAAGGTTAACAACTCCATGTTAATCAGAAACAGCACGATTCCAAAGGAAGAGCAAATGTGTCTGGTATTCCTGAGACATCCAGGATAGCCCTTAAGGCTGTGGGAAATAAGTCTAAAAACGTGAGTTCAATAATATTTAAATCAATGTAAGAACTGTTCTTTAGAGGATTTCTCAACTAGGCAAAACATAAGGATGCAATATGAATTGGATGAGGGACTTTACAAACCTGAAAGGACAGAGGCAGCTGCATTAATGAGCCAGTTTTGTCAGAAAGATATTAAGGAAAGAGATAAAGAAATTTCAGGAGTAGTGATCTCAGGGCAAGATTCCACCCAGCTAAGCTTATTTGTTTGTGTTTGCAGTTGAACAAGGAATAGTTTGGACTTTTTGATGTGTTTATAAAAAGATAAAGAGATATAGGATATGTTCTATGGGGGTGTAGTCAGGTATGGAGGAAGAGGGTATCTCAGCAGGCCCATGTTGAGGCATCCCTTCTACTTGAGGGATCAGTCACATTACAGTATAGTATAGAATAGAGTTTATTCAGGGCATGGGGAGGGGAGTTAAGAGGGTACACATGGAGAGAGGGGGAAGGAAATAGGGAAGTGAGGGTTAAGGGAAGAGTTCAAGAGGGCAAAAGAGAAGCAAGAGTATGCAAGAGGCAAGAGAGCAAGAGAGGGAGGAGGGGCAAGAAGCCCCTTTTATAGTGGGTCAGGCCTATCTGGCTGTTGTCAGGTAACTGTGGGGAGGAGCATACCTGGCTGTTGCCAGGTAACTGTGGAGTGGAATTTATACAGAATGCTAACACTTTAAATCTGGAATGAACTACAATCCAGAAATGGAGGGCACACATGTGATCCAGATCTTGAGGCTGGAAGACACAGGCTTTTGATCTGGATCTTGAGGAATAGTGACTATGAAAAGCTTAGGCCCAGGCATGGTGGTACACATGTTCAATCCCAGTAGACAGAGGCAAGCAGATTTCTGAGTTCAAGGCCAGCCTGGAACAGAGCAAGTTCTAGGTTAGAAATGCTTAGGTCCAGGCAAGGTCATGCCTTTAATCCCAGGATTCAGGAGACAAGTATATAAATCTCTGAATTTAAGGTCAGTTTACAAGCAAGTTCCAGGATAGCCAAACTTAGGCAGTGAAGGAGTTGGAAAACAGAAAGCTGGTAATAGAAGAAGGGGGCCATGTTCTAGCTCCAGCAAGCAACTGAACTGGCAGCTTAGGCCATATGTCTCTGGCATTAGAGTCAAGGGGCTAAGGCCATAAAATGCTAATTCATGGGATAATAAAGGGAACATGGGTTAAATGACTGAATTGATATGCAATTCCTAAGGAAGTAGCTTATGCAAAATAAAAGACTGGGGGCTGGAGAGATATTTCAGCGGTTAAGAGCACTGACTGCTCTTCCGAAGGTCCTGAGTTCAAATCTCAGCAACCACATGGTGGTTCACAACCATCTGTAAAGAGATCTGACGCCCTCTTCTGGTGTGTCTGAAGACAGCTACAGTGTACTTAGATATAATAATAAATCTTTCGGCCGAAGCAAGCGGGGCCGAGCTAGAGCTAGTGGGGCCGACCAGAGTGAGCAGAGGTCCTGAATTCAAATTCTCAGCAACCACATGGTGGCTCACAACCATCAGTACAGCTACAGGGTACTCATATACACTAAGTAAATAAATAGATAAATAAATAAATAAATCTTTAAAAAAAATTAAAAGACTGGGCTGTGGTCTGCAAGAGAGATCTCAAGCAGAGAGCTATCTCGAGAGCAAAACAGAGCTGTCAGTTTACATCCATCGTTGACTCCCAAACATTCATCCTCCACTCCCAAACACCCTTTCCTCTGGACTCCGGACCAAGCTGAAGCTGGTCTTTGGAAACCCAGGAAGAGAGACCTTCAGTTGAAAAAGTTTGAATATGCTTGGCCCGGGGAATGGCACTGTTAGGAGGTGTGGCCTTGCTTGAGGAAGTGTGTCACTGTGGGGGTGGGCTTTGAGACCCTCCTCCTAGCTGCCTGGAAGACAGACCCCTCCTGGCTGTCTGTGGATCGAGATGTAGAACTCTCACCTCCTTCTCCAGCACCATGTCTGCCTGCATGCAGATATGATGATAATGGATTGAACTTCTGAACCTGTAAGCCAGCCCCAATTAAATGTTGTCCTTATAAGAGTTGCCTTGGTCGTGGTGTCTGTTCACGGTAATAAAATGCTAACTAAGACAATCAGTTAGGCCTGTGTGGGTTATGGGCTGAGTAAACACACCTTGCTTTTTAATGTGTGATATAAACTCGAGTCCTCATGCAGGCACTTTACCAATGGAGTGATCGCCCCAGGCCCTGGATGCTTCATTTGAGGGAAGTAAAAAGTCTAAGAGAAAGGCTAGGGAGTAAGATATTGGAGGGGACAGGTTAAAGAAATGAGAGAGAGAAAATGAAGAAGAAGAGGATCCCAGGCAAGACACTCCTGAAAGTCTCAGGTGCTTCTATAGGAGATGAATCCCCACAGGAAAGTAAGGTCTTAACTACAGAGAGGTTGACAAGATGGAGACTGGCCATAAGTGTACACTGGCTGGTTCCTGCCCTATATACTTGTACTTCCTATACAGTGCTATTTTGGAATAAACACAGAACCCTGGTAGTAAACACCTGTTTGGCGGTTACAAATTCAGGTGCCTTCAGGGGGCCACAGAAATAGTTCAAATATTAGATGCAGCAAAGTATAGGGATAAAGACTTTTATATTAAAAACAAAGTTTCCCTTCATTGTGTTGATTCTAGCTGCCTGTGAACTTATAAGCTTTGGCTTAACTCTCCAAGAAACCTTGTGTAAGTCATTACAGCCAGAGATTTACTGGTAATACCTTAAAGAGTGTGTGGGGTGGGGAGTGGGGGTGGTGCTTGAGGTGGCTCTCTGCTTAGCCACTTCAAATTTAGACAGGCTGTCATCAAGGATGATGGAAGTCCTGAAGAGGCATCCTTCTGACCAGGAATAGCACAGTCAAACTAAGAGAGCACACTGGTGTATGTAACTCATGGGTTTGAAAACAACTCACTAGTATTAGATAAAGCATATCTCTGTCTTACATCTGTGCAGCAGAAGATGAATACAATACAAAGAACACTTAAGGCAGTAGAGCCAGCCTGATGAGGAATCTTAGATTCTAAAATTACTGAAGCCTACAAGTGCATCATATTCCTGTCTGTAGATCAAGATCATCCCTAGCCTGTCAAAGGTGGCCATGGATAGGAGGAGATTGCTGCGGCTCAAACCATTTTCACTTTCTATTCTTTTACCCATGTGCTCACTCTTACATATTTTATCATTGTTCTTCTGTAAGATTAAATTCAGGGTTATTCCCCATAAGATCTTGCTTAAACTAAGTGTGATGTTTCATTCCTGTAACCCTAGCACTTAGGAAACTTAGGCAGGAGGATCAAGAGTTCAAGGCTACGCAGTGAACCTGTCTGAATTCTAGGCTGTAGAAAGAAAACCTACTGACTTACTAGGCATTTTCTAAAGTCGTTGGCTTCCCCGGGAGTCATACAATTCTCCACTCCAACGGCAGGTGTGTCTGCCTATATATTCTGAGGTTTTACTAAAAATTTTTTGTTAATTACTATTGAACTGAAAACAATAATTCCCAAATTTAAAACCTCTGCTCCAGTGTTTGATGGGCTGGTGTATAAATCTACAACCCAATACAGGAACACATCCATCATTCACCACAGCTGCGGATACTTTCCATACCTGAGAGGCTATGCATTATTTGTCAATCGCTTCACATGGTCTAGCGTATTCATTTATTCATAAGCAAATCTTCATACACAACTAATATATGTCACAGTAAGCACTTGATGCTTTTCCTATGACAAATTGAAAGTTCTTTTAAAGAATACATGAAACAAATGGGAAGCAGAGGCTAGCCTGGGCTGCTTCAGTGGTGTTTAATAGTGAGGCGCATGTAGTAAATGTTTACCTAGCCCTAGTATGCTTTTCAGGAGGGGCCACTTTGAAGAGCTGGAGAACAGCTCTGGGATTTTCTGAGGTCCTATTTTTCTGTATCTAGTATATATTATTGTTCATATCCACAGGGCATTTACATGGGCATTACATGGTGTACACACACGCACATGCACATATACCCCTAAAGAGATATAAGAAGTTGACTTTCGTGGTTAAAGAGGCTGTCAAGTTCTGGGGTCCACAGGGAGAGTCGGTATAGTGGAGACCCAGCAGAGCTGATTTAGTCTTTATGCTGAGAACAGTAGACTAGAGACCCAAGTGAGTCAATGTTTTGGATGAGTATAAAGGCAGGAATATGTTGATGCTCCACTTAAAAGAGTGTATGGAGGAAGAATTCTTTCTTATCCCAAGGAGGGTCAGCCCCTTGCTGGCTAAGAGTTGGTTGAAATGCTTATATTTGTATATACAACAGACTAAACTTTTTTAGTTTCTAAGAAAATGGAGATCTTACTAACATAAGTAACTGCATAAACAAAAATATTCAGTCTTCTTAAGAAAAAAAAAACCTTAGTCATCTGCTGTTTGCATGAAATGTCCTAATTACAAATTATTTTTAAAATCTCATTATAAATGGAAAAAAAGGAGCATTTCTCTAAAAGCATTATGCTATTTAGGCTGAGTCCCTTATGGTCACCAAAAGCTGAAAAAGGAAAAATCTAGTTAAACAGTGGAAATGACTTAAATCTCTGGCTTTTAAAGGATGTTCTTTGAACTGCCCTTGCTCGTCCACTGTGTTCAGATCAAGCTTTCTAAACTCTTAGGGAAGCAGGGTTTATTTAGGGGGAGCACACCATTTTGCAAAAGTGGATTGCAGGAGTGACAGAGTTTTTATTTGCAAGCAACTTCTCTTCTTTCCTTGTAAAAAGATATCATCTTTGGTGTTCTTAAGAAAGTCAGAAAACACAGATGAACCTGAGAAAGCTAAGACTGTCCACTACATCTAGGAGACACCTGACAGTCTTTTTATGTTTTCTGTTAAGAAGCTGTTTATGTTTTCACACTTAAAGCTAAGGAAACCAGAGCAGCATATGTACACACACACACACACACACACATGCATATATATATATATATTATATACACATATATGTATATATAAATGTTTCAATTTTATACCTCAGGCTGGCCTTGAACTCCCTGTGTAGCCAGGATGATTTTGAACTTCTGCCTCTACCTCTTGAGCTTGAAGGTGTCAACCACTACACTTATTTTATGCAGTGCTGAGGATCAAGCCTTCAGTCTTTTTTTTGTTTTGTTTTGTTTTGTTTTTCGAGACAGGGTTTCTCTGTGTAGCCCTGGCTGTCCTGGAACTCACTCTGTAGACCAGGCTGGCCTCAAACTCAGAAATCTACCTGCCTCTGCCTCCCAAGTGCTGGGATTAAAAGCGTGCACCACCACTCCCCAGCAAGCCTGCAGTCTTATGCATGTTAGGCAAACACTCTTCCTATGGAGTACAGTCACCACCCCAAATCCCTTATGTGTTTATTATCCTGTGGTATTCTTTTGAGTTGTAAAAGATAATCAAAATAAGAATGAAATAATTCTTTATAAAACTCATGTGACTCTTACTAAATTTATTTATTTATTTATTGGTTTTTTTGAGACAAGGTTTCTGTGTGTAGCCCTGGCTGTCCTGGAACTCACTCTCTAGACCAGGCTGGTCTCAAACTCAGAAATCTGCCTGCCTCTGCCTCCCAAGTGCTGGGATTAAAGGCATGTGTCACCACTGCCCAGCTACTAAATTTATTTTTATTTTACCTATATTTATTATTTGCTCTTCCAAAATGGTAAATAAAATTACCTTGCCTTTTGTTTCAAAATACTTCGTGCATTAAACAAAATCAGTAACGTGTCACATTTGGGATGATATAATTGGAGGGTGCATTTTAGAATTATATCAATAATTTTAAATTATTTATTAAAAGTTGATCAAGGACCTCCACATAAAACCAGACACACTGAAACTAATAGAAAGGAAACTAGGGAAGAACCTTGAACATATGGGCACAGGGGAGAATTTCCTGAACAGAACTCTAATAGCTTATGCTCTAAGATCAAGAATTGACAAATGGGACCTCATTAAATTACAAAGTTTCTGTAAGGCAAAAGACACTATCAAAAAGACAAAGCAGCAACCAACTAACTGGGAAATGATCTTTACCAACCCTACATCCGACAGAGGGCTAATCTCCAATATATACAAAGAACTCAAGAAGGTAGACTTCAGAGAGCCAAGTTACCCTATTAAAAAATGGGGTACAGAGCTAAACAAAGAGTTCTCACCTGAAGAATATCTAATGGCTGAGAAGCACCTAAAGAGATGTTCATCATCCTTAGTCATTAGGGAAATGCAAATCAAAACAACCCTGAGATTCCATCTCACACCAGTCAGAATGGCTAAGATCAAAAACACAGGAGACAGCAGTTGTTGGCGAGGATGTGGAGAAAGAGGAACACTCCTCCACTGCTGGTGGGATTGCAAGCTGATACAACCACTCTGGAAAGCAGTCTGGCAGTTCCTCAGAAAACTGGGCATGACACTCCCGGAGGGTCTGGCTATACCACTCCTGGGCATATACCCAGAGGCTTGACCTGCATGCAATAAGGACACATGCTCCACAATATTCATAGCAGCCTTATTTATAATAGCCAGAAGCTGGAAAGAACCCAGATGTCCCTCAACGGAGGAATGGATTCAGAAGATGTGGTATATTTACACAATGGAATACTACTCTGTTATTAAAAACAATGAACTCACGAAATTCCTAGGCAAATGGTCAGAACTTGAAAATATCATCCTTAGTGAGGTAACCCAATCACAAAAGAACACACATGGTGCAGTCACTGATAAGGGGATATTAACCCAGAATCTCGGAATACCCTAGACACAATTCGCATATCAATAGATTTCCAAGAAGATGGAAGGAGAGACCCCTGGTCCTGGAAAGACTGGATGTAGGGGAATACCAGGATACAGAAGCGAGAGGGGGTTGAATGGGGAAAAGAGGGAGGGAAGGAGGCTTATGGGACTTTAGGGGAGGGAGGAAACGGGAAAAGGGAAATGATTTGGAATGTAAATAAAAAAACTTAGAAAAAAAAGTTATTGTGCATGTAGGTGCGCCTGCACCCTCAGAGACCAGAAAAGGTGGTTGGATTCCAGGAGGTGGAGTTACAGGCAGTTGTTAAGTACCTGATTCCTTGATGAGGGGCTTGGAAAATAACCTGGATTGATCCCCAGGCAGATCGGCAAGTGCTTCTAACCACTGTGCTGTCTCCCCAGCTCCTAACCTATGTTTCTGATCGTCTTCTGCTGCTTACTTTCTAAAAAGTAGGAGCTCAGAACTTAGAATACAAATAAAGAAAAAATAATTAGAATGTGGGACAGTAAAAACCTGGTGACCTTTAATTACAGCAAAACAAAAGCCCTATCTAAAGTGTGTCTGTCTTTCCTTTTTTTTCCTTGATATAGAACCATATGCAGGTATATGTAAACACTCATACACACATGCACACATGCACTTATGTATACACACACACACACACACACACACTTTCCCCCAGATGACATTGAATCAATAAACCCTGGGTACAAGCCTTAGTCTTAAGTGTGGTGATAGTATAAGTAGGTGTCTGAGGTGTACAGGAGACTCTCCCTGCCCAAGATGCTCCTTACACGTGGAGCTGTTGCTGCATGTGGCCATGTATATGAATTCTAAAGCCTTCCTTTACTCCTGCTCTCTTTCTCCATGTGTGTGTGTATGTGATTATGTGATTGTGTGTGTGAATATATGTGCATATGCATGTATATGTTGCACATGTCAGTGCCAGACAACAACCTTAAGTATAGCTCCTAATCTACCTTGTCTTTTAAAATACGGCCTCTCATTGACCACTAGCTCAGGGGCCAGCACGCCCCTGTGATTCCCAGCTTTCCATCCCTGGCGTTGGCATTAGAAGTGTGAACCTCAATGCCTGGTTCTTCTTTTCCTTTGGCTCTGCTCGAGAAGGTCTGGTTCTCACACTTGCAAGCAGTCATTTCCCTAACTGAGCTATGTCCAGCCCCTGCTGTCTTTTAAACACCAGTTGTCTGTAACTTGTTTAGGAGCTGAATAGGGCAACCCTAAGCACTAAAGAGAGAGATTTCTTTGTTTACGAAAAACAAGCAAAACCAATTATTATAGTCTAAGGAAAATATCTCTAAGCTGCAAACAAGTGACTCACAAATGATGATGATAGTTAAACGTTTACGTGCTATATTTGTGTTTTATACTTATATATGTTATATGTGTGTTTTATACTTAAAACCCACATGGCTATGAGTATTTTTTTTAAGGTGTTGTAGCTAGTGTTGCCTTCTCTGCTCAGAACCTTCTCAGCACCCTGTAGCCGTTAGCAGCAATTTCATGGGCTCCTTCCCAGGTGCTGACAACTACCAATTTACTTTCTTTCTCTGGGGATTAACGTCCTCTTGCATTTTATGTAAGTGCTATTACACAAACATGGCTTTTGTGCTCTAGCTTGTCTATAATGTTTTCAAGTTTCATCTATGTAGCAACAAATTAGCTTTCCTTTCCTTTTTATGTTTGGATAATATTCTGCCGTGTTACATTTTACTCATATATTCAGCAGTTGATAGACATTTGATTCTTTCTACTCTCCAGATGTTACAAATAATGCAGCCAAAACAGTGTACAAGGATTACTTTCAAACCTCTTGTCTCATTGGCCCTCACTGTGTGGGTGTGGAACAAGACCGTCTCACTATTTCTATTTTATAAGCAGGGAAATAGAGGTTCTTAGAACAGATTGTCTAATACGTGCTAGAGTCAGCACTCTAGTATCGGATTTTTAACTGTGGTTCAAAGAATGTCAGTAGAAGGGCTGGGAAGTTGGTTCAGTGAGTAATGTGCTTGCTGGGCATGCAAGCATGAGGATCTGAGTTCAGATCCCTTGCATGTATGAAAAATTCTAACATGGCTGAAAAAGTCTGCAACTCATATGCTGGTGTGTAGAGACAGGAACTTGTGGGCCACAGAGTCTAAGCAATGTGGCGCACCCCAGGTCCAGTGAGAGACACTCTCAAAGGTAGGTTGGGGAACAAAAGAAGAACACCTGATGTCAATCTTAGGCCTCCTCGTGGGAATACTTGTGCAAGTGCACTCAAACACACATGTGCACACGGACCTGCGTGTGCACACACTCAAGCATGTCAAAGAAGCAGAGTGTCCCCGAGGAAAGCTGCCATTTGTTTCATATTTTTAGGTTTTAGATGTCAGTGTTTTTACTCACGTTTGTCAGAAAAACAATGCTGAGCCCAATTCACAGCTTTGTGAGGAAAATGTTACCATAACAAGTGGTCAAAATGTCTTAAAACAAAGTTGAAAAAGAAGTCTACTGGACGGTTGCATAGGAACAGGGCGTTATGCCTCTCTTGTTTGGTGATTTTACTTTCAAGGAAAATGCAAGGACAGATTGTAGCTGTTCGCAGTTTCAAAGCTTCACAGAAAGAAATGGCTTTGGATTATTTTGTCTCCTAATTAGCATGCATCTTGGAGACACGTCTAGGGCTAGATTTAAGTCTTAACACAGTCTATTAATATTTCAGTTTTGGCATGAGACACATGAAATAGTATTATTCATGCCGTCTTTGCCAAAAGCATTATGAGTCAAAACTAAACTAAATACAGTCCCTTTTTTTTTTGATCAATTGAATCATCATATTCCAATGTTTGGTAGAAGATTTTAGAAATGATTTAATCCAAACCCTTCCACCATGCACGAATCCTGGATCATGAGTTGAATATTCCCTCGTCGCTTGTCCTCTGAAGCCAAAAGCGGTGTCATTTATAACAAAGGACAGAAGCTCAGAAGCAAATGAAGAAGTTGTGTTCAGCTTTCCCCTACGGGAAATGTCTTTCCCACATGTCTTCTGTCCTGCCATACGCCTTCTGTCTTACAGAGCCATTTCCTCCCATCTCAAGTGTGTCACGACTCATATTCCATTGGTCACACTGTATTGAGACATCGACTTTCATTATCATATAATTAATGAGATTCATGTAATCTTGTTTATCTGTGACATTCAGTAGATTTCCTAGTAGAGTCGATTTTAATTGTGCATGTATCTCTGGGTGTAGTATTGTATGTGTGCTATATATATGTAGGTGCATTTGCATGTGTGTATGTGTGGGCCCAGGTTAATGTTGAATATATCTATATCTTCCACTCCCCACCTTACTTTGTGAGAGAGGGTCTCTCACTGAATCTGCTGCTCACTAACTCAGTAGGACTACCAGCCCAGTGAGCTCCATGGCTCCTCCTGTCTCTTCCTACCCAGGGCCACAAACACAGGCCTGTGCACTTGACTTTTAATGTGGGTGGGAGGGATCTGAATTCAGATCCTCCTCCTTATACACCAGCCACTTCACTGGTGGCACTCTCATTCTAACTCCTGGGCTGACTATTTAATAAAATAAGGACATTGAATTCTAGTTTAGCTGATCATGAAATCAGAAGCACCATTAGTATAAACTGATATGTGCTGATCTCTTTATAGCTAAAAGAACTGTGAGATTTGTCCAATGTCTTGTGCACGGCCCCAGCACTTAGGCAGTTAAGGAATTCTATGAAGAGCAGGAGCTAAGACAGACACATAAAGATTTAATATTAATGTCTAGTGAGACTACCAATACATATGCATATAACTGATAGTGTGCCAATGTTTGAGATATGTAAAATGATTAATGGTAGTAAGATTGGGCCATGCTATTGGTTAACTTCTTGGTCCCTCCTTCAGTGTAAAATTATTGAGCAATTGTTTTGCAGGTGGAACAAACAGGACTTTTTGACTGGTTGGATGTGGGTGTAACAGATAAAAAGGTGAGGATGCCTCCTGTGCTTTGGGTCACTTCAAGGGTGGAGTTGCTGTCACCTGAGGCAGGGGTGGGGGGATCTGTGGTGGGACAGGTTTGGAAGAAAGAATCTCAAGGTAGTCTGCTCTAGATAGACAATTGGGATACCTTAGTGAATAAAATCAAGAAAGGTCCAAGGCCCTGGCAGTGTGTCCCCAGAGAGGCTGAGGACAGAACCATATAACCAAAGTTTATGGCCATTAGACATAGCAAAAGTCAGGAGGCTAACCGAGCAGCCATGGGAGGGCTGGGGTCGAGAGTACCTGGACAGGGAGTGTTTCCAGAAGAAGAAATAGTGCAGATGCCCTAAGCACGTTGGATTGTTCATGCCAGTTCCTGTTGGCAGTACTGGGACTGCATGGCTGGAAGAAGAGCCAGGGAAAGAGAGAAGAACTCTGTGGACCAAGGCTCAGATCACCAATGACCCGCAGGCCACTCTAAAGACTTGGGTTTGTTTTACTCTGTTCAGGGAGGTAGTCTTTGGAAGGTTTCCTGTGGAATGGTGATATGAACTGACTTGTGGAGTCAAGCTCTTCCTCTGTTCTATTGAAAATAAACTCTGAAAAAGCAGAAAAGACTTGAGCGGAAGCAGGGAGACTTTTGAAAATGGTCGTGTAGAAATCCAGGGAAGAGAGAAGCAAGAAGAATATGGATTCAGGACATATTTTAAAAGTAGAGCTAAAAGCATTTCCTTATGGATGGAACGTGGGGTGTGATAGAAAAGAGAATCCAAGGTTTTGAGCTAAACAACCAGGAAGATGGCGTTGTCCTCAACCAAACAGGAGTGTCAGTGGTAACGGAGTTTGGATGGGGGAGATCAGACTGTTTGCACTGTTTAGTTTTCTAATTAGAAATTCAAGTGATACTAAGGTTGGGGAAGACAAAAAGACTATTAGCCTAGAGCAAGAAAAAGAAGCAAACATTTAGGGACAGCTTGAGAATTTAGGGACCTATAAAGGATGGACGGTGAACTGCAGAGAACAGCACACAAACCATTCCAAGTGTGAGGAGGGGTAGAAGATAGAACTCAACAAGGGTAACAGAGCCTGTGGGCATGAGAGTGAGAAAGACCCCAAGACATCTGAGAATCTGGCTCTTTTCGTGATCATGGACATGCATGTAGACACAGAATATCATGATATTTACCCTATGAATTCAAGACAAAGTGGTGAACTTATGGGGGAGCTTAGGAAAGAGTAGCACCTGCAGGCAGGCTCCCTTCTGGCTCCCTTTCACCTTGTTGGAAGTGAAGAAATGAGAGGAGGATGTTTTTTTATTTTTTTTTGACTCTATGTGTTTTAAGAACTTCTAAGGAAGATGGATGCTGTTATGGGAAGATACATTCTATTGACTTTTCTTTGTATACAATGGGAGGCCTGTGGTGTTGGAGTTCCTATTACATATAAAGTAAGCAATATGAAGACAAAGGGAAATGGTGTCGGCATTGCCCTTAAACTGTGTGAGGCTGTCATATTAAAATCAAAGCAGTGATCTCATCACAGTCTACAATAACAACAACTAAACTGAGCCAGCAACAGGGGATTTGCTCCTTTGTTATTAGTGGACAAAATCTTCAAGGACTCTTTGTTAGTGATGTTCAAGTTGAACAGCATTTTTTATAAGATTGTTGCCTTTAAATTTAAGGTACCTTAAAATTAAAATAGCTAAGATTTAAAATAGAATTAAAAATAGCTGCCAACAAACTTGAGTTCAAATGTTCCTTTTTAGCTGGCTAGGTAAGACTTCTTATGTTCTTAATGTCTTTACCTTTTATATCTTTTAATACAGATTCAATGAAGACTACTTCTTAGAAAGATAAAAAATAAAATTCAATACTGAATCCAAAGTAATATAAACAGAAGAATGGCAGAGAGGTAGTAGATATTATTACTGTAGTAAGAAAATGTCCGGGGGGTGGGGTGGTGACTGGTGAGATGGCTCATTGGTTAAGAGCACAGACTGCTCTTCTGAAGGTTCTGAGTTCAAATCCCAGAAACCACATGGTGACTCACAACTATCCGTAATGAGATCTGATGCCCTCTTCTGGAGTGTCTGAAGACAACTACAGTGTACTTACATATAATACAATAAATAAATCTTAAAAATAAATAATGAATGTCGGAATATTTTCTGTATATTTAATTTGTGTCTTCTATGGAACTCTTGGAAGCACTCTTTAAAATACTCACTGTATTACACAGCCCATTAGTAGCAGCTGCAAGAACTAACTATGACCCTTTGAAAATTGAAATTTCTCTTTGAATTTAATATCTAACAGAGAAAAAAAACCTGGAATAATATAAATTAGAGTCATTCTTATTCGTTTTATTTGTTATAACATAGACCTCAAAGGCGAAGTAAATTAAAAATAACCTGAAATTATACTAAAGCTGATGTGGAACTATTTTCAAAGAAATGTAGTAAATATTAAAGAGCTTTATCTTGAGTAACATTAACTCTCTTAATGTTAATACGATTGGATTATTAGATAAATGGTTGCCTGCAGTCATTGTTCCAAAGTGTGATCTACGCTGGATGTGATAGCAGAAACCCTAAGACCTCTTATTCTTTAGTGAAGGAACTTACCTGATTGATGAGTGAGCAAGGCTACAGACAGTAGGTACGATGGCGTCCTGTGGTATTAACCTTGGTTTTGTGTGGGCCAGGAACAAAACACAATTGTCCTGAAGCCAGCACCAGAGGATTGTTTTTGTCACGTGCCAACTACCACTCTCAGTTTGAATCTGTGATGTCTTAGGAATGGAATGGAGGGTTTGAGATAGTCATCTGTGTGGGTGAACAGCCAAGCTGCACCCAGGCTAGGGCTAGCAGACGCCAGGGATCAGAATCAGTCACTGGTGATAGAGCCCATTCCTAAACTGAGCCACCCTCAGTCCATCCTTTTTCTACTTTTTGGTCCTTTTCTACTGGGATAGAGATAAATACAATTCAGCTGAAATTTTAGCGATGATTTCTACGAAAACAAACAAACAATGGTTTGGAGGTTTCCAGAGCAGGAACTTCCTCTTGAGAGCTTGTTCGTTCTCTGTGCACTCTCTATGTTCTTGTCTTGGCTCAGGTACCTTTTCTCCATCCCAAATAAACACCAACAAGTTTTAGATTCATTTTCTTTTTTCTCTCTTTTTTTTTTATTGAATATTTTCTTTATTTACATTTCAAATGTTATCCTCTTTCCTGGTCCCTCCCCAAACCCCCTAACCCCTCTCCCTACCCCCTACCCCTGCTTCTATGAGGGAGTTCACCCACCCACCCACCCACCGCCTCCTGTCTCCTTGCCCTCGAATTCTCCTACACTAGAGCATCGAGCCTTCACAGGACCAACGGCCTCTTCTCCTGTTGATGCCCAACAAGGCCATCTTCTGCTACATATGTGGCTGCTACATATGTGCCCCTCCATGTACTCCTTGGTTGGTGGTTTAGTCCCTGGGAGCTCTGGGGGTTCTGGTTGGTTGATATTATTATTCTTCCCATGGGGTTGCAAACCCCTTCAGCTCCTTCAGTCCTTTCTCTAACTCTTCCATTGGGGACTCCATGCTCAGTCCAATGGATGGCTTTGAGCATCCACCTCTGTATTTGTCAGGCTCTGGTAGAGCCTCTCAGGAGACAGCGATATCAGGCTCCCATGAGTATGCACTTCTTAGTATCCACAGTAGTGTCTGGGTTTGGTGACTGTATATGGGATAGATCCCCAAGTTGGGCAGACTTTGGATGACTTTTCCCTTGGTCTCTGCTTCATACTTTGTCTCTGTATTTGCTCCCATGAATATTTTATTTCCCTTTCTAAGAAGGACCGAAGCACCCACACTTTGGCCTTCCTTCTTCTTGAGCAACATGTGATCTGTGAATTGTATCTTGGGTACTCCAAGCTTTTGGGCTAATATCCACTTATCAGTGAATGCATACCATGTGTGTTCTTTTGGGTTACCTCACTCAGGATGATATTTTCTAGTTCCATCCATTTGCCTAAGAATTTCATGAACTCATTGTTTTTAATAGCTTAGTAGTACTCCATTGTGTAAATGTACCACATTTTCTGTATCCATTCCTCTGTTGAAGGACATCTGGGTTCTTTCCAGCTTCTGGCTATTATAAATAAGGCTGCTATGAACATAGTGGAGCATGTGTCCTTGTTATATGTTGGAGAATCTTTTGGGTATATGCCCAGAAGTGGTATAGCTGGGTCCTCAGGTAATACTATGTCTAATTTTCTGAGGAACTGCTAGACTGATTTCCAGAGTGGTTGTACCAGCTTGCAATCCCACCAACAATGGAGGAGTGTTCCTCTTTCTCCACATCCTCTCCAGCTTCTGCTGTCACCTGAGTTTTTGATCTTAGTCCTTCTGACTGGTGGGAGGTGGAATCTCAGGGTTGTTTTGATTTGCATTTCCCTGATGACTAAGGAAGTTGAACATTTCTTTAGGTGCATATCGGCCATTCGGTATTCCTCAGTTTAAAATTCTTTGTTTAGCTCTGTACCCCACTAGCAAAAACTATTCTCAACTATAAAAGAACTTCTGGGGGAATCAGTATCCTTGACCTCAAGCTGTACTACAGAGCAATAGTGATAAAAACTTCATGGTATTGGTACAGAGACAGGCAGGCAGATCAATGGAATGGATTGAATACCAAGAAATAAACCCACACAACCTATGGTCACTTGATCTTTGACAAAGGAGTTAAAACCATCCAGTGGGAAAAAAAGACAGCATTTTCAACAAATGGGGCTGGTTCAACTGTAAGTCAGAATGTAGAAGAATGCAAATCGACCCATTCTTATCTACTTGTTGAAAGCTCAAGTCCAAGTGGATCAATGACCTCCACTTAAAATCAGACACACTGAAACTAATAGAAGAGAAAGTGGAGAAGAGCCTCGAATATTTGGGCACATGGGACAACTTCCTGAACAGAACACCAATGGTGTATTATTTAAGATCATGAATCTACAAATGCGACCTCATAAAATTGCAAAGCTTCTGTAAGGCAAAAGATGGATTGGGAAAAGATCTTTACCAATCCTACATCCAGTAGGGGGCTAATATCCAATATATACAAAGAACTCAAGAAGCTAGACACCAGAGAATCAAATATCCCAAGTTCTAATTTTAAAGTTAGTTTTTATCAAAACCATACTTTTATGACTGACAATAAGCTTACAAGAACCTATTTTGAGAAACTTCCTTATGCCTAACCCTTCTTGTAGTGTGGTTTAAGTTAAAATAGGTAGGAAAAGGGAAAAGACACTGCCACCAATAGGCAAAGTTAGATAGGAAAATCTTCCCTGGCATCAAGCGTCTGAGCTGAGAAGCAGAATCTCATCTAATTCAAATGAGATGCTTGCGGCTGCAAGCCACTGTCTTGGAGATAAATAATCAGAACAAACCATGAGCCTCCCAAAGGGGACTCCGCATAAGTGTGTTACACAACCTCATTTGCAAGTACAAGGAGACTCTAGTGTTGAGGGTGGGTACCATGTTTTGAATACCCATTCTTCTGTTCAAGGTTTCTGTCACAGTAGCTGGTAAACAATGCTTGTTCAATAATCCTTATTGAAATAAACAAACAAACAACCAGAAAGGTGGTAAGCTTGACATACACACATGTACACATATACACACATCTATCCTAAAGTTATATATGAGTGTATATTACATATCTATGTACATATATACACATAAATTTATTTGGAATATTTATTCTATAACTCTAGAATAAAGTATTTTTTATTTACTCAGAGAGTAAAGTCTACTCCCTGGGAGGTACAGAATGAGATTCAATAATGTAATCAGGACTCCAATTGCATAGGGCCTTTATAATAGACCAGACGTCAACCATTTGCATCCCTTTTGGTAGTGAGCAGGTATAAACATTACAGTTTTAAATACACAACTTGGATCATGAACCAGATTTGCTTCTGAATAACACATGATAGAAGCTTCCAGCTTCCTGGCTTGCATTAATAGGTTTAGAATTATTTCACTGGACTTGGGGAAGTGAACTCTTGGATGGGTAATTTGTAGTGTTTTTTTCAGATTTTATTATGACTGTTGGGACTGTTGGGACAGAAGCTCAATAGAGAGCAAAGTTTTAGCTTTTAGAAATTGCTTCCTATTTCTCAGGACTGCATCAGTGTCCTAATTTTACTACTATTAGACTTCTGCAGGTAGGAGGGAGCAGGAGGTAAATGAACAGCTGACAGTAACTTCTAGGCCTTTTCCCTATTTCACTGCCTTGCTGATAGCATGATGCTTCCTGCCAAACTCCCCAAAATGTAAACAGTTCAACAAGTGGGTGACTTCAGGAGGAGCCCTCTGTCATTCCTGCCAAAGGGCTTCAGCACTTCCTCTGGGTGGCTGCCTCCTCCCACGGATTCTAAAGAAAACAAACAAGCCTGGTCTGCCTTAGTCACCTGTAGGCCTGTGAAAGGCCAATGGTACTTTACTGAAGTGTGAGGCAACTCTTGGTCTAGGCCCTCGTGGTTTTACAGAGGTCACAAGTTGGCAGCTGAGGTTGCGTAAGGTGACGTTTCTTCCCTGTTATAATTGGATGTGAATGACTGCATGATAGTCCGACTTGTACAATTAGTATAAGGCTCCTTAGTCCTCACCTGACTGACTCATACTTTTCCATTATCTTACCAGCTCCTAAAGGCTTTGGCTTTAGCAGACCAAACCATGGAAGGAAGGAAATAATATAAAAACTAAATTTATTCTGGTTAAGTGTGGAGAGGTACAGAATACAGCAGACATTTATGTATCACCCTAAGATGGTTTCCATTAGAATCATTGTTTCAAGAACGAGAGGAAAGCAGTCATAGCAGGGCCTTCAGAACTTGGCTCGTAACATCTGTCTCCAGAAAACCAAGACTTTGGTTTGATGGGCTCTGAGGGCTTTCCTTGGACTAAGCTAAAACCTTATTTCTTCCTGACAGTTTTTCTAAGAATTTCTGATTCTAGAAGAGTTCTGAGAATTTACATAAAACAATGCACTAACAATGGCTTCTCGTCCATATTTCCGTTTGAATTTTTCTAACATTACATGATATTATTTATTCATTTTCTTCCTAGATTTCCTATGAAGGCATCTCTGGTGTTTTTTTTCTTGTGTTAGTATATATTTGCTCTTTATACTTCTATATTTGTGAACTCACTTTGCCTAATGTTTGCTGAGCTGCTGCTGTAGGCTGGGATCTTTCTGAACTGGAGATGCAAGCCCCCGGTTAACTCTGAGTGAGGGCTTCAGAGGCTGCAAGAGTGTTGTTGGGAGCCAGCGATTTAGGAGGTACTGAATTTTAGCCATTTTTAATGATGGGAAAATATACCTAAGATAGGTACCATAGATCCTTATGGTATATGGCTCCCAGGATTTTAGTTAGAGGATAAGCTATCTGCTTCACACCAGCTGTCTCCTAAAAGCCCACAGTGACTTAAGCATGGCGTTTATTTATTTGAAATTATCGGCTTACCAGAAGTTTCTGTGTTCAAGTTACTCATTTTCCCCCATTGGATACAAGAACAAGGAAAACTGCTGTCTATACAATGTCATATATGATTCTGTGCTAGTATGTCACAGGTAGACCCAGTTACAACTGCCAAAATCAAAATACAGAGTTACTTGATTTACACAAAGACTATTCTTGTTACCTGCTCATTATCCACTATTCCCAAACTCTGGCAATCATCAGTCTATTTTTTAATTTTCTAGACTTGCCATTTTGAGACACTTCTATCAATGGAATCAAAAAATACAAAAACCAAAATGGCAAAAAATATGCCCTTTTGGTGTTGGCTGATATAACAGTCTTGCAGTACATCCAAGTTGTGTGTATCAGTAATTTATTCCTTCTTGTACTTGAGTAGTACTCTACAGAGTGACTCCACTACCAGCTGCTTTCTACTTCAAATCAACTTGCTATGGACAGACACATACAGGTCCGGGGGCAGGGGGCGCGGGGCACATATATTTCTAGTTCTCTAGGATAAATGCTAGATAATATGGCTAAGTGTACGCTTAGTCTTTATTAAAAAACGTAAGTGCTTCTCAGAGTGACCATTTTATATCCCCAGTATATATTTTTTTATTTAATAAGTAGAGTGACTTATTAAGAGACTGAGTACTCAGGAGGCAGAGGCAGAGGTAGACCATCCTGGTCTACAAAGTGGGTTCCAGGACAGTCAGGGCTGTTATACAGAGAAATACCTTGTCTTGAAAAACCAAGCCAAACCAAACCAAACCAACCAACTGACCAGTCAAACAACCAACTAACCAGTCAACTAACCAACCAACCTACCAACCAACAAAAGACCACAAAGAAACTGACTTTTGATAAAGTCCCAAACTGAGAAAAGCCAATTTATGAATCTATTTAAAAGCACTCTAACTATATCCTAGTCCCTTTGCAAGGTGTCATAATAATGCAGAGATGCATGTAAGATACTAGGATATTACTTATGGTAGGCCAGCAACACGCTGTTCTATTAGATGGACTGGAGCAGGAACAGACATCAATCAGCAGGCCTTCCTTTGTTGAGGTAACTTTATCAACACAGGCACAATTTGTCTTGGCATTTCAGATAACCTTGAGGCACTTCATTGTCACAGGGCACCCATCCTCCATGATACAGAAACGTTTAAAAGCATTATATGCTTATTTTCACCATAGTCTTAGGAGCACAATCTCTTTAGTACCAACTTTTCAAAGGAGACTGCAAAGATAAAAGGTCTCAGAGTGAATTTCAGAGACAATAGTCAAAACTACAAGATAGTGGGAGGAGAGATATCCCTGGCCTTGGACTCACTTCTGACATGTTATTTTTGTTAGTATTTGACTGGCTCATGACATATGGTTGCTCTAGGCCTTAGCTGCCTTTTCTGTGCAATGGGGACGCTTCTGTTCCCTTTATAGGGTGAATGACATTAAGTGCAATTGCTCCTGTAAATTAGTGGGCCTATAGTAGCAACACCCACAGCTACTATTTGTCAATGATGGCTTATTACATCCAAGGGACTGTGCTCATCCTCTCCAGATGAGGTACGTAAGGAATAGGGACTATGCCCCACTCTCCTAATTTCTTGTCTTCCTATCGTCTCCTTATTTTCTTACAGAGGTAAATGTGATGGTGGTTTACAACTGCATTCTTGCATCTAGCAAAAGCTATGTGCCAAGTAGAGTTCTAGGTCCTAAGGAAACAACCTCAAACAGGCTTCTTCTGTCTTCTTAATGCTTACATTTCAGAGGAAGACAAAGAAGACACCTGCAGGCAAATAGAAATACTTCTGCATTTCAGACAGGTCTGAGAGTGAGAAAATAGGAAGCAGGGCATTAAGTAGCAGTAGCAGGATCCAGAAGGGGAGGAAGAGGAAAGGAGAGAAGGCAGTTTGAGGAGATAGATAGTCGAGAGTGAGGCAGGGAGACAGTGAATGGGGCTCTTAAAGAAATAAGTCAAGAAAGAAATCTGTAAGAATTAGGACACAAGAGAAAAAACAGCAGCAGAAAGCAGTAGGAAAAGAGACACAAGAGGCAGGATGTGTGTAACTCCCTCATAGGTAGGATGTGGGTAGGAATAGTGACCCTTCTTAGAATTGTTATAAGGACAATCAAATTAGAGAGTGGATTCAGCTTATCTTGGAGTCTGGACTCAGGACCCTTTGGATTCTTTCCCATCTGCGACAGTTAGCTGTGGTACACTGGATAAGTTTTTAAACCTGTCTCTGCCTCCAAATTGCTGCTTACTATCAATAAGAGTATAATAACATGATGTCCTTCAGATGGTCCTTGTGAAAATTCAACAATGTAAAGCATTTAAGTTACTGCAAATTGTGACCAGCATTTGACCACACCACTTTAGGGTAGCTGTCGATTAGAGGCACTGTATGGATGCTCAATTATTATGAAGCAAAAGCGATGCCTGTAAAGTGCTATAAGATCAATAAAATTAGTTATTTTAAACTTAACCATACTCTATCCTTACTGATTTTGTCTTTTGGAAGCCATTGCCACTTTATCATGTTAATATATTAGGACTAAATGACAGAAATCCCAAACTTATAGGCCCACCGAAGTCAAAGAAATAAACGCAGGAAGCAGGCAGTGGGTAAATCAGAGCGCACAGTCTGATTTGTCTAGACAGGTAGCTGTGTCTATGCCATAGCAGACTGCTTCAATACCAACAGTGTCACAGATGAATTTTTCAAGGGAAGCTGAGGATCTGGAATTTTTAGGCAAAAATTTTCAGGTGGTATACACTTTCGCATTTAAGCCACAGAGTTCAAAAAACTACCTTGCTTCTCCAGGAGATGTGCCTTAGGAAGGTGAAACCTTCCTGGGCCGCATGCTGAGAAATGCTGACCTAGAGGCCAGCAGATTGGTTGGTGAGATTATCCAGAAATGGGGTTCATGAAAGGCCGATGTACACAAGAGGTTGGATTCAGCACTGGAAGCCCTGGAGCAGACAGGACCCGGAAAGTTATACTCATAAGCTGCTCCAAAGTAGGAGGATATTAAAAAGGTGGAGGCATTTGGCTCAAAGTGACCTAGGTATGCGTGATAACTTCCTTTGAGGCTGGTCCCAATGCCACACATGTCTGCACTTTGAATATGCAGGTTGTTTTTACTTCAGCAATCAGGTTACACAGAGGCAGTATTGTTAAAGTCCCACGGCTTCCCGGGCCCTGAATTACACCTGTTATGCATAGCTATGCATCATCTGCAGTGAGGCAACTGCTTGCTTTTGTCTTGAGGCTCTTGTGAGCCTGTTCACATTCTGAAAGCAGGAAGACTTCCACTCGAGTCAGATAATGGAAGCCCATAGATAAGCCGAACGGGAGAGCAGGTGCGCAGACAATGCTGTAGTTCATTAATGGGTTGCTTCCACTACCGTGCTGCTATTGGCTTATAGTTTTCAGAACTCAGCAAGGCCCAATTAAGGTTTCACGATCTTCCCTCTATTGTCAGGAAAAACAAAATCAAAGAATAATAAGGAGGAAATATTTTTTGATGTTTATTGCTAAAATTGAAAATAGGAATCAAACATCCGATATCATTTAAGACTTACAGAACAGTGCCAGTTGGTGAATGATTCTTTTTTTGCTTTGCAAGTTTTTTGTTATTATATATTAGCTGTGCAGATATAACTGGTTTTATATTATGACATCTTTTTACATGCATTGAATGTGTTTTGATCAGATTCACCCTCATTACCCTCCCTTGTTAACCTTTCACTCCCAGGATTTTCTTCCTTTCCCATCTACTTCCATGTCCTGTGTGTGACCCCCGTGACTTTAACCAGATTTGCTTATAGGACCATGGGTGAGAGGTTATTTACAGAAGCATAGGCAAGGTACTACTGAAAAAAAAAGTCCCCTCCCTCTCAGCAACCATTCATGGCTTAGAAAGCCACAGGGATGACTGGAGCCTTGTGAGCCCTTTGCCTCCACAATATAATGTTGATTGGTACAATCTTGTTTAGTTAATTATGGGTGCCGAGAGTTCACAAGTGCAAGGACCATATCCTTCTTGGAGGATAGTGTTCAACAACACTTCTCTTTCTTCCAGCTTATACATATTTTTTTGCCCCTCCCTTTCATGATATTGAGAGGACCTTCGAGGGGAAGTATGGATGTCTCTTTTAGGGATGAGAAGAAAAACGGTTCCTAGCAAGGTACCATTTTGTGCTGCTAGGGACACTTAGCAATGCCTGAAGACATTTGTGGTTTTTACAACCTGGGGGAGGAGTTTGGTTTTGGTATGCAGGTATAGAGACCAGGGATGTTTCAGAATATCCTGTAATGCATAGGACAGCTACCACAGTAAAGAATTACAAGGTTCGGCTTGTCAATGATGGCAAGACTAAGAAAACTGCTGTAATTTTA
The DNA here is from genome assembly GCA_036184795.1 of Tokudaia tokunoshimensis. Lineage (NCBI taxonomy): Eukaryota > Metazoa > Chordata > Mammalia > Rodentia > Muridae > Tokudaia > Tokudaia tokunoshimensis. The sequence continues at coordinate 82,808,205 of BTHU01000016.1, forward strand.
AAGGGAAAAATTCATGTGAGCACCATTATGAGAAGGTAACATTAGAAATGAAATTAGGAACATAAATTAAAGGCTGGCACACAATGCACTGAGTTATAGGTATACTCTATGTGATTGTGACGAATACCCATCCCTTCATAAAATCTTACCTTGATCAGTCAAGCCAGTTATATACGGAGGGGGCCACCTACCTCCTCTTATAGCCAAAAGCCAATTTCACTATAAAAAGATGCTTAAAGCTGCACAAGGAAGACTGCCAAAAGATGGATGTGCTGATATACAGAGTCGTAATCATACAAATAATTCAGAAAGTAACTGAGGGTCTGCAATCCTGCCAGGGGAACCCACCAATGATGTCACCTCCAATAGCTGGTTGCAAGGTTTATCTTCTTCGCCATTTGCTTTGTTAATTGTAGAGGAATTTTTAATCCAGAAACATGTCTGGAATATAGTCATAAATATAATAATATTAATAATATAATAATAAATTACTATCAAGAATACAATTCATAATAATATTTATTTTTTACAACATGGCTCTGGATGGAATACAGATATCCCCTGAGTACACACCTTTAATCCCAAACAATGTAGGTAAGGTTAGTTTGTAGGAGGAAGCAGCCAAATTTGAAAGTAATGTCTAATTGAGAGGCAGACAAAGTGATGAATCAGAGAAAGATTAGACAGAATGAGTCAGAGATAGGATACACTCAACTCTCACAAGAACAGAGAGGAAAGGGAGGCTCTTTGAGAGCAATACAGGAAGGGAGAGGGGAATTGGAAGTCAGTTCTGTTAGTTAGTTGAGTTCAGTGCAGTGGAGTTGAGTTAGTAAGTTGGGAGTCAGTTCCGATCTGTACAGTTGAGTTCAGTCAGTCAGTCAGTGAAGGCAGAAGAGTTGAGTTCATTTGTGAGTTTGTCAGCAGAGGTTATTTTAACAGGACAATTTTACGGAGATAGGTCACAGAGGGAACAAGCCAGACACAGGTGAAGACAGAATGAGCCAGAGAAGGAGCCAGAAGATTAGAACAGATTGTTAGAGTTAGTTCAAGGCCAAGTAGAGCAATTCCGTGAGAAGCTGAGAGAAGCCAGTTTGAATCAATCAGCTCAGAGAGGAGTTTGAGCCAGCATAGCTGAGTTAAACCAGCCAGTCAGAGTTCAGAAAGAAATAGAAAGGGTGAGTTTATTCAGTAGTAAGCCTCTCAGTTGACAATTACATCTGGCAAATAAAAGTTACTTTTATATCCATTAACTAACGGATACTCTAAGTATAAAGAAAATCAAAAGACAAATAAATAGAGACTGAGGAGCTATGTAGCAGACTTTCTAACAGTCAGGTACAATATTTGTTAGGAAGTACCCCTGAAGTTGTGGGCCATTAATTCTGAAGGAAGAGGTATTAATCTGAAATGGAGACCAAGCTGTTGGTGAAATATTGAATTTCTCAGAATGTTGGATGGAAAGGAAGTACAATTGGTGTGATAGAATTTTTTCTTTTTCTGCAAGGACAATTTGGAATTCCGAAGTGTTTTTTGTTTTGTTTTGTTTTGTTTTTAATTTTTAAAGAAATAAGTGGTTTGATTTTACTGTAAGCGATCAGGTGTAGGAAATGACTTTTGAATGAAACTCACATATGACTTAATACATTAGGTAGACTTTCTTTCTTGTCTATAAACTATGGAAGAAGTATGAACCCATGAAAATCATCTCAACCAGAAACACACACAGACACACAGACACACACACACACATACACACACTGGACTATTTACATGAGATACTTCATTGTTAAGCTAAATTGCTATATACATCATCTTTCCAGGCTGATGTATTCATAATGCCTGCTATTAATCCTTTTTCTCACCTCTGACATCAAAACCAGGAAGAATTCATATGTATGGAGTATTGACCAGATACTGTAAGTCCTTTTTATAAAGTTATTTATATAAGCTCTAGCTGTGAAGAATTATCATCCCATTTCTATGATAAAAGTGGGGCCTAAAGTAGCCAGGTAATTTGTTTAAAGTCAGCTCATAAAAGGTGTTGGAGGGGGTTCTGAAATTTCAGGGTAGGGGATCTAATCCCAGAAGGTACAATTTACATGTACTCAATCCCACCTCTACACTCTTGGTCTGCAATCAAGGTTTAGAAAATTTCAAGCCACCTGAGTTGGTTTTTCTGGGTGTGAGGTGGGGAGGCTAAAACAATCTATTCTTCCTTCCCCCCCCCCCCGAGATTTATATGAGTTCTCTTAACTATCCTTGAAAACCAAAAAGGACAACAGACATTTAAAATGTATAAGATGTGGACATTTAAGGAGGTTTTGTAGATATATGAATGATCAGTGGGCAAGAAAACAGACTGGGGTAGGGAAGAGTGGCTTGCTTTCTAGTTAAACCTACAGCAAAGTAATGCAGGGACAGTTAGTATCTCTGAGCGTCACAGTCATCATTTGTAAAATGAGTGGACATATTACCTAGTCATAGTATGAAACTCACACACACCAAAGATATATCTACATTAAATGACACCAGCTGAGGCACCAGGCAGTTCCTGGCACATGGGAAGTGCTCAGGGGATGTGAGTCCTTATGTATTTGCAGAGGCTAGTGGTGGAATTCTAGACTGGGGATGGATTTGCAGCTAACTCTCAGATAAGCGTTTTAAAACTTGGAGGTTCAATCCTGTCTTTACCGAGGAGAATCAAGTCCCTTGGAAAATCATTTGGAGGACTTTAACTCCCAAGAACAGGTATTATATAATGTATGTGTTAACAGTACATAGCTAGCCATCATTTCTTAGGTGGCACATTGCTTACTAATAACGATTTATTTATTTATTTATTTATTTATTTATTTATTTATTTATGGTGTGTGTGTGTGTGTGTGTGTGTGTGTGTGCAGTAAAATCTATGTGTAAGAAAACAAAACTAGGTAAAAGCCGGGAAGATGAGACACATAATGAATTTCTATGTTCGTATGGAACACAAAGACATAAAGTACCGTGTGGAAGACTGCATAGTTCAGTTACATGGATGGATGGTACTTCGCTGGATCAACATCATATCGATGAAGGAATGGCAGTGGAAGAGGATGGTGTGAGAAGTGAAAATCGAGTTGTTGATGGGCCACAGGGAGCTTGGACTTTTCCTGTTTTGTGGTCCTTACAGGGGATGGTTACCTAGTTTGAAATGGAGGGAGCACTCCAGCCCCTGCATCTAGACCCAGAGCCTATGAAAATTAGGAAGGTTCGCCCTCTAGAGGTCACATTAATGGCATTGTTGGGAGCCCAGGCGGATGTGGGCAGATGACAAGTCTCCTTTGTGAGGAGGACCTTGCAGCTGAAAGCAACTTGCTAATTTGAGAGGCCTCGAATTCAAGGTTTGCAAAGGGTAGAAGGCTTTACCACGTGGGGCTAATTAGCACAATTTAGGTAATTAGACAATCCAGTTTGCCTCCCTTCTGAGTCTTTCTGGCACACACTAATTGAGTAAAGCAGCGGATCTTTAATGACAAATCCCTTTCATAAGCAGGAAATGAAAAACCAATAAACAAAAGAAACAGTTAATTAGCAAGAGGTGGGACATTTCTTCGACTCCGTCATGGCGACAAGAGTGAGTGTTTAAATATCATCTTTATAATTTGGTTCATTTGTCAATACTAGAATGTATCGAAATATCAGGGCCACTAAATTTTGCTTAGATTTCCATCTTATACTATTTGTCCAGGAATGCACTAGAATTAATAAACTGTATGATTAGAGGTGTGAAAGGTAAGGTCAAGACTGGAGGGATTTAGACAGAGAGCAGGGATGAAGATACAATGTAGGTGGTAATAAACATTTGTGAAGAAGGCCTAACTAAGCAGTGTAAAAACGACATCCAAATCTAAACAAAATGTCTTTGCTCAAAATAGATTTCATTCTGAAATGCACACACACCAAAGATACAAGTCCACTTTGACCAGACAGACTCTAGTGTATTCATGTTAGCATCTATGACACAGCTCCAGACACTCCCTTTCACAGTCATATGATTTATGTCCGTAATAGCAAGCTTGTGGTTATGTCATCTCTGAGGCTAGGCAAAGCCCTAACAATTTAGTAATGGGTACATGGTGGGACTCTGTAGGCAATAACACCCAGTTCTCTGTTACTTACTATTAACATGTGTGGAAAACTGCATTCAAAATGAGAAAAAAACCCCGTCACATTTCTTTCAAGATGCCATACTTCTGAATGTTTCTTTGGTTTCTCATTCAAAGTGAACTGAAAATGAATTGCTGAATGAGCCTTGACTGACAGTTCTTCCCAGACCAAAAATTCTTGGAGTCAGGCACAAAATCAGTAAACAAGACTTATAGCACTTATGAGGAAGTGCAAAGCAGAGAGCCTTAAGGCAGGATGTGAAATTGACTTGTAAGATGAAGCCCTTAGATACAGACCTACACAACCAGGAGGGGGGAAAATCCTTATTTTGACAATGCATAGAAACATTGGGCCACTGATTTAACCTTAACAAGATGAGTGGAGAAGTCTAATCGAGGAACCAGGTCAAAGAATACCCTTTTGGGGACTAGATCTCCCTGAAACTTAAATACCATGCCAGTAAATATTACCCACTTTATATTCCCTAAGGGTTGTATTAATAAAGGAAGGTGTCATTTAAAAAATGCCCTGGGAATGTCTCCGTTGATCCTAAAGGACACTGAAAATGATTACTAGCTTGAACTGATAAACATTTTTTTGTGTGTATTGTGCTCTCTGTCTCTGTCTGTCTGTCTCTCTGCATTGAGTGTAGTATAGGTACTTTTTAGTGTAGGAGTGTGCTCATTTGTGCAGAGGCATGGGGTCCAGATAGAGGTCATATCTTCTCTCTCTCTCCCTCTCTCTCTCTCTCTCTCTCTCTCTCTGTCTGTCTCTCTCTTTCTCTCTCTCTCCCTTCCTTCCTTCCTCCCTCCCTCCCTTCCTTCTTTCCTTCCTTCTTTTTTTTTTCTTAAAGACAAGGTCTCTTTGAACCTCAGCTGATTTTAGTTCAGCTGGCATGGGTGGCCATTGAGACTCAGAGCTCTTCCTTTCTTCACACGCCCAGTGCAGTGAGAGGCATACACTCAGCTTTTGTTTCTTACAGTGAATCCTGGGGATAGAAATTCTCATGTTTGCACAGCAGACATTTTACGGACTGAGCTGCCTTCCTGCACCACAGAAATATTACCTCTTGGTAATAAGAGTACTCAGCACTTAATAGGCAGTTAAAATTACAAAAAAAAAAAATCTTGGGGGAAGGATTGAGGGACCTGAAGAGGCTAGGGACTCCATAAGAAGACCAACAGAGTCAACTAACCTGGACCCTTGGGGCTCCCAGAGACTGAACCACCAGTCAAAGAACAATCATGGGCTGGACCTAGGATGCCTGTACATGGGTAGCAGATGTGCAGTTTGGTCTTTATGTGGGCCCCCCAACAACTAGAGCAGGGGCTGTCCCTTAATCCGCTGTTTGTTCCCCTGACTAACCACCTTGTCTGGCCTCAGTGGGAGAGAATGTGCCTAGCCCTGTAGTGACTTGATGTGCCCGTGTGTGTGTGTGTGTGTGTGTGTGTGTGTGTGTGTGTGTGTGTGTGTGATACCCAGGGAGGGGCCTCCTTTTCTCAGAGGAGAAGGAGAGGGGAAAGAGGGAGAGAGGTTATGTGTTAGGGGTGTGGCAGGAGGAGGGGGAGACTGTAATCGGGTTGTAAAGTGAATAAATAAATAAATTAATGAAAAAAATTTACAAAATGTCTAGTCTGTTGTGTTTGACATGATCCCCTTTCTAGACAGAAAAGACAGTTATTACAGATCTAGTTACTGAGGTTGTAAAAGGTCTGGGGCACATTTTGTGATAAATGAATATTAAAACACAGAGAGCACCATGTGCACCATGCTGCATGTTGTACTTCACCTTCAACAAACTCAGCTAACCTAGACAGCATCTGTGAAACTGATTAACCAAATAACCAATGGCTTACAGTACAGTGAATGATGCTGTACGCATGCACCATTAGTACAGAAACAGCCATACATATTCTTATGGCTAAAGCATAAGACACCTTGTTATAATTTCTATCATTGCAGGGCAGCGTCTGCAGTAGTTCAGCAAGACTTCTGCTCACAAAGCAAAGCTCAAGTTGGACAGAATTTGAGTTTCTTGGCATTCCTGCGGCCTACTGTCTTCATGGTGTTTGCATTCTGATGAGATTTGAATGGCAAATCTCTTTCTTACGGTTATGGTTGGGGTACTTTCAGGAAAGCACCAGATAGCTTTGGATATAAAAAGTATATTGTAGGGAAGTTTGAAGAATGAAAGCAGGCTCAAGTATGGATTCATTAGTTCAGCACCAGCCTCAGAACAGCTCCTCAAGTCTTCAGAGCAAGGGGAACAGGCTTGGTCATTCACTGTTCACCTGTGAGAGGCACCAAGACAACACATGCAAACTTGGTGACATCTGGTTTTCATACATATAGATAATATCTTACCAGTAAGATACAAAGCAATGCATGTGACAATTTTATATTAAATTACATTTCTAATGTTACATATTATAGATAATACACATTATAAATAAATATATAACATAATCAAATATATTTATATATTATAAATGATATTATATTATATTTATAACTATAAATAGTTTTGATTATAATCAAATATTTTTATAAAATTATAAGTAGATTTAATATACAATTGTATTAAAGAGTGTGATTGGATCTTTAGTACAATGAAAAAGAGAGAAAAATGTTTCAAACTTTCTCTGAGTTCTGCAGAGCTCAGTAGTGTTTGCTCAGTTCTGATGGAGTAGAAGGGCCATGGACTTAATGATAGCAAGAGAGACAGAGAGACACAGAGACAGAGACACAGAGAGTGATACAGAGACACACACAGAGAGAGAAAGAGAGAGAGAGAGAGAGAGAGAGAGAGAGAGAGAGAGAGAGAGAGAGAGAGAGAGAGAGAGAAGTAAGGTCTGGAAAACTTTAACTTTGAAATTAAAGAGGATGGGCAGGAGTGATGTCTGTGGACTGTTATTACTACTAACTTTACTTTTCAAAGGATGGAATGTCCACCTTCTATTCTTGCCGCACAGGGGCATTGTGACAACAGATTTGTTATGACTATAATATTAATATAAAGAAATGAGGACGAAAAGAAAAACTGTGCTCGATGGTTCAGGGAGTACTTAACCCTCCCAAGGTTATTTGTCTAGATGTTAAGGGTTATTAGAAAAATGTACTGAAAAAAATTAGGTGCACATTTAATCTTTGTTGTTGCACTCCTAAAATGTTTCCCCTTTTAAAAGATGGAAAATTTCAGTTGCAAGCAGATTAGTCACTTGATTGACAGCTGTCATCCTTCCCCTTTGCAGGGACATTGTAGCAGTTGCCCTTAAGCAATGATTATCTTAAGGCAAGATGGACTGTTGCTACCCTTTTCTGCAAGTACTGAGTCTAGGAGTACTGTGACCAGTACCGCTTCAGCTCCTGAAAGCTGGGCATGACTCTGAAGGCTCCGTTTTCATGGGGATACTGTAGTTGTCAGTCAAATGGCCATTTCTTTCTGGCTTATCATGGTAGCAGCAACAACTTGTTATGAGTACCTCACAGTTGCTCAGGAAAACTTCAAACCACAGACACCAGAGAAAACTTCAGGAAATCTCTGTGGCTGTAGCAGCCACCTGAGCAGCCAAGACTTTGCATCTTTGACAGTGTTTGCCTTGGTGTCACCTGCTTCAGTTACCTTGCAGGAAGAAAGGTCTCACTCGGCTCACAGTGCAGAGCAGCTGGAGGTGACCTCAGGATAACTATGTGCAGCACTCCAGATGAGCCTGTATCTCCTTAGAGCAGTCTCCATTCCTGTTGGGAGAAGCACCTCCCTGGCCCATAATGGCTCCTGTATACAGGTGACTGACGGGCATATCATAAGTGATGTTATTTTGGGAAACTTCCTTCCCGACTGCTATTTGCTTATGCCTCCCAACACATTGCAATTTAGGTCCCAATAAAGTCTCTTGTGAATGTGTTTATTGCCTGTTTCTGATCTTTATATAATAAAGACCGGTCCGTGGGTGATTTTTTTGGCTTCCAGTCCCATGCATTCCCAGCAGTAACATTTACTGCCATGGTTCTGAACCATGGTCAAGACTCCTTTGGGGTGTGTTCAATGGCTCTTTCACAGGGGTTGCTTGAGACCATCAGAAAACAGATATTTATTTACATAACGATTCATAATAGTAGCAAAATTTCAGTTATGAAGTAGCAATGAAAATCATTTTATGGATTGGGGATCATCGCACCATGAAGAACTGTATTAAAGGGTCACAGCGTTAGGAAGACCGGGAACTACTGAGCCAGAAGGTGACTGAAGAGCTCTAGAGAGCTTCAGGAAGCAGAGGTTGTGAAGTCAATGAGTCACTGGGGAAGGGCTGAGAGAGGAAAACTTGCAGAGGAACTGCAAACTCCTGCCACTAGAAGAGCTGCATAGAGCTACTGAGTCAAACCTCCCCCTCCCCCACCACCACCAAGAGCTGAGAGATAAGGACCTGATCCCCAGAGCTCATAACTGTCACTCTAGTTGCTGGGTACTGAACCATTGGAATGCAAGGTCTAGACACGAGACTCTAGAGCCATTGTTCTCCTCCTTCCTAATGCTGCGACCCTTTAATACAGTTCCTCATGTTGTGGCGACCCCCAACCATAAAATTATTTTTGTTGCTACTTCATTACTGTGGTTTTGTTACGGTTAGGAATCATAATGTATTTGAAATGCAGAATATCTGATATGTGAACCCTGTGGGGGTTGCGACCCACAGGTTGAGAACTGCTGCTCTAGACTTCTAAGCCTCTGAGCTTTCAGAACCTAGAGCCACGAGCCTCTGATTCCTAAGGGTTGTTGCTATAAGCTTCTGGCTTTGAAGGGCCAGCTCGAAAGCCTCGGGCATTCAAGCCCAAGGTTGTTAACTCTAAGGAGCTATTCCTTTTCCAGGCACAACTTCCTTCTGAGAGGAGATCTGAAATTCTCATCCCGTGTTTGCTCCCCATTTCTGCAATTGTCTTTTCACTTTTTCCAGAAGACAGCGAGTGGTACAGTGGATTTCTCTCATCATCAAAACAAGACTTATCCAAAGAAAGAAAGCTTTTCAAAGAATGACCCAAATTGTTCTGTTCGGTCTCCCTGGTCCACCTTGTGCTCTTACTGCTTTTCTTGCTGTAGAGGATAATGCTTGAAAGACGAGTCTTATGCACAAAAAAAAAAAAAAAATGGGTTCTTCGACAAGAGGGGAGAAACTGATCATTGACATAGGAATTACATTTATCATATCTCAGGTCAAGCGTGACAAGATTTAAAATATGCTTGTAGTTTTTGGTACATGGTGAATGTACAGTGTACTGAGATGACCAAAACCCACGTCTTTTCATATATAAAAAATGGTGAAGGCTGAGGCAGAAAAGGGCATAAGAATATTCCCCACTCCAAGTTAGGTTGGAACGATCTCCGACCCCAGAGAATCTCGAGACTTGGAGTCAAGGCCCTGGAATAACTTCAGAAGCTTTTCAGAGTTCCTGACTTCAGGAGCCAGAAGAGGCAGCAATGGAAGCATCAGGATTTTTGCTGTAATGTTTCTGTTGAATTTCTGAAGCCCAGATGACTGTGGACATTGCAATAAGGTTAGAGTATTGACGTCTTAGTGTTGCTGAAGAGCAGGAATTAAACTGATTGTAGAAAATTAAGAACAATATTTGATCAATGCAAAAGCTAGCCTCTCTCTACATTGCTTCAAATATGACTTTAGGAACCGTCTTCCCAGAAGCTAACAGTGATAGAAAAGTCTGGTGATTGCAGTAGATGACATTGGGATGTGCTCAATGGTATTATAGCCCTGTGTATTATACTCTTTCTGAATCTTCTCTGCTTATGTGTACTTTTGTTTCCAACAACTTTCGTCTTTCCAGAGCACCACCCTGGAGGTACTGGAAAACTTTGCCTGTTTATAGAACTCATGACCCTGTGGACTATAATAAAAAAGCAAGAATCTGAAAAAAAAGAATTACCTTGGCTCCAACAGGAGTAACTGACCTGTTACCTACCTGTCAGAGCTCCCCAGCAGGATCAGACTGAAATTACAGCCCCACCCCACAGGTCTCTGCCTGAAATTGCATCCTGAATGGTTTCCTTCTCTAGATCTTCTTTTTTCTAACCATTCCCCCCTCTACTTAAATCGATCCCTTGTACAGGAAGCCCAATCTCAAGGTCATTTTCTGGGGGATTAGATCTGAGACAGTAAAGGGAGAAAGGAAAGGAAGTAACCTGACTTACAAAAGTACAGTTTCTCTCAGCATGCTTACTTTAGACCTTCACTGATATTTTATAAAATCACTATACAGCCAAAGCAGCGGAAAGACAGTCTAAAGGATGTTGTAAGGCAGTCTCTGCTTCTTATCTAAATGTCCTTGTTAATATCTTATTTTTTGTTTTTGAATATTCAAATATTTATTTGTTTGTTTATTTGTTTGTTTAATGTATGTGAGTACACTGTCATTCTTCTCTGGCGAGAGGAGGACATTGGATCCCATTACAGATGGTTGTGAGTCACCATGTGGTTGCTGGGAATTGAACTCAGGACCTCCAGAAGAGCAGTCAGTGCTCTTAACCACTGAGCCATCTCTCCAGCCCTAAAGTGGAGGCATGAGGTGATTTTGCTTTCTTTGTTTACAAATGGAAAGGTAGTCAACCAAAATTAGGAAAAGCAAATGATACATTGAAGTTAAAATGTCTGGCTACAATGTACATATGTTTATGTGTATGCTGCAGTTCTGTCCACATATTAATGTTAGCATCCATTAGATTATTCCAGGCCACAGATTATTGACTATAAATATGAAAAACATTAGTGTTTCATGACCAGTTTGATCTAGAGATCCAACACCACCATTAGTAATATGTCTTTCTTAGATTTTGATTCTGTTTTTCTTTATGTTAGTTTTATTCTTAGCATTTCCTCTGTGGTAACAAAGACCACTAGCATCATAACCCCTAGAAAATTCTTTCTTGGTAGTTCTATCAAAAGGACTAGAGACATTTTTTTGGAAATATCTTGCCTTTCAAACCTATTCTTGAATCAATAATTGTGGTCAGGGCTCAGCTCTTCTGGTCACATGACCTGGGTCACAGAGGGGTAGTTTCCTGAAAGTAGACAAGATAAAGACTTAATGGGAGGAGGTGCAATCCTTGTAATCTAATGGGCTCTGAAATCCGAATTTTTGCAATGGGGAATATGAAACATATCTTTCTAAACAGAACCAAATTTAAACCCTTAACTGAACTGTAAAAACTTATAAAGGAGTTTATGAAGGGATACTAACATCCTAAATTATTTTATTTGGGTTGTTTGACTAAGGGACTATGTAAAAATATATTAGTAAAATGAAAATACTTTCTAGTGTTCTTTATCTCACTAAAATAGATGCCAATACAGCACAGAAAGAGTTTGGTGAATATATATCCTATGTCAATGACCTTAGCTGTAATATGTATAACTCTATAACTTTATGGAAACCTTAAATGTATTTCATTTAGTGAAGATTCTCCAACAAAACAGATCTAATATGAGACACATGAAAATTTACTATGAGGAACTGGCTCATCCAGAAATACCCTTACAAACACAGCCAGAAGTAACTTTTTCACCCTAGGGATTTACCCCATGGTTTCTTGCGTGCTAAACAAGCATTCTACCATCAAGCTACAGCCCCAGCCCAGACATAGTTTTGTTTGAATGTGGGCACTTCCAAGTTAGTAAGTTCCAAGTTAGTATAAAAGAAGCTACTATATCTGCTCATATCTGACTGATCAGACAGGCAAGAGATGATGCCTTTTGAGATTTCTCAGGCTAGCAAAAGACTACTAGAGGGTTAAAGGCAAAGCCAGTGCTCTAACTCTCTGTTTCTATGCAAAGTAGATAATTGGCTGGGGGATAATGAGAGAGAGAGTTATTCTGAAAATCACTCTTGTGCAAGTCTACTTACTTTTAATAGTGAGTCTTTACTTTGCAAGAAGTAAGGAGTGCCATATTAGGGGAGAGGACACGGGGAATTTAATTATTAAGTTAAACAATAAACTCCTTAAATTACCTTCATTTCCAAAGGATTCAACAATCCTATTAGTTGAATAACAAATAAGTAAATAAAACCTGAAAAACAATTGGAAGACCATTATACAACAGGAAAAAGATCAGCAAAGACTTAGCACCCTGGGGCCTCAGCAATATAATTAAAAACAGCATTAAAAAATTAACTTGCCTTATAAAGCAAGAAGAGCATCAAGGTTGATGGCCTGTTTTCTAGAACCTTTCAGACCCAGCATGCATCAGTAGGGTTTGCACAAGTGCTACATTTCCGCCCCTGTATTTGGTAAAACATGTATGCTTTTCTTTTGTAAGGGGGAATTTTCGGGGAGATGAAGAAATATAGTAATAGTTAATGGCTATCATTTATTAACATTCTCTCTCTTTTCCTTTCCTCTCATTTTCTGTTCTTTCTTCTCCTCCTCTCTCCCTCCTTGTTCCTCTCTCTCTCTCTCTCTCTCTCTCTCTCTCTCTGTCTCTCTCCCTGTCTCCCTCCCCTGTATCAGGGCCTCACTATGTAGTCCTGGTTGCCTAGAAGTCTCCTTGTAGACCAGACTGGCACCATCTCACATAGATCTGCCTCCTTAGTGCTAGAGTTAAAGGTCTGCACTACACACCCTTCCCAGTCTTTGGTTTCTAGTGACCAGACCTTCACACATGCTGGGCAAGTGCTCTACCACTGAGCTACATTCTCAGCTCTGAGTAGGGCTTATAAACACCAGACACACTGCTAAATAAGTTAGATATTATTTCCTTAAAGTTTGGGTGTAGCTTTGAAAGGTGTGTACTTGCCATAGGCTGAACTGTGCTCCACTAAAATCCATATGATCTAATTTACCATTCAGGAGTTTCAAGTATTCCCTTATTTGGAAATGAGATTGCTGCAAGTGCGATTCATTCTGATGAGGTCTTAAAGTCGGATGGATCCATTCGTGGATACGATTACTGCCCCCAGAAGAGAAAGAATTTGGATGTAGCCACTGAGGACAATACTGCGCCAAGGTGAAGACAGAGATTCATATGCCAAGGAATGCATGTGATTTTAGTGAACTCCCAGAGTCTGGGAGTAGGGCATGGAACAGACTTTCTTAGCCTTAAGAAGGAAACCACTCTGCCCTCAAATGTGCATGGATTGCAATGATGTATTAATACATTTCTGTTGTTTCAGTGGTCCACCTTGAGACTGAGTCATGGCAGCCAGAACATATCAGTAAGGTATATATAGATACAGATGTCTAAGAGATAAACATTTCAAAAATCAAACAGTAACTAGGGGTGGCAAACATTCTGTTTTCAAAACCCTCCGTTATTTCCTAACATCTGCTCAAGGACCACTCACATAAGAAGCACTGAGGGCGGGGGTGGGGGGGGTGGAGAGATGGTTTAGTGGATATGAGGACTGACTGCTCTTCCAGAGGTCCTGAGTTCAATTCCCAGCAAGCACATGGTGGCTTACAACCACCTGTAATGGGGATCTGATGCTGTCTTATGGTGTGTCTGAAGACAGCGGCAGCATACCCACATACAGGAAATAAATAAATAAATCTTTAAAAAATATTTTAAAAAAAGAAGCTCTGGAAATCGTTAAATGTGAAAGAAAATTCAAGGACCCACTCCAGAAGTAATGAGCATGTAACTGAGAGAAATATGGAAGAAATGTAAACTCTAAACAAATACTCTTAACACTTACTTTGTGCAGAATCATTAGATGCATCAGCCACCTCATCATGACCTCCTGAGACTGGGATGACTCATCAGCTAGAAGCTGGCCAAGGTTTTAATCTGTTTTTACTTTCATAAAGTGGTGACATTCAGGCTGACCTGTTGTACCTCCGAGGATCAAATCAAATGCCTTAGAACTGAAGTTGAAGTTGTAAAGGGTTTGTAAGCAGGCAGTGGTGGGTGATACCTTAAGTCATTTTATTGGGATCATGGAAGAAGTTCTACTTCAATGCAAATTCTACCTACTGTCCTTCAAGAAGTAGCTGCTAGGTTCTCAGTGCTTATGCTCTGGAAAGATTTACTCTTTTTTACGCGTTGCAACGTCTGTCTTACTGTGGGGGGAATTCCCAGCACCCACTTCTCTGTTGGCCACGCTCTGTGTTTCTTAGGCAAACTTTGCAACCAACAAGTATTTCTCATTGTCTCTTACGGGGATTTGAGCGTTCTAGTTCTGTAGTCATAACAAATATGATGTTACACTCAATTTTTATTCTGAGTATCAAAGAGGCAAGTTATATAAAAAGTTCCTCACTCGGATATCAGAACTAGCATTAACCCGGGAGAGGAAACACTGTAGGTCTATTGGACTTCCAGTTACACAGTGGACAATCTCAAGCAAATACCTTTCCCAGATAGGACACATGACATAACTGGCTCTTCAGGATAACTCTAGGTCATTTATTATTATTATTATTTAGAAAATGTGATTTCTTAACACTTCAAAATGCTTCATGTGAACAAACATAAGCGGTGATTACAAAATAGGCTGTCAACACATTCACTTGGATTTTAATCCCAGGTCTGCCATAGTTTTTCTTATTATAGACCTAGGATCCTACTGAAGGGACAGGAGTACTGTGGAACACTCCTGTCTGGACCCTGGATTAAGCACAGAGCACACTCAAACACCAATTTTCAGTGCAACCCAAATGCAAAGGGATCCTTTATTCAGTGAGGCAAAGAGGTGGCTGAATAAGGCAGAAACAGCAGCAAAAAGCTTTGCAAGTGTTGATTTTGAGAGGGGAAAGGGGAAGATCTGTGTTAGAATGAGCTGGGGCGCATTGGTAACTTCTGGTTGGGTATTTTAATTAGGATAGCCAAAATATCGAACTTTGATGGCTGGACCTTGGTGTTTTGATAGTTGGACCTTGGTGATCATTCTCAGGGATGAGTCAGTGGCCAAATAAGGAAATAGACTTAGATGGTTACCTTTAAAAATATGACATCTAATGGTTTAGCAGGGAAGAAGGTAGGGAAAGGGTAAAACCTTCCTGCACCATATTTGCCATGCTTGAGCCTGTGTTTACCTTGCTAGGGCCTGCAAGAGCCCTTCACCTACTTCATTCAGATTCCCTGAAACTTGAAGAATGGATGTGTTGGTTAGTTACTGCTGTTCAACAAATCACCTCAAAAGTCAGTGGCTTAAAAGCAGACTATTGTTTGTCATGTTTCTAAGGGTGGATGTGACAGGCCATCTGCTGGTTTGTTTGGGGACACCTGTGCAGTGGCATCAGATCAGTTGGGCTCCTTGTTCACAGAGCTGTTGTTTGAACTTCCTATTGGCTGGGATGTGTCCCTTAGTTCTCCTCAAGTAAGATGGCCATCTTACTCTCCATAGGTTAAACTACCATCCTCTAATAATTTCTGCACCATTTTCCAAAAAAAAGATGAAGACAAAGGCTGTAATGCTCTGGGGACTTGGACTTGCATACCTTTACTGCTATCACATCGCATAATTATAGCAAGCTGGAAAGGCAGATAGAACTCTTGGTGGTTGAAAAATGAATTCTAGCCTTGAATGGGAAAAGTAGCAGAATTTTACTGCAAAGTCTGATGTGTGTGGTAGGGGAAAGTTTCTGGCTTTTAAGTACTCTACCTCAGTGGCATTATAACAAGCTGCCATTTTTCTTCAGTTAATTACATGCATTAATACTAAAAGCCATTGCCAGAACTTTGTAAAAGGTTAACTTACAATACCAAACAAAAACTCCAACTTTCCAAGAATCTACTTCAGAATTTATTAGTAAAGTTGCTTCACAGAAGAAATGAAAGGAAGTTCATAGGTTATATTTACAGGATATGTTGTGTAGTGTCTATGTGTGATCAGTTAAAGCTGAAAGATTACAAAGTGTTCTCTTAGGTTGGGGCTGATCTGGTGATACTGTGTATTTAAATGCTAAATTCTGTATCCCGAGAGCTGATTGTCCCAAGACAAACGAATTCCCAAGTACAGCAGCTTTTGCTGTGCAAACCTTGCTCCCCAAGTTAACTGGTCAATAAAAGGCTAAAGCCTGTGATTGGGCAGTCAAGAGAGGCAGGCAGAACACTTCCTGGAACTCCAAAAAAGAAGAAAGAAAGGCCCTTTCACCAGGAGACATGAGATATGAGTATGGAGTTGGAAGGTATAGCTAGTCATGTGACCGGATTGGGATAGTTGGCCAGGCTTACTTAGTAGCTAGTTGAGAGTCTGCCCAGCTAAGGCCTAAGCGTTGAAATATTAAAAGGTCCCTGTGTGATTATTTGGGGAACAAGCTGGTTAAGGAATAACTGCCACCATAATTTCCAGCATTTATATATACAGAACATTAATAATCATTTTTGCACTCTCATGCTGATGCTTTTCACATCAACCATAGAGGAGGACAACCTTATTCAGAATGTAGTCCTGGGATCAGCAACCTCAGTATCACCCTGTCTCTGTGACAGGGCCCAGGAGCTTTAAGCAAGGGCCCTGGGTGAGTTTTACATACTCATTAATTCAATACTAATTCAGAATCAGAACCTCTGGTTTCTTAGACAAAAGCACTAGATTATGGATACTCTCTTCAAAGCTCACCCCACTCCCGCATCCCTATTTGTTAGTGTTAACTCAATGATTTATAATGTTGAATTCATTGAATGAAAACCATATATTAAGTTTCTCAACATATTTGGATTCAAGTACCTAATTGGTAATGATTATTATTATTTTCTGTTTCAATTTTAAGTATAAGAAGTCAGCAACCTGGGTCATCAAGATGGATCAGTAGGAAAGGTGCTTGTCTCCAAGTCTGATGACCTGAGTTTGATCCTGCGATTCATGTGGTGGAAGGACAGAACTGGCTTCTACAAGTCATCCTCTGACCTCTACATACATGCTGTAGCATGTGTGCATCTGCATGTGCACACACACACACTAACAACAACAACAACAACAAGAACAAGAACAACAATAAAGGTTGGGGAGCTCTTACTTTGCATACTCAAATCTGTGCATTCAATCCCCTCCCAGTACTACGTAAAATCATTCATGGTGATACTTGCCAGTAATCCTAGCACTCAAGAGGTAGAGAGGCAGAAGGAACAGTTCAAGATAATCATGGTGGTTTTCATATGCTTGGACCAGGGAGTGGCACTATTTGAAGGTGTGGCATGGTGGAGGAGGTGTGTCACTGTGGGTGTGGTGGACTTTAAGACCCTCTTCCTGGAAGCCAGTCTTCTGTTCACCTTTGTAAGAAGATGTAGAACTCTCAGCTCCTCCTGTGCCATGCCTGCCTGGGCGGTGCCATGCTCCCACCTTGATGATGGTGGACTGAACCTCTGAACCTGTAAGTCAGCCCCAATTAAATGTTGTCCCTATAGGAGTTGTCTTGGTCATGGTGTCTGTTCGCAGCAGTAGGACACTAAGACAGTAAGTCTCAGGCACATAAAGTTCCAGGCCAGCCTGAACTGCGTAAGATTCTATCCCAAAAAGGAAAAGCAATATTAATATTATTAGGATTCTGTCTAAACCCCACCCCACAGTTACCTGACAACAGCCAAGTATGCCCTTCCCCACAGTTACCTGACAATAGCCAGGTAGGTCCTGCCCACTATAAAAGGGGCTGCTTGCCCCTCCTCGCTCTCTTGCTGCTCTTGCCTCTTACTCTCTTAGCTTCTCTCTTGCCCTCTTGGGCTCTTCCTTTCCCCCCTTCCCTACCCCCTCTCTCCATTTGGTCACAGCTGGCTTCTACTTCTCTACTCTCTCCTTCTCTCTGCCTTTCTCTGTCTCTTCTACCCCCTTAACTCCCCTCCCCATGCCCTGAATAAACTCTATTTTATGCTATACCATCATATGTCTGGTCCCTCAGGGGGAAGGGATGCCTCGGGATGGGCCTGCCGAGGCACCCCTTTCCCCCACACACCCATACAACATATTCTCACGTTGCTTTCTCTTTTTATGATCACAACAAATATGGGAAAAGCTAGGCCAGAAAATATAGTAGAAAAAAGAAAGGCAGTAAAAAAGAAATCAATAACCAAAAATGACATCTTGTTTGCACCAATTTGGGATCAGAGCACCCCACAGGATTGTTCTTAGACGGTAGCTTTAAAACGACGGTGCACATTGGGCTTTGTGAACATAGGCACTCTGTGTTCACCAGGCAGAACAAACAGCCTGGCGAAGCCCAGCCAAGTGACATTATGCTTTAAAAGCAACGTTGTGGCAGACAGCTGTTTGTGTTCATTAGAAATTCCTTCATAAAGGAAGGGATTTAGGCTTACTTGCAAAAGTAAACATAGCATTATTACTGGAAGACTGTGTGTTTTTCTCTTATGTAACGAAGGTTTTGCTTACTAAAGTAGGAGAGATGCACCACTTTCTTCCAATAATGTTTCTAGAAAATCTGTTTTCAAAGAGATAATTATAGTTAGTGTTCGTGTGAGTAGTCATTTGTGTGTGTGTGTGTGTGTTTCCATGTGTGAGTTCATGAGTGTGTGTGGGTATATGTATGGGAATGTAGGTAGAAGCCAGAGGTCAGCCTTGCGTGTATTTTCTCAGGAGCTGTCAACCTTGTTTTGTTTTGCTTCTTTTCCTTCCTTCCTTCTTTTCTTCTTTCCTTCCTTCCTTCCTTCCTTTCCTCCTTCCTTCCTTCCTTTACTCCTCCTCCTCCTCCTCCTCCTCCTTCTTCTTCTTCTTCTTCCTCTTCCTCTTTCTCCTCCTCCTCCTCTTCCTCCTCCTCCTCCTCCTCCTCCTTCTTCTTCTTCTTCTCTCTCTCTCTCTTTCTTTAAAAAATTGGAGATAGGGTCTATCACTGGGACCTGGAGCATCCTGATTAGGCTGGAAGAGTCAGTTAGCTAAGCTGGGTACCAGAAAGACACAAAGATTTGCATATCTCTTGTCTTCCCAGTACTGGGATTCCAATAATGAACTATCATGCCACCCTTTTAAAATATGTGATCTAGGGTGAGTTCAAACTCAAGTCCTCAAGAGTGCATGGCAAACACTTTATTGACTCAGCTTCCAAATAGTCAGTTTATTAGAAAATTTCTGGGATGAGAAATAAGAATCTCTGTGTTGAAAGAGGAACACTCCTCCACTGCTGGTGGAATTGCAAGCTGGTACAACCACTCTGGAAAGCAGTCTGGCGGTTCCTCAGAAAACTGGGCATGACACTCCCGGAGGATCCGGCTATACCACCCCTGGGCATATACCCAGAGGCTTTACCTGCATGCAATAAGGACACATGCTCTGCTATGTTCATAGCAGCCTTATTTATAATAGCCAGAAGCTGGAAAGAACCCAGATGTCCCTCAACGGAGGAATGGATTCAGAAGTTGTGGTATATCTACACAATGGAATACTACTCTGCAATTAAAAACAATGAATTCACGAAATTCCTAGGCAAATGGTCAGAACTTGAAAATATCATCCTTAGTGAGGTAACCCAATCACAAAAGAACACACATGGTATGCAGTCACTGATAAGGGGATATTAACCCAGAATCTTGGAATACCCTAGACACAATTCGCATATCAATAGATTTCTAAGAAGATGGAAGGAGAGACCCCTGGTCCTGGAAAGACTGGATGTAGGGGAACGCCAGGACAGAGAAAGGAGAGGGGGTTGAATGGAGAAAAGAGGGAGGGAAGGGGGCTTATGGGACTTTTGGGGAGGGAGGAAACGGGAAAGAGGTAATGATTTGGAATGTAAAAAAAAAAAAAACTTAGGAAAAAAAAAGAATCTCCGTGTTAAGCACGCCGTATTTCACAAGTTTATATTTAGAATAAACTTAATAGAATAAGGTTAACAGATAAGTATAAAACAAGAATGAGAAAAATTTACTCAGAGCACTTCCTATCACTAAATGAAAACATTTTAAAAGTCAGTTGTCCAAGTACTGTTAATTCTTTCTTTGATTTTATAGTAATAATCAACCACTGTGTGAATTATGTGTTCTTCCTCCATCTATTAATAGTACATATTGAGAGGTGTTGTGTCCTAGGAAGCAGGGAAATAGTGGAGAACAAGATAGATGTGACATCCACCTTTATGGGACTTAGTTGCCCCTGGTGAAGGCAAATGTGGACAAATGAACAGGCCAATTGATAATGAATTATGGTACTCTTACAAAGTAAGTCAAGGAAAGGCTGAGGCTAATAATGGGAGGTGCCTACTTTGCATAGAGTAGTCAGAGTATTTATTAAAATACATTTTTTATTCTTCTGTCTGTGTGTGTCTGTATGAGTGTGTGCTACGTGTATGCAGTATGTGCGGAGGCCAGAAGGGAGCATAAGGTTCCCTAGAGGCAGAAGAGGTGCAGTTGGTTGTGAGTTGCCAGAGATATGTGCAGGGAACTGAACTTGAGTACTGTGGATGCTCAGGAAACATCCTCACCATCAATTCATCTCTCCAGTGCCAGAAATTAGCGTTTACATTGAGTTGAATAAGCCAAGCTTATTTGGAGTGAGATGATGCTTAGCAGACAGAAAAGCACCCAGACTATGGATCAGGGAAAACCTGGGCAGAGGATTAAGAAGGGTGATGCTTAAGCAAGCTCCAATCCTGCTTTGTCTTTCAGATCCTGCTTTGTCTTTCATTCCAGTATGAAGGCTGCTCATCTGTGGTGCACTATCGGCTCCTGCTTCCCTCAGGGCTGCTCTCAGCCCCTGCTCTCTTCTCCTATGAGGTGGTCCCTCTCCTGACTTCCACTTACTGCAGCAGAGCCCCTTACCTTTAAGTTTAGGAAGTGAAAAAAAAAAGCCATCTTAAGAACAACACCGTGCCTCGTTTTCAATCAGGTGGACAGTTTGGTGGGAAGTAGAGTAGGTTAGTGGTGCTTGCGTCTGAGAATAAGCCACTGTTTCCTGTGCAGTGTGCTGTAGGCCAGGCCTGGACTAAACTCCAGAAGTTGCCAATGACAGTTGGAACTGTCTGCATGGAGACAAATAAAATGACGCCAAGATAAAGTTTTAAAGGACACATCTTCAGAACCCGTGAACAGGAGCAGAAGACAATGCCAGATGGAATTAATGGTTGTCGGAAACTGAGAGTCTAGCTTACTCTGAGGGCAGATTTTGATAAGCAAAGTGCAACGGAGGCAGACATTTAAGAAAAAAATCTGGAGGTGGCATGTGTCTTACTCTGTTAATGTGGTGATCACATAAAATATGGGACTGGATAATCTGTAATGACAGTAATTTATTTCTTACAGTTTGGAGGCTGGGAAGTCAGAGATCAAGATGTTTGACATTTGACAATGAACTTCTTTGCTGTATCACCCCATGGCATTAAGTATAAGGGCTAAGAGTCTCTCTCTCTCTGTGTGTGTATGTATGTACAGAAAAAGCGCTGAAACACAACCTTTTATAGGAAATCCATTAACCCACTCATGAAGCTAGAGTGCTTATTGACTAAGTAGCCCTTAAATATTTTACCTTCTAATACAAATACTAATAACATAGCAATTTCAATATGGGTTTGGAAGTGTTCGTTCAAACAATAGCTTGGGGTCTTTGGAGGTAATTAGGTCACCCAAGGGTGAGGCATTATGCCCTTGGAAAAGAGACTACGGTGAGGCCCTGGGTCTTTGGCCACATGAAGACAGAAACGTATCTTTGACCCTAAATGCAAGTCCTCATCATCCACTGAATTTTCCCTTATCTTTGCCCAACCTCCAGAATTATGAGGAATACATTTCTGTCACTTACAAGTCACTAGTTTACAACATTTTATTATAGCAGCCCAAATAACTGCAGAAATGGGTTTTCCTATCCGAAAGACTGCCCACTGACCTTGGAGTCTGGATTCTTACCTTCAGAAGCTAAATTTCATGTCCATAGAAACCCGTTTCTCTTCAAATTTCTGACACTAGAAGACATTTCCCATGCTCAGACACAGTTAGGAATTGCCTAGAACATTGTGTACATGTATTCTCCCTTCCTGGAAAACCCCCAGTTTTCTGGTTAATGTTGTTTATAGCCAGCAGAGAAGTAATACTGCTTCTGGTGAAAGATTCTTGGCACGATATCCAGGCCCAGGTGCAAGCTAGGGCCATGATAGCCCTGAGCGCTAGCAGGACAGCAGGTGCTCATGCAGGTAAGCAGGATTAGACTGGATTAGGGCCAGAGGGATAGTATTTCATTTTAGGCTATTTTTGAAGCTTAATCCATGGAGCAGTTTTCAAGGAAATGTGATAATGCATGTTGGCAAAACAGTGTAAATGTGACTGAGACCATATGGTGGGGTATTTATTTTCTTATTAGTCAAATACTATTATTTATCACACAGCAGGTATCTGCTGTGATTATATTTTGATGTGAACATGGCAACATCTAAACTACCATTGAAAAAATAAAGCCAATAGCATCCCTTTGGGTCTGTTTCTATGTTTAAACTACCTTCCCATGTTTCTGCATTTAAAATCCTTTAAATTTAACAAGCTTTTCAGTTTAATTGCACATTGGAGCTCAAATTAAAAGATTTTGAGATCTGGATAATGATTTATCTCTTGGCTTGTTTGTCCAGTTAAAAGTCAACATGAACCACCAATTAAAGGAGCCATATGATCAATAACAGTCAATAGTTGCCTGGGAGAAGTAAGGGGTGAAGACGAACACAGATGCAAGGGGTTATTGGGCTCCATAATGCTTTTATGCACTGCATTGTGGTGTATTTAGTCTTTCCATAGGTCTCACAGTTAAATCAAGATCTAAGTTTGGGCTTTTGATTATTTCTAAATTATTGTTATATTAATGGATGAGATGAATTAACTTTTAGTAGTTCAGCCTTTGTTTGGCTTCTATATTGAAGTTAGACAAATCTTCAATAAATCCTTCAGGGCTAGAGTTGGTCATGTGGTTGTGTTCTCTGCAAGAGTTACAAGCACTCTTAACTGAGCCATCTCTTCAAAGTATGTATGTATGTATGTATGTATATATGTATGCATGTATGTATGTATTTTTCCCCATTAACGTATTTATTCATTTTACATCCTTATCACTGTCCCCCCTCCCAGCATCCCCATCACAAAATCCCTCCTACCTCCCCTTCTTTT
This sequence comes from Tokudaia tokunoshimensis, assembly GCA_036184795.1. Taxonomy (NCBI): domain Eukaryota; kingdom Metazoa; phylum Chordata; class Mammalia; order Rodentia; family Muridae; genus Tokudaia; species Tokudaia tokunoshimensis. Next base: position 82,831,373 of record BTHU01000016.1, read on the forward strand.
CTGAGAGCTTAGGGGCACCTCATCCTGGTACATCAAATCTCTGCAGGGCTAGGCATATCCTCTCCCACTGAGGCCAAAATGGCAGCCCAGTTAGGGTAATGGGTTCCATGGACAGAGAGCAGCTTTAGGGATAGCCCCTGCTCCAGTCGTTGGGTACCCACGTGAAAACTGAGCTGTTCATCTGTTACATATGTGCCCCAAACCTCAGTCTAGCCCATGTATGCTCTTTGGTTGGTGGCACAGTCTCTGAGAGCCCCAAGGGTCCAGGTTAGTTGGCTCTATTGGTCTTCCTGTGGAGTTCCTATCTCCTTCAGGGCCCTCAATCCTTCCCCCAACTCTTTCATAAAAGACCCTGAGTTCCATCCAATGTTAGGTTGTGCGTCTCTGCATTTGTTTCAGTCAGCTGCTGGGTGGAGTCTCTCAGAGGACAGTTATGCTAGGCTCCTGTCTACAAGCATAACAGAGAATCATTAATAGTGTCAGACATTGGTGCTTACTCATGGGATAGGTCTCAAGTTGGACTGGTTATTGGTTGGCCATTCCCTCAATCACAGCTCCATCATTGCACCTGCATTTCTTGTAGACAGGACAAATTTTGGGTCAAACGTTTTGTGGGTAGGTTGCTGTCCTTATACCAGCACTGGGGGTCCTGCCTGGCTACAGGAGGTTGCCTCTTCAGGTTCCATATCCCCAATGCTATGCGTTTTAGCTAAGGTCACCTGCATGGACTCTTGGGACCCTCCCCCATCTCAGGTTTCTGGCACATCCTAGAGATACCTCCCAGCACCCTACCCCCATCAGCTGCAGATTTTCATTCATTCTCATAGCCCTCTGGCCCTTCTTCCTATCTCTCCCCACACCTGATCTCCTCATCCCTATTTCCCTTCCCATTCCCTCTCCCACCCTCCTTCCATTTGCCTCCTATGACTATTTTATTCCCCCTTCTAAGTGAGATTCAAGTATCTTTGCTTACACCTTCCTTTTTGTTTAGCTTCTTTGGGTCTGTGGAGTGTAGTGTGAATATCCTGTATTTTATGGTTAGTACCCACTGATAAATAAATACATACCATGCATGTTCCTTTGAGTCTGGATTATCTCACTCAGGATATTTTCTAGTTCCATCCATTTGCCTGCAAAATTTATGATGTCCTTGTGTTTAATAGCTGAATAGTATTCCATTATGTAAATGAACCACATTTTCTGTATCCATTCTTTGGTTGAGGGAATCTGGGTTGTTTCCAGTCTCTGGCTATTATGAATAAACCTGCTATGAACATAGTAAAACACGAGTCCTTGTGGAATGGTGGGGAAGCTTTGGGTATATGTCCAGGAGCAGTATAGCTGAGTCTTCAGGTAGAACTATTTCAGATTTTTTGAGAAATCTCCAGGTTGCTTTTCAGAGTGATTGTACAAGTTTGCATTCCCACCAGCAAGGGAGGAGTACTCTACTTTCTCTGCATCCCTGCCCACATGAGCTGTTGCTTGAATTTTTGATCTTCCTCGTTCTGATGGATGAAAGATAGAAACTCAGGGTTGTTTTAATTTTCATTTCCCTGATGACTAAAGACACTGAACATTTCTTTAACTGCTTCTCAGCCATTTGAGATTCTTCGGTTGAGAATTCTCTGTTTAGTTTGGTACCCCATTTTTAATTTGGTTATTTGGTTTGTTGAAGTCTAACTTTTTGAGTTCTTTATATATTCTGAATATTAACCCCTGTCAGATGTACGGTTAGTGAAGATCTTTTCCAAATCTGTAGTCTGCCATTTTGTCCTATTGACAGTATTCTTGACCTTACAGAAGCTTTTCAGTTTCACAAGGTCTCATCTGTCAATTGTTGATCTTAGAGCCTGAGTCATTGGTGTTCTGTTCAAGAAGTTGAATGTGACCACATTCAAGGCTATTCCCCACTTTCTTTTCTATGAGATTTAGTGTATCTAGTTTTATGTTGAGGTCTTTGAACCACTTGGAGTTGAATTTTGTGCAAGTGTCCATAGATGTGTGGGTCTTTAATTCGATTCTATTGATCAAGTTATGTTTCTATCTCAATACCATGCAGTTTTTATTAATATTGCTCTGTAGTAGTGCTTGAGATCAGGAATGGTGATTTCTCCAGAAGTTCTTTTATTGTTCAGGATTGTTTTAGCTATCCTAGGTTTTTGTTTTTCCATATGAAGTTGAGAATTGCTCTTTCCAGGTCTGTAAAGAATTGCATTGGAATTTTGATGGGAATTGCATTGAATCTGTAGTTTGCTTTTGGTAAGATGGCCATTTTCAGTATGTTAATCCTACCAATCCATGAGCATGGGAGATTTTTCCATCTTCTGGTATCTTCTTCAATTTCTTTCTTTAGGGACTTGAAGTTCTTGTCATACATATCTTTCACTTGCTTGGTTAGAGTTACACCAAGATATTTTCTTGGAGTTAATTTTGTTTCCAGCCACTTTGTCGAAGGTGTTTATCAGTTGTAGGAGTTTTCTGGTAGAATTTTGGGGATCTCTTATGTATACTACCATGTCATCTGAGAATAGTGATACTTTGACTTCTTCCTTTCCAGTTTGGGTACCCTTCATCTCCTTTTGTTGTCTTATTGCTCTAGTTGTAAGAGTTCTATATTAAATAGATACAGTAGGGAGAGTGGACAGCCTTGTCTTGTTCCTGATTTTAGTGGAATTGCTTTAAGTTTCTCTCCATTTAATTTGATGTTGGCTATTGGTTTGCTGTATATTGCTTTTATGTTTAGGTATGTGCCTTGTACCTCTGATCTCTCCAAGACTTTTAAAATGAAGGGTGTTGCATTTTGCCAAAGGCTTTTTCAACATTTAATGAGAATGATCATGTGGTTTTTTTCTTTCAGTTTTTTTATATGGATTTTTCCTATATTGAACCACGACTGCATCCCTGCAATGAAACCTACTTTATCATGGTAGATGATGGTTTTGATATTTTCCTGGATTCAGTTTGCAAGTTTCTTTCTTTCTTTCTTTCTTTCTTTCTTTCTTTCTTTCTTTCTTTCTTTCTTTCTTTCTTTCTTTCTTTCTTTCTTCCTTTGCATCAATGTTCATAAGAGAAATTGATCCAAAGTTCTCTTTCTTTATTGAATCTGTGTAGTTTATGTATCTGAGTGAATGTTGTCTCATATAAAGAACTTGGCAGTATTTCTTCTTTTTCTATTTTATGAAATAGTTTGAGGAGTATTGGTATTAGCTCTTCTTTGAAAGTTTGGTAGAATTCTATGCTAAAACCAGCTAGCCCTGGGCTTTTTTTGGTTGGCAGACTTTAAACGACTGCTTCTAATTCTTCAAGGGTTATAGTACTGTTTAAATAATTTATCTGATCTTGGTTTAACTTTGGCAAGTGGTATTTGTCTAGGAAACCATTCCTTTCATTTAGATTTTCCAACTTTGTGGAGAACAGGCTTTTGAAGTAAGATAATGATTTTCTTGAATTTCTTCAGTTTCTGTTGTTATGCCTCCCTTTTCATTTCTGATTTTGTTAACTTGGGTATTATTTCTCAGCCTTTTAGTTAGTTTGGCTATGGGTTTGTTTATCTTGTTGATTTTCTCAAAGAACCAGCTCTTAGTTTTGTTGATTCTTTTTATCATGCTCTTTGTTTCTAATTGACTGATTTTAGCCCCGAGTTTGAATATTTTCTGCCACCTACACCTCTTGGGTGTGTTTATTTCTTTTTACAGCTTCCAGGTGTGCTGTTAAGTTGCTAGCATGAGATCTCTCAAATTTCCTTATGAGGGCACTCATGCTATAAACTTTTCTCTCAGTACTGCTTTCATTGTGTTCCATACATTTGGGTATGTTGTGCCTTCATTTTCATTGAATTCTAGTGAGTCCTTATTTTAGTTTTTATTTCTGATTCAGATCATTGTGTAGTTTCCATGAGTATGTGAATTTTCTATTGTTTATGTTGCTGTTGAAGTCCAAGTTTAATCCATGGTGGTCTGATAAGATGTAAATGGTTATTTCAGTCTTTTTGTACCTGTTGAGGCTTGCTTTGTGACCTAGTGTATGGTAAGTTTTGGAGAAGGTTTCGTGAGGTGCTGAGAAAGTATATTCTTTTGTGTTTGGGTGAAATATTCTGTAGATATCTGTTAGGTCTATTTGGTTTATAACACATCTGTTAGTTCAATTATTTTTCTGTTTAGTTTCTTTTCCAATGAGCTGTCTATTTGGTGACGGTGGATATTGAAGTCCCCACTATTATTGCGCAGGGTTTGATGTGATTTAAGGTTCAGTAATGTTTCTTTCATAAATGTGGGTGCCCTTGCATTTTGGGGCATAGATGTTTAGAATTGAGATATTGTCTTGGTGGATTTTTTTCCTTTGATGAGTATTAAGTGTCTGTTCCCATCTCTTTTGATTACTTATGGTTGAAAGACTATTTTATTAGAATGGTGACTCTAGCTTGTTTCTTGGGTCTATTTGCTCAGAAAACCCTTTTCCATCACTTTACTCTGAGGTAGTGTCTAGCTTTGTTGCTGATATCTTCCTGTCTTCCTTTCTTTCTTTCTTTCTTTCTTTCTTTCTTTCTTTCTTTCTTTCTTTCTTTCTTTCTTTCTTTCTAAGATTTATTTATTTTGTATATATGAGTACACTGTAGCTGTCCTTAGGTGCACCAGAAGAGGGCATCAGATCCTGTTACATATAGCTGTGAGCCACTATGTGGTTGCTGGGAATTGAACTCAGAACCTCTGGAAGAGTAGTCAGTGCTCTTAACCACTGAACTAGCTCCCCAGCCCTATCGTATATTTCTTGTATGTAGAAGAATGATGGATCCTGTTTATGTATCCACTGTTAGCCTGTGTCTTTTTATTGGTGAACTGAGTCCATTGACACTGAGAGATATTAATGACCAATGATTATTTCCTGTTATTTTGATGGATGTTGGTGGTGGTTCTCTCTCTCTCTCTCTCTTTCTTTCTTTTCTTTTGGTTTTCTGTGAGATTATTAATTTCTTGTGTTTTCTTGGGTGTAGTTACTGTTCTTGTTTTAGAGTTTTCCTTCTAGTATCTGTAGGACTGGACTAGTAGAAAGATATTTTTAAAATTTGGTTTTGTATAGGAATATTTGGGTTCTCCATCTGTGGTGATTGAAAGTTTTGCTGGATTTAGTAGTCTGGGCTGACATCTGTGGTCTCTTAGAGTCTGCAAGGCATCTGTCCAGGACCTTCTGGATTTTACAATCTCTGCTGAAAAGTCTGGTGTAATTCTGATAAGTCTGCCTTTATAAGTTACTTGGCCTTTTCTCCTTGCAGCTTTCAATATTCTTTCTTTGTCTGTACATTTAGTGTTTTCATTATTATGTGGCGGGAGAATTTTCCTTTCTGATCCAATCTATTTGGTGTTCTGTAAGCTTCTTATATGCTTGTTGCCATCTTTTTCTTTAGGTTAGGGAAGTTTTCTTCTATGATTTTGTTGAAGATATTTTCTGGGACTTTGAACTGGGAATCTTTTCCCTCTTTTATTATTATTATTATTATTATTATTATTATTATTATTAGTTTTGGTCTTTTCATAGTGTCTAAAATTTCTTGGATGTTTTGTGTTAGATAGTTTTTAGTTTTGGCATTTTCTTTGACCAATGTATCAATTTCTTCTATTGTATCTTCTATACCTGAGATTCTCTCTTCCATCTCTGGTATTCTGTTGGTGATTCTTGCTTCTGTAGTTCCTCTTCTCTTTCTTAATTTTTCCATCTCCAGGATTGTCTCCATTTGTGTTTTCTTTCTTGCTTCTATTTCCATTTTTTGGGTTTTGAATAGTTTTATTCATTTCCTTCACCTGTTTGATTTTATTTTCCTGTATTTCTTTAGGGGTTTATTTATTTCCTCTTTAAAGGTGCCTATCATCTTCATAAAATGAGATTTAAGGTCATAGTCTACCTCGTCAGGAGTGTTAGGTTATCTAGGGCTTGCTGTAGCTGGAGATCTGGGTTCTGATGGTGCCATATTGCATTGGCTTTTGTTGATAGTGTTCTTGCACTCGTCTTTAACCATCTAGTTGTCTGTGATGTTGGCTAGGCTGGTATTCTCTGGGAGTAGCATGCCTCAGGGACTGGTTGTCCCAGGTGGCAGCAGGCCTCCCAGGAGTCAGGAGAGCTGTGGTCTGGTTGTCCCAGATGGCAGCAGGCCTCCTGGGAGGCAGGCAGAGCTGAGGGCTGGGGAGTGGAGTACAGATCTTTGATCCACAGGTAGAGGTGTGAACTGGAAGATGGAGTTCAGAATGGCATATGTATGTATTCTTTAAAAACTTTCTTTATGGCATTTCTGGGTGAGTAATTTGTATCGAGTCAGCAAAACCAATGCACCTTAAATGCTGAAGTGAACAGAATAGTATCTCCAAAGAAATCCCACATCTCAGTAATTGGAATCTCTGAACATGTTGCCTTGAATGGTAGAAAAAAAAATTCCAGATGGGCTTAAGCAAAAGACCTTTATAGCGACCCATTATTTTGAATTATCCACGTGGACACATGGCAGTCACAGATGTTCTTGGAAGTAGAAGAGGGAGGTACAAGGGAAGGAGACCTGAAAATCTTAATTACTGGCTTTGAAGGAGGGAGGCCGTGAACCAAGGAATGGGTGAAACTTATAAAACAGGAAAAAGCAAGATAGGTGTTTCCTTTAAAACTTTCCTTGGTTCAACCCTCACTTTAGCCAAGAGAGACTTTCACTAGATTTCTGCCCTACAAATCATGGGGATTAAGTTTGTGTTTTTTTTTTAAAGCCACTAGCTTTATGATAATTTGTTATGGCAGCAATAGAAACATAGTCTAACAGTTAAATGAATTTTTGTGCACCTATAAATCTGTGGACCAGCCCCCTAGAACAAGAGAGAATATTTCTACTATTCCAGAGAGGTCATTTATGTCCCTCCGCAGTTTATGTCACCCATCTGAAATGACCATTGGTCACCTTCTGTTTTCATAGATTTGTTTTCCCTTTTTCTTATGTCTTACAGACAGAACCATGTAACATGCTCCTTTGGGTTTGGCTTCTTCTTTTTTTTTAATGTAACATTTCTGAAGTTCATCTTTTTTGCCCCTAAAAATACCTAATATTTGTATTGATTATTTGTGAATTTCACACCATGTAGCCTGATCACAATCACTTCCCAGTCCTCCCAGGTCTGCCCTTGTGACCTCTCCCTCTAACAAAGAAGGAGGAGAAGTGGAAAGAAGGAGGAGGAAGAAAAGAGGAAGAAGAAGGAGGAGGAGGAGAAGACGACAAAGACAAAGGAAAAAAAGAAGAAGAAGAAGAAGAAGAAGAAGAAGAAGAAGAAGAAGAAGAAGAAGAAGATATCAAGTCCAATTTGTATTGCTCATACACTCACTGGAGCATGATCAAACTCCCAGTGGCCAGGCCCTTATAGAAAACTAAGTCCTTTCTCACCAGCCAGGAGATTGTGGTGAGCCACCCTTCAGCATCTTTATCACAATTTTTAAGAGTTCTTGTTGATTGCTTCCTGTCTAGGCTAGTACTTTTTTGGGGGTAGAGTGGGGCGGGGCAGAATGTAACTTTTTTTTATTGCTATTATTTCCATTGTCTGACTATATCACAATTTCTTCATTTACTTTTTTTTCTTAGTTTCTCTGTTTTAAAATAGTAGTGCAGCCCTTTGACCCCCCCCCCCCGAGTCAGGGTTTTTTCAAGTCACTGTATAGCCCTGGCTTTCCTGAAATATACTGTGCAGACTAGGTTGGCCTCAAACTCAGAGATCCACTGTTGAGTGCTAGGATTAAAGGCATGTGCCACCATTGCCCTGCTGAACATCCTCATGTAAGGCCCTTTCTCTGCTCATGCATTTCTTTCTCTTGGGGGACATTCTAAGAGTAAAATTAGTGGCCATAGATATTTTGCATAGATACTGAAGTCTGCCACTCTTCCAAATGGTTACATTGTCACAGAATACTTTTAATTAAAATGTAATTACATTATTTCTCACATTTCATTTCCTTACTTTAAATCCTTCCATACTCCCCTCAATTTGCTGACCTCTTTTATTTAATTGTTATCATCACATATAAGTATATAAATAAATAAATACAGAATATTTCTTCAAAGATTCAAACCAGATGTACAAAATCTTTCTGGAGATATACAAACACATCATGAAGTGGCTCCTTTCCTTCATGACTTTTAGAATTCATGCAAACATTCTACTTTTTTTGAAGTCTGCCAACTGACAATAGTTGTCATATATTTGTGGTACACATCATGCTTAAATACATGCATACATTGTATAATACCTAAACTAGTATGTCCATTGTTTTACATTTTTTTTTATTAATTTAGGTTGAGAAGATTCCAGTTCTTAAAAGAATCCTGTTTTACTTTTCTTGCTGCAAATAGTGTCTCTTCTCTAATCTTATGGTGTCACTTTTCTGTTGTTGTTGTTGTTAGTGACTTTACTGTTTAAAATGTCCCTCAAGCCTAGTGCTTAAGAGCTGTCTAATGGCACGAATGCAAGAAGACTATGTCATGTGTGACTTATAGAGAAAGTACAAGTGTTTGATGGGTGTCTTTGGGCAGGAACTTTGATACTGTTGGCTGTGAGTCAGTTGGTGATGAATCCCTCACATAGGAGACAAGGTGCTTTTATACATTAAATACGATTGTATAAATCAGTTGATGAAATGACTGAGACTAGTGCTTCAAAGGACCCTAACTTCTTTTAACACTATAGTTCAGTATTCACTAATACACATCACACTAACCTTGCAGAACATATCTACTGTGAATGAATACCAAGAGACACTGTCTCTAGCATATAGTTTCTGGATTATATTGACATCTCTGAGATGTTCAACCACAACAAAATTCACCAAACCAATATAGAAACAGAAGCACTTTTGGATATCTCTTGACCTAATGGAATTTCTTCAGGTTTATAGTCAGGTTTCACTGAAGTTCACCTTAATTTATGTTAGATTGGGGACTTATTGCTTTGCGTTTACTTGTATATCTATTACTTCCTTTTCACATAGGTACCAATATGGTGATATTAATACAGGAAGACCCACAAATTTAGCAATGCAACCCTCTCACAAACAGGAAACTTGAAAATAAAGTTGGAGAGATTCTCATGATTTAGACTCAATCCATTCTGCTGGCTGATATTTAATAAATGTGAGTCAAGTTGAGGAATGGAGGTCATGGTAAGTAATATGCAAAACTTGTTAAAAGATAAATACAAGAATTAATTCTGCATTAGTAGTATCATACATATTTTACTGATAGCCCATAAATAAAAGATTAGTTTCTCAGGTAAATTAAAATTCTATCATTGCAAGTCCAGGATCCAACTGATTAGCGTGGTATATTGTGAAGAAATCATTTAAATAGAGGAATGTTAGGTCGTTGTGTGTCTGTGTGACGGAATGCTCTGCAATTTAAACACGCACGCGCGTGCGCACACACACACACACACACACACACACACACACACCAGACAGACAGACATTGAACTTCTGATCCTCCTATGCAAGTACATGCACACATTCAGTTTGAGTGGTGCTGTATCAAAAGATTTCTGTGTGCTGTCTCATCACTCTGTCAACCAAGACATATGCTCATCCCAAATATTTTCTTTTTTTTAACTGGTTGTACTGGGGAATGAACCCTGGGCCTCTCTGATGTTATACAAATGTTCTAGTACCAAGCCACAACGGCAGGCCTTGCAATGCTTTCTACCTGTGAAAAGTTGTCTTGGGTTAGCCAAAGGAAAAAACATGGGGTTGACTTGTTCAGAGGGATAAAAACATCATGACGTAATTTACAATATCTCCATTGTTCAGGTGTACCTTAATAGACGATATTTTAATTCTTATTTTATATGATAAAATCATCTGCAGGTGCTCTTTCAGTAGACAATCTCACATGCCGGAGAAAAGTGCTGACATTGATCAGGTATCATGGGCCTTGAATTCAATCACTATTTATTTTCAGTTATTTCTCTAATATTCTGTGTCCTACTCAAAATCCCTCTTACAAATGTTTACATATTTTTGCATGTTCACTTACAGATTCTCTAGTCTCTCCTTAGGTTTCGATATTCTTAAAAGGGTTAATTTAAACTAGCCAAATATTTTTTGTTTATGTTAGAAGCAAAGAAAAGCACGTTTTATTATAAATATTGTCGGTCAACAAGTCCCTTGGAAGACTCAATGATCGTAAAATAGCCCCAGATTAAATACTGTGAGCTTGCCAATCAAAACCATTCATTCAACATCTCTTATATGCAAGACACTTTGTTGGTTGGAGTAGGAGTCTTAAGGCAACAATGATTCAAAAAAACCAAAATAACAGCAACACTAACAACCGCCCCCCCAACCCATTCCTGTTGGCTGGCCCTTAACAGTAGGAGCAGTGGCATTCACAGTGGGTGCTGAATGAAATCAGAGGCAATAGAGATGCCCCTGGAGCTGTAGTGATCAAGGTGAATGTGGCAGTTATGGGTACATCCTCTTTCTTCCCTTGCTTACCACTGTGAATATGCAAACACAGGGATCTTGGACCGAGTGGCATTTGATTTCTGGGACCTTAGACCCTTCAGGAATGAGTGCCAGGGTTACATAAAGAAGTCACCAAAATTAGCAGAGAGAGGATTTAAACTAGATGTTGGAGGGGGGAGAATAGAAGAGTTGTCACCTAAGACCATTTTCAGGGATGTGATGATTACAATCACATAGTCCCTCTATGTGTGGGACTCACACCGCTCACCTGGTAACTTCTAATAGCTCATTGTCTTTTGGGTCTTCTTTAGTGGACCCAGTATGCTCCATGCATGATTCTAATGGTCAGATAAAATTAAAAATCACCAAGTAACCCTTTTCTCTCCTTTTGTGACCTTTGTAAGAGAGTATTCATTCTATCCAGGGAGAAAGACTAGTAGGGTGCTATCATTTCCATATAAGAAATATTCAAAATAATCCCTAGATATTAGATGATAAAATCCAGGTGCTCTATCTAATTTGGATAATAAGAAAGATTACATAACAAAGTATGGGAAATAAACAAACAAAAGCAAGCCGGATGATAGCTCCTCTTCCTGTAACTCTAGACGCGTATGCTTATACATTTATTCTTCTTAGGTTTGCATTTAATGGCATGGCAATGACTTTCTTTGCTATAGTAAACACTTAATTTACCTGACTTATGTTTTTTATCCTGAGTATTATTTACATCTATAATTTTTGAATTGACCTTTCTCTACTAGAACAATAAACAAAACAGAACAAAACAAAAACCAGCCAAGCCCAAAACAAAATATAAACAGCAGTCAAAGAACCCAAACATTAGCATTATTGAGATGGCTTTTTTCTTCACATGAGTCATTTCTATATAGTCTCAAAAAGGCCACTCCTTACAAAGGTTCTGTATTTCATTTTCAGTTTCTCAAGGATAATCACCCCAACATTCTTCATGACTGCAATATTCCTCTCTTCTTCCAGTGTGGTCTTGCCTTGAGTCCTTGAAAATGCAGCAAGTTCTATCCAAAGAGAGGAAATTCAGGCAAAGGTCTCTGGCATTATCTTTTAATCCTTGTACAATTTAGCAACCCCCAAACAACAATGCACCAAAAGAAGCCTGAGGAGATTAGTGTCATCCTTAAGGCTGTATGGGCTGACTTGATGGTCTCTATTCAGTTAATCAACATAGCTTCAGAGTAAGTTAATGAATACCAGAGGATGCTTGTAGACAACATATAACAAGATATGGCGTATTTGCTCTAAAAAATTATAAAATATGTTTGAGTGTGTGTGTATGTGTGTGTGTGTGTATGCGCGCGCCCGCGCATGCGCGTGCACATGCATGTAGAGGCCAAAGGTGGGTGTCATATGTCTTCCTCTAATACCCTCCACCTTATTTTTTGAGGTAGGGTTTGTCACTGAACCCAGATATCATTGATTTAGCTGGAGTGACTGGCCAAGGCCTCCAGGGATCTGCATGTGTCTGCCTTTCCTGAGCTCCAGGGTTCCAGACTTACATCACCATACCCAGTGTTTACTTGGGTGTCATGGGTCAGAACCCTGTTTCTCATGCTTGTGTGGCAAGAACTTTACTGAGCAGTTTGTATTCCCAGTCCCAAGAGAAGGCATATTTCCTAGAACATATTACTATAATTGCAGGTAGAGAATGCGGTCATAGATCTGGTATATGCATTCTTTAATGAGAAAAGAAGATCAGGGACTGTTCTCATTCCTATGTAACATAGGCTTGTGGATTTACTCCACACAATATAATCCCTTTTGTTGTCCAATATGATGTAGTCTGAAGAACTCTGCCCTAGTTCTGTTTATAGGAGACCAAGTAATGATACTCTCACCTACTTCCAAAATCCAGGTCCTAAGTCACCCAGACTGTTGCTGTGACTGCTTTCCTGTTGCCATGAAAAAAATTACCTGACTAAAACAAACTCTTCAATGAGGAAAGTCTTATCTTGGTTCATAAATTTCAGAGACTTCTCTCCACAGTTTATCACTTAGCTCTACATTTCCAGGCCAGTGACAAAGAGGTACACCACCACATCATTCTCCCAACTGACCTGCTTCCTCACCTAGGCTCAGCCTCAACGTCCACAACCTCCCAGCAACAGCATTCCTTTATGAATATATCATCAATGTATCAATGTATTGACTAGATCTACACACTCACATCATAATCAATGTGATCAGTGCACTGGCGTCCAAGTTTTCAATGCAAGGGCATGGGGGGGGGGCGAGGGGGATTATAGTAGCCAAAGCACAATATTCTCAAAGGCTCATGTCTATCTCATAATGCAAAATGGCTTTAATCTCTAAGAGTTTCCATAATTGTAACAGTTCCTACATTGTTCAAAAGTTAAAGTCCAGAGTCTTTGCTCAGAACAAAGGTAAGGTTATAGCTGCATGTCTCTAGGAAACAGGAAAGAAGTTACATCCGTTTATAAGGCTGAGGACAGAGGAAACCACCCCATGTTAAGAGGGAGACTTAGAATAACAAACATCAGATCAAAGCAAGGTGAAAACGCGTCTTCCTGTGCCCATCAGCTAGTAAACTGATACTTCATCAGAGTGACTTTTTTTTAAGCCTCCAAAATATAATTCCTTTGCCTATTCCATTTACTAGATTATTCAGTTAATTACCTGCCCCTCCCCTCAGGATTGCTCCAGGCCCAGTAGAGCAGCAGAATGTCAAGGTTTGCTGGTATAAAATAGTCAGGGTGGAAATTGGGTTGGAAATGGCCTCAAGGGTGATAACAACTTCACACCAGGACTATTCCTGCAGCTTGGCCGGTCTGTAATTGACAGTCGCTGTGGGAAGGAGGTCTTTTTAGTAGGAATACAGCTGAGGAGAAATGGCCAGGAATTAATTGAAACTCTTGAAAGAAACCCTAGTCTTTAAACAAAAGAAAAAGTATTCATTGTTTTATATTTTAAAAGTAGATTTATCACATAATTTTTTTAATGAAGAAGAGCTTTGGTGTTATTCATTGCTTAAATCTTTGTCAGTTGCTGAACAAAAGGCTGAAATTGTCTTGGGCAGGATTTAAGTTGCAGAAAGGATATTGGACCCTGAGACAAAAATGAGGTTTTTGTGATGTAAACAGGGTGTCCCTAACTCCCTTCACAGGCTTGGATTTTGAATGCATCTCTACTTTCATTATCCTTGAAGGTATAAACCACATCTTGTTCCTACTGTTACTTCTATCAGGATAATTACCTCTTCAGCACTTCTTGGCAGTTGGATACTCTCAGTACTTTGCATAATTTAGCTCATTAAATCTTTGAGAGGTAGAGAATGCTAGAATATCTTCATATATCAGACTGAGGACCCGAGACTTAAAAGGACCTATTAATGATGCTAAAGATCTTATAGATGTGTTAGAGAGGAGGCTGTCTGTTTTCAATCTTGTGAACCTTCCATTGTAAGACTGACAACCAGTAGGGCTGGTCTTAGCAACCTATCACTTTTACAATTTTAATGACTGTCTATCTGGAAGATTGCCATCAGAAGTAGATAAAGATTATTTAAGCCAAGGTTTTCTTCTAGAGAGGCTGACATTAGCCCCTCAAAGGTGTGGCTTAGGACACTTCTAAGTGTGTCCTAGTTCAGTTCATATTGTGTTGAACCCAGAGTTGGAAGCCACACGCAGTTTCTGGAAGTGTTGAGACTTTCTCATCTAAGCTCCAAGATTTAAAATGCTGCTTTTTCCTCGAATAGCTTCTGAAAGATCAGCAATTTAATGTTGGGGTTCTGGATTAGAGACCAAGCTTCAGTGTGACCCTAAAATGCCAGGGAAGCACTTGGGGAGCAAAAGGAGAGAGTATTTGGGAAGACCTCTTGAATAAGTGGGCTTAGAACAGGACAGAGACAATGCCAGGGCAAGTTCCTGTTTCAAAAAAGAAAAACATGCAATGATGAAACAGCAGGGGGCCCAGGACCAGTCAAGATGTGATCATAGCAGAGGTTATGTCAGAAATGAGAGAAAAATAATCCTTTAGTTTGAGCAGACAACATAAAGTCATTCACCCAACAGTGAAGGTAATAAAATTAGAAAGGCAGCAACTGGCTTACTTTGCGGATACTCTTTCAACTGCTGCCATTTAGCAGATTGCTTTTTCTAGCATGTTAAATGGTACAGTGATTGGAACAGAGAATGTCCTCCTCCGGAGCTGTCCATTTCTTCTCATACCCCCAAGTACTAAATCTCTTATTACAGTAGAGGACAGGGTTAATTGGCTCTGATGGTTACTGTTAACCATCAACTCATCAGAATCAAAAATTACCAGGGAGATAGGCTCGCCTAGGAGACATGCCTGTGAGGGATTATGTTACCAGGATTAAATGAGGTGGGGAGGCTCAGGCTGAAAGTGAGCAGTGCATTCACTGGGTTTAGGGTCCCGGACTGAATACAAAAGAGAAAGAGAGTTGAGTATATTCATCTACTCCCCTTTCTTCTCAGTAGCAGATGCAATGTGATCATCTGTTTCAAGCTTTTGTCTTTCTTTTACCATGGGTACCTTGCTGTGCTGGACAGTACTCTTAAGAACCAAGACCATGATCCTGGGTAAATCTTTCCCGCTGAAGTTGCTTTTTTTAAAATCAGGATATTTTATTACAGCAACAGGAAAATAAACTAAGACGCTGGCAAAAATGTTATTTCAAAAATCAAGGGTATTTCAGAGACCAGAGCTTTCATCTATGTGGAAAGTCTTGGTCATTTCCCCTAATTTCCCAGAGTTCTTAGTCTATAGCAGCTGTGCCTAAACTGAACATCCTAAGGCTAAGGGAGACAAAAAAAAGGTGAGGATTCAGGAATGAGTTACACCTAAGATTGGAGATGAATGAATGAGTGAAGCCGAGACTGCTCATTTTGTCTTTGTAGGACAGTGTTGTGTATGTTTCTTGTGGTGTTAAGACATAGATGGGTGTCTATATGGGTTTCAAAACTGCGACCAAGGCAAATGACAGCTTGTGTGTGTGTGTGTGTATGTGTGTGTGTGAAAAAGAGAGAGAGAGAGAGAGAGAGAGAGAGAGAGAGAGAGAGAGAGAGAGAGAGAGAGAGAGAGAGAGAGAGAGAGCGCATGTGCACAACAGTAGTGAAGAGGTTAATAATTTGACAGGGAGTTGAGGAGATACAGGAGGGGCAAGGGAGAAGTGGAAATGTAAGTACAGCACTTGTGTATACAGTTCTGAGATGGTTTAAGTAACGAATAATTTTGAAATAATCAAGAAGAGGAGGAAGGGGGGGCAATCAAAGATGTGACTGGAAATCTGACTTCCACAGGGAATCGATCACCCTTTAGAAAATCCCAGACACTTGTTTGGTTAGCGTCACGCCAAGATACTTAATATGGTTTGTGGCTATCGTAAAGGGTATTATTTCTCTTACTTCTTTCTCAGCCTGCTTATCCTTTGAGTATAGGAAGGCTTCTGACTTGCTTGAGTTGATTTTATATCCGGCCACTTTGCTGAAGTCGTTTATCAGCTGTAGGAGTTCTCTGGTGGAGTTCTTTGGGTCGCTTATGTATACTATCATATCGTCTGCAAATAGTGATAGTTTGACTTCTTCCTTTCCAATTTGTATCCCTTTGACCTCTTTTTCTTGTCTAATTGCTCTAGCTAGAACTTCAAGTACTATATTGAAAAGATATGGAGAGAGAGGGCAGCCTTGTCTAGTCCCTGATTTTAGTGGGATTGCTTCAAGTTTCTCTCCGTTTAGATTGATGCTGGCTACTGGTTTGCTGTAAATTGCTTTTACTATGTTTAGATATGGGCCTTGAATTCCTGATCTTTCCAAGACCTTTAGCATGAAAGGATGCTGAATTTTGTCAAATGCTTTCTCAGCATCTAATGAGATGACCATGTGGTTTTTTTCTTTGAGATTGTTTATGTAGTGGATTACATTGATGGATTTCCTTATATTGAACCATCCCTGCATCCCTGGGATGAAGCCTACTTGATCGTGGTGAATGATCGTTTTGATGTGTTCTTGGATTCGGTTGGCAAGAATTGTATTGAGTATTTTTGCATCGATATTCATAAGAGAGATTGGCCTGAGATTCTCTTTCTTTGTCGGATCTTTGTGTGCTTTTGGTATTAGTGTAATTGTGGCTTCATAGAACGAGTTGGGTAGTGTTCCTTCTGTTTCTATTTTGTGGAACAGTTTGAAGAGTATTGGTGTTAGGTCTTCTTTGAAGGTCTGATAGAATTCTGCACTAAAACCATCTGGACCTGTGCTTTTTTTGGTTGGAAGACTTCCAATGACAACTTCTATTTCTTCAGGGGTTATAGGACGGTTTAGATGGTCTATTTGATCCTGATTTAATTTTGGTACTTGGTATCTGTCAAGGAAATTGTCCATTTCCTCAAGATTTTCTAGTTGTGTTGAATACAGGTTTTTGTAGTAGGATCTGATGATTTTTTGAATTTCCTCAGTTTCTGTTGTTATCTCTCCCTTTTCGTTTCTGATTTTATTAATTTGGATACTATCTCTGTGCCCTTTGGTTAGTCTGGCTAAGGGCTTATCTATCTTGTTGATTTTCTCAAAGAACCAACTCCTCGTTTTGTTGATTCTTTGTATGGTTTTATTTGTTTCTACTTGATTGATTTCAGCCCTGAGTTTGATGATTTCCTGCCTTCTACTCCTCTTTGGTGTATTTGCTTCTTTTTGTTCCAGGGCTTTCAGGTGTGCCATTAAGCTGTTAGTGTATGCTGTCTCCCGTTTCTTTTTGGCGGCACTCAGGGCTATGAATTTTCCTCTTAGCACTGCTTTCATTGTGTCCCATAAGTTAGGGTATGTTGTGCCTTCATTTTCATTAACTTTCAAAAAGTCTTTGATTTCTTTCTTTATTTCCACCTTGACCAAGTTATCATTGAGTAGAGCATTGTTCAGCCTCCATGTGTACGTGGGTTTTCTTTTGTTTTTGTTGCCATTGAAGACCACCCTTATTCCATAGTGATCTGATAGGAGGCATGGGATTATTTCTATCTTCTTGTATCTGTTGAGGTCTGATTTGTGACCAATTATATGGTCAATTTTGGAGAAGGTACCATGAGGAGCTGAGAAGAAGGTGTATTCTTTAGCTCTAGGATGAAATGTTCTATATATATCAGTTAGTTCCATTTGGTCCAAGGCTTCAATTAGATTCACTGTGTCCCTGTTTAGTTTCTGCTTTCCTGAACGATCCATTTCAGAGAGCGGGGTGTTGAAGTCACCCACTATTATTGTGTGCGGTGCGATGTGTGCTTTGAGTTTTAGTAAAGTTTCTTTTACGAATGAGGGTGCCCTTGCATTTGGAGCATAGATATTCAGGATTGAGAGTTCTTGATGGTGGATTTTTCCCTTGATCAGTATGTAGTGTCCTTCTGTGTCTTTTTTGATGACTTTGGGTTGAAAATCAATTTTATCCGATATTAGGATGGCTACTCCACCTCGTTTCTTGGGGCCATTTGCTTGTAAAATTGTTTTCCAGCCTTTTACTCTGAGGTAGTGTTTGTCTTTGACACTGAGGTGCGTTTCCTGCATGCAGCAAAATGCTGGGTCCTGTTTACGTATCCAGTCTGCTAGTCTATGTCTTTTAATTGGGGAATTGAGACCATTGATATTAAGAGAGATTAAGGCATAGTGATTATTGCCATCTGCCATTCTTGACGCTATCTTTATGTTTGAGTGGTTATCTACTTTTGGGTTTGATTCAAGAAGGTTATTATCTCATTTATTCCAGGGTGTTGTTTCTCTCCCTGTATTGGAGGTTTCCACCTATTATCCGTTGCAGGGCTGGATTTGTGGAAAGATATTGTGAAAATTTGGTTTTATCATGGAATATCTTGGTCTCTCCATCTATGGTGATTGAGAGTTTTGCTGGGTATAGTAGTCTAGGCTGGCATTTGTGCTGTCTTAGTGTCTGCATGAGATCTGCCCAGGATCTTCTGGCTTTCATAGTCTCTGGTGAGAAGTCTGATGTGATTCGGATAGGTCTTCCTTTGTATGTTACTTGGCCCTTTTCTCTTACTGCATTTAGTATTCTTTCTTTGTTTAGAACATTCGGTGTTTTGATTATTATGTGACGGGAGGTATTTCTGTTCTGGTCCAGTCTGTTTGGAGTTCTGTAGGCTTCTTGTATGTTCATCGGCATCTCTCTCTTTAAGTTAGGGAAGTTTTCCTCCATAATTTTGTTGAAGATGTTTACTGGCCCTTTAAGTTGCAAATCTTCACTCTCATCTATGCCTATAATCCTTAGGTTTGGTCTTCTCATTGTGTCCTGGATTTCCTGGATGTTTTGGGTTACGCGTTTTTTGCATTTTGCATTTTCTTTGACTGTTGAGTCGATGCTTTCTATGGAATCTTCAGCACCTGAGATTCTTTCTTCCATCTCTTGTATTCTATTGTTGATGTTTGCATCTATGACTCCTGATTTCTTCCCAAGGTTTTCTATCTCCAAAGTTGTCTCCCTTTGTGATTTCTTAGTTGTTTCTACTTCCTTTTTTAGTTCCTGGATGGATTTGCTGAGATCCTTCACTTGTTTGTTTGTATTTTCCTGTATTTCTTTAAGGTATTTTTGCATTACCTCTTTCAGGATTTCTTCCTGATGACCCACGTTCTCCTGCATTTCTCTGAGCGATTTTTGTGTTTCCTCCTCATGGGATTCCATCTGTTGATCCATCGTCTCCTGCATTTCTTTAAGCAGTTCTCGTGTTTCCTTTGTAAGGGCATCTAACCGTTGATTCATTTCTTTAAGCAATTTTTGTGTTGCCTCCTTATGGGCATCCGTCTGTTGACCCATATTCTTCTGTATTTCTTTATGCAAATTTTGTGATTCCTTTGTGAGTGCATCTACCCGTTGATTCATCTCGTTAAGCGATTTTTGTGTTGTCTCCTTGTGCGCCTCCATCTTTTGATCCATGTTCTCCCGCATTTCTCTAAGCGATTTTTGTGTTTCCTTTGTAAGGGCTTCTAACCGTTGATTCATGGTCTCCTGTAACTCTTTATGAGATTTATTTGTGTCCTTCTTGTGATCCTCTAATAGCATCATGAGAAGTGATTTTAAATCCAGATCTTGTCTTTCGGGTGTGGTGGGGTATCCAGGACTTGCTGCTGTTGGAGAGTTGGGTTCGGATGGTCCCACATTACTTTGATTACTGTTAGTAACATTCCTACGTTTGCCTTTTGCCATCTGGATACCTCTGGTGTTAGTTGGTCCTGCTGCCACTGGCTGTTGGTTGGACCTCCTGTGAGCCTGCAAAGCTATTTCTGCCCCCCCTGGATTACCAGGATTCCCCTGGCACCGATTTCTGGGGCCTGCCTGCTCCTGAGTGACTTTGGAGCCCTAATGTGCTTTGCCCCAAGTGATCTTATATTGGGGAGGCCTTGCACATCTAAAGGCTCAGCCTAGTGGATTCCTGGAGCAGAGGTCGCCAAAGGGAGGCTGGCAGGCTCCTGCCCTGTGCAGGGGTGTGTGATCTCTCCTGGGGGGGGGGAGGGGGCGTCCCTCTGCCAGGCAGAAGGTCCCGCCGCGGAACTGGCGCGCTGGTTACTGCAGATCAGCCCAGCACCTGGGAGCAGGTTACACACAAGCTGCCTGAACCCGAAGCGATATTATGCCTGTCTGTCTCTGAGCCTGGCGGTCCCAACTACCTGGTCACTGGAGCAACGATGGCGGAGGGCAGTCTCCGTGGCGCCGCTCACCCTGTGGTCACGATGGCCCGCCGATCTGGCACCCAGACGACCACAGCGCCAACCCGCCCTCGGGCACAGACGGAAGCCCCAACAGGCCGTGTCCCAAGTGATGTTATATCCGGTTTTGTTTGTTTTAAGACAAGATAGCCTTGGCTTGCCTGCAGGTCACTGTGTAGACCAGGCTGGCCTTGAATTAATAGAGATCCATCGGCCTCTGCCTCGAAAGTGTTGAGATTAAAGGTGTACATCACCACACGTATCACAACAACATTCTTTTTTTTTTTTTAAAGATTTATTTATTATATGTAAGTACACTGAAGCTGTCTTCAGACACACCAGAAGAGGGCATCAGGTCTCATTACGGATGGTTGCGAGCCACCATGTGGTTGCTGGGATTTGAACTCAGGACCTTCGGAAGAACAGTCGGTGCTCTTAACCACTGAGCCATCTCTCCAGCCCCAAATGTAGATTTTTTTTTTTAGGATTCTTTTTTTTGGTTTTTTTGAGGCAGGGTTTCTCTGTGTAGCCCTGGCTGTCCTGGAGCTCACTCTGTAGACCAGGCTGGCCTCGAACTCAGAAATCCACCTGCCTCTGCCTCCCAAGTGCTGGGATTAAAGGCGTGCGCCACCACCGCCCGTTAGTTATTCTTAATATCCAGAGAATTCTCATCTTTGTACTCTCTGGTCCCCTTTTCCCCTCCCAGGTTTTGACTGCAGTACCAAGCATTTTAACAATGGTAGATACTCTAACTTCTTTCTATTGCCTTATTTTCCTCTGTAATAGTTAATATAATATATACTTTGTGCATTTTTTTATTCATTGTTTTATCATGTTTGAAGAAACACTCCAAAAGGGATTTTTACAGTTGTTGCTTGGTGTATAGCAGGACCCAGAATCCTTCCCAGAATGTGATACCTCCGGAAACATGTGTTGAAGGATGGATAGGTGGGTGGGTGGGTGGGAGGATGGGTACATGGATGGATAGGTGGATGAATGGATGAATGGATGGATGGGTGGGTGTAGTAAAAGTAAAGAACCATGGATAGAAAGGACCAAATTCAATGACATTTACCCCTGGTGAGGATGGGGGACAGATACAAAAGACCTCATTTTCATAAAACCTTTTAGATAAATACACTGGTGTTTATAATATCACAGAGGATCTGTATCTTGAACATTTTCAAAACATTTTTCAAAACTAGATTTTTAATAATCATAGGGCAAGGTAATATTGTACAGCTTATTCCCAAAGTCCTTCTATCATGGACCTTGTTGGTTCTCTGTCCTTATTTTTCCCCACTTCTTACAGTTTCTCCTCAAGTTGTGGTTGTCTTTAATGTTTTTTTTTTTTTTTGGCCCATGGGGTATAACTTTTCCACTTTTCTTTGTCTGACCAAACCCAACCATCTTTATGACTCAGGGTAACTCTCTGTTTAGAGGAACTTTGTACAAGCGACACATTTCACTCTGTCTTTTGAAATCCAAATCAAAGTGCCTCATCCCACACCCAGTGGGAAATCTGTTCTTTTTTTTTTCAAAATCTAGAAGAGTTCTTGCTGGCCTGTGGTTATTCCTTGATTTGATTTTCAGCCACCACCAAACTCGATGACTCATGTTTTCTCTCAACAGTACTATTTTCCCTCTTTTCTTTGCTGTGCTAAGCCAATCATGAAACCCACACTTTTTCTTTTCTTTTCTTTTCTTTTCTACCTGACTCATACAATGCAGATGCCTGGAGACATTGACAAAGTCAGAACTTTGCTGGGGGTGGGCGGAAGTGTAGGGGGAATAAGCTGTACTCCTGTATGCAGCCTTTCTAGTATACATTCTTGCTCTGAAGAGGCCCTTGGCCCTACTCATGCAGTGACTGAGGGCTGCATCTCATCTTCAAGACCCAAGCTAGTTTGCCAACTATTTCAATTTCCTCTACTTCTCAGGTGTCTTCCAACTCCTATTAGTTACTATTTGCAGCTACAACCCAAAGCCCTAACAGAAACAACCAGAGGGAGTCAAAATAAATACATTTGGCTCACAGTCTCAGAGGGGTCAAGTCCATAGTTTGTTGTCCAGTGTTGGTGGGCGGAACATCTTTACTGTCAGGTTCAAAGGAATCTCCACTGCCCGGATTCTAGAGCCTTATTTCTTTCTACCAAAGGAGCCAGTTCCTTATCATCGTCAGAAGGGACAATTGGCTATCTGTGGTGCCTATTTCATATCAAAATGCCTGCTGGCCTCCAGGCTTTCTCAGTATCTCAAGTGCCAGTGGCTTTTCTTTGCTTTTTTCACTCTGCCAGTCTTAAACTTCTCCAGCTCATAGGCTTTCCTTATCTGGCTTCTCACTCCTTCATATCATGTCAGCTCTACACCCCTTTTTTGTCTTCTTTTCTTGGTCCCTTCTCTCTTGAACCTATCTTTTGGTCCTTTCTTTGTCTTTCTCCTGCTCACAACCCCCTCCTCCTCTTCTCTCATGGCCCAGTCCAGTCTTCTGGCCATGTTCAGTCTAACACTTTCTCTTCCTGCTCTCAACTCTTCCACATGCCTCTGGCTGTGCTCTCCCTCATATCTACAATAACAACTTTTCTCTCAACCGTACCTTGGAGTGGTCATGTTCTTACTTTATACATTGACATGGTCAGGACATCTTGGTGGCAGGGGTGCATGGCAGGGGTCAACTGTTTACATCACAGCAGACAGATTGAAGAGAACTTACAGGAAGAGACTAGGAACTGATTCTGGTGACTTAACTCCCTCCAGCTACATTCCATCTTCTAGTTTCAACAATCTCTCTACATACTGCCAATATCTGGGATACACATGGGATTATCTGGAAACATTTCGTATTAAAGTTGGGATATTCCTTAAATACCAGTTCGTGTATTTTGGAGCACTCTTCCTTGTCTCTTACACCTTTGAGTCTATACCTAAACAATCCATTATATTCATTTCCTCTCAGATACGTTGAAGATTTGCCTCTGTGAGACGTTCTCTCTATGAAAGAAATTGTGTATTTAGCTCCCAAAGTAGCTGTTCTTTTCCTTGAGACACACTACTGAGTGGTCAGTTTGCCTGTGTGTGTCTCTCTCATCATCCAATGGCTTATTGTGCTGAGTCTTCTGTTGTTAGTACCTGGTTCAGAGTATGGTTAATGTTTGAAGAAGGACTAAAGACTAAGCTTTCTGCTTATTACAGAATCTGTTGGAAAGAGCCATTTGACCCCATTACATTTTGTTCTTTTGATTCCCTAAATGGACATCGATGAGATGGGAATTATTTATACCCTTTGGCTTTGTTTCCCCCAGTGGGTACATCCTGGCTATCTAGAAGGATGCTTGGCGACCTCTCAGTAGGTACCTGTAAATTAACCAGAAGCACAGAGAACATTACCTGCAAACACAATTGTCATCAAAAGAAGCTCTCTGGCTGGAACTGCTGCTGCCATAAGCGTCTGCTGCCAACCTCTTTTCTTCACTGTCTTGCTTTCTACTTGAAGAACATGCCAATGATGTTCCATCATTTGGAAGTCTGTTTCTAGCTTCCCAGGGGTCATGGGCTGCATAGGAGTGAACTGATGGAGAAATGGCGTAGCGTCTCACAATCATGACACTGCCTGGACAGGAAGCACAAAATTTGAGTTAAAAAACAGTCAACCCTTAAGGATCTTCACAAATGAAAAAAAATTGTGTCAGTCATACCTTGTTGATGTTCATAAAAAAATCTGTTTTCTGATTTATCTTATAATAGTTAGTTGGTCACAGCACATGCTGGACACTTTTTCACTTGGGGTAATAAACATCATGACAATTTCACATGCGTAGAGCTTATAGTATATAGCTTATGTAGAAAACACACCGTAAGTAAGCAATGCATGGTGCAATTCAGATAATGATAGGTTCTAGGAAGACAAAGCTGATGAAAGGAAGGGGTAGGCAGATATGAAAGGGGAGACTGGGTCATTTAATTGGTCAGAGAAAACTCTTAACAAACATAGCATTAGATCACAATAGATCATTGTAGATTTTTGTGGTTAACTGGAAGATTGTGGGGAGCCCTAATGTTTCAAACACAAAGTAATAATGAAGATACAGAAATGTTAAGCACCCTAATTTGTTCAGTACACATATCAAGATATACCACATCCATATATACACATATTTTATTATGTTCCAATAAACATGGAAAATGTGTTTCATGAGATTCAAATACTAATTATATTGATAATGTTAAGCATTTTCTCTGTAAAACTTTATAAAATCCATCATAGTATACTCCATAAATGTATACAGTTAAATAGGAAGTATGCATTTAATATGAAGAGAAACTTAGAAGGCTTCCTCACTGTCGAGTCCAGAAGAGTAGGTTAGTCTTTGGTCACCTGGATGGCCACAGGAATTTAGCTGGTTATTGCTAACTGGCCTGTACTTGCTTTGACTAGGCTTTATGTGGTCATCATGAGACAGTCCATTGAGAGATACGAACAAGACAACATGGAAGAAGAAAAAGTGCTTTATATGGACAATTGAGTGTTTCTTCCTGATGGCGGATAGATGACTTTAGTTCCTGAGGCCTCGAAGTTCAATATCTGTCCATCAATGTCTTGCAATACATGTCTTCCTAGAAGAAAACCAATTCTTTTTTTTTTTTTTGTAAAATCAAGAACTTCAGTTCACAAAACTTTATTTTAGGGAGTCTTGATTTCTCTGACTCTCTCTTAATGCTGTGACTTAAGGGTGATCATTTGACCTCTGCTTAGACATTGGTTGTCACCTATGAGCACATTGGTTGTCACCTATGAGGACATTAGTTATCACTTATGAGGACAATGTTGACTTCATGGGTTGATTTTCATTTTTCCAAGGACCTTTCTGCTCACTAAATCTTCACGTTGCTTGCTATAACTTTATTAGCCAGCACAGAGATGTAATAAAAGCTATGCAATGTGTTGATGTTTTGAGAATTTCAGAACCACATAATTGATTTAAATTTGCCTCTTATCATTGCAGGAAGAAGACAACATTTCTGTGCCCTTGGGGAGGGGGTGGGTGGAAGCCAGGAGGGTTGTCCTGGCTTTGCGTAGTTTAGAAGGTCAGAAGGCAAGAATTTAGGAATGATATGTGCAAATTTATCTGAAGTGATTAACTAAATGTTTTTATATTATCTTTATATTATATTTAAGCATTTACAGGGACTGTAGTGTGTACACCATCTGCAATTATGTAAAAAGCGGTTTTTGAAAACTAAC
This sequence comes from Tokudaia tokunoshimensis, assembly GCA_036184795.1. Taxonomy (NCBI): domain Eukaryota; kingdom Metazoa; phylum Chordata; class Mammalia; order Rodentia; family Muridae; genus Tokudaia; species Tokudaia tokunoshimensis. Next base: position 82,856,789 of record BTHU01000016.1, read on the forward strand.
AAACACAAAACTTTCTGTCTAAAAGAATTAGGTACCAATCTATCTATCCAACTGGAGTCCTGGGGAACCCAGCAGGGAGAGATTATGTTCCTGATAGCAAAGTTAAATTTGCTTTATTTGAGACTGCCACTTAATATGGAACTGATTAGCAAATAAACTCTTTGTTCATCTCCCTGGATCACAAATTATCTTTTTCTTTCTTATCAACACAAGGGAAGAAATATTCAACATAGCATCACAGGACCATTAGTCCAATTTCAAAGATCACTGCCAAATGCAGTTTACTTGCCAGATGAGAATATGAGCTGATGGGAAAGGCCCCGCAGTGCTGGGAGTTCGCTTAAGTGAGATGTTTCTTTTATCTTCCCCTGCAAATGTTAACACTCCTAGTACTCACAAGGTGAGATTGCACAGGGTAAGTAGCACAGGTGAGCATTCTGTAAAGTCATGGCCAGATCTTATATCCACCAAAAACTATGCAATGCAGATGCTTCTGCAAACATGTTTTCATCCAAGGAGTTTGAGTAGGCATTCTGTTGACTGATTATATATATATATGTATAGTGTACCCCTGAGCTATAGCTCAGTCCTTGACCTTGGGCAATTAGAGGGGAAGCTAAGTCTGCTCACAGAACGAACAGAATGTTTTCTTTGTTTTCCTCACTGTATCTGTCACACAACATCTGGAAGAACTTGTGACTCTAAATGATTTGCTTGCAGGTCCTTTAGTCGGTTCCTTTCTTTTTTTTTTTTTTTAATTTAATTTAATTTTATTTTTTTAATTTACATTCCAAATCACTTCCCCTTTCCCGTTTCCTCCCTCCCCGAAAGTCCCATAAGCCCCCTTCCCTCCCTCTTTTCTCCGTTCAACCCCCTCTCATTACTCTGTCCTGGCGTTCCCCTACATCCAGTCTTTCCAGGACCAGGGGTTCCTTTCTTGAAGAGAGGCACATGCCTGTCTTATGTCATCTAGTATGATTCTGTTTTTGGAGAGGTCTTGAGGATGTTGCTTTCTTAAATGTTCTGGGTTTTATATTCTTAACTGTAAAATATAAATTAAGCAGGACACACTCCAAAATTCCTATGTAATAGATTTTTAGGATTCAACTGCAAGTTCAAATTTCAAATGATTGGCAATATATTACTAAAAACTCTAATAAAAATGTGTCTGTAAGTCAAGTAATAACATTGTCTCATCATAGCTAATGTTTTTTGATAAGCATTACTGAAAAATTCACATTGATCTTGCTTGTGATGTTTTATTATATATGAATATTTATATATTTCAGAACCTAGAGATAAGGAATATCACTATTTTTACATTACGAGTGAGGCAATTGCTCACTAACAAATTGTCACATTCATAGAACCAAGAATTTTACCATTGGAAAAAGCTTTGAAATATATCTGGTGCAATTTGCTGGGTTTTTTTCTAAGTTGTATGTATATATGTGTATATGTGTGTGTTTGTGTGTGTCTATGTGTGTCTCTGTGTGTATGTATATGTGTCTGTCTGTCTGAATGTATGTCTGTGTATGTACATGTGTGTATGGGTGTATATGTGTGTGAATGTGTATTTGTGAATATGTTTGTGTATATATATATGTTTTTGTGTGTGCATGTGTATGCATGTGTGTTTTGTGTATATGTATATATATGTGTTCACATGCATGTATGTTTGTGTGTGTGTGTGTGTGTGTGTGTATACATGTGTATGTGGAGGCCAAAGGATGACCTTAGATAATGTTCCTCAGATGCTTTCCACCCTTCCTTCCTTCCTTCCTTCCTTCCTTCCTTCCTTCCTTCCTTCCTTCCTTTCTTTTTTCGTTCTTTTTCCCAGACAGTATCCTTAGCTGCCTGGAACTCACTGAGTGAGCTAGGCATGCTGAGCCCCGACCCCACAGCCCCAGCGGTTACTGGATCTCCAGTGCGCTCCGGCACATGAAGCTCAGACTCAGGTCCTCAGGTGTGCAAGGCAAGCACTTTACAATGGGATTGTCTCTCAAGCCCTGATATTTTGACACAATTGTATACTCACTGTTTAAAGTAAGGTTTTTCATTATGAGATTTTAATAAGCTTGTATGTATTGAATTCAACTTGTCTGTCACTCTCAGGTGCCCCCCCACTCTTCCTTTTGCTAAATGGCCTCTCCTCTCTTTTCACATAACATAAATAATTTTTTTTTTTTTTTTTTTAATTTAATTTTATTTTATTTTTTTTAATTTACATTCCAAATCACTTCCCCTTTCCCGTTTCCTCCCTCCCCGAAAGTCCCATAAGCCCCCTTCCCTCCCTCTTTTCTCCGTTCAACCCCCTCTCATTACTCTGTCCTGGCGTTCCCCTACATCCAGTCTTTCCAGGACCAGGGGTCTCTCCTTCCATCTTTTTAGAAATCTATTGATATGCTGATTGTGTCTAGGGTATTCTGAGATTCTGGGTCAATATCCCCTTATCAGTGACTTCATACCATGTGTGATCTTTTGTGATTGGGTTACCTCACTAAGGATGATATTTTCAAGTTCTGACCATTTGCCTAGGAATTTCGTGAATTCATTGTTTTTAATTGCAGAGTAGTATTCCATTGTGTAAATATACCACATCTTCTGAATCCATTCCTCCGTTGAGGGACATCTGGGTTCTTTCCAGCTTCTGGCTATTATAAATAAGGCTGCTATGAATATAGTGGAGCATGTGTCCTTATTGCATGCAGGTAAAGTCTCTGGGTATATGCCCAGGAGTGGTATAGCCGGATCCTCCGGAAGTGTCATGCCCAGTTTTCTGAGGAGCCGCCAGACTGCTTTCCAGAGTGGTTGTACCAGCCTGCAATTCCACCAGCAGTGGAGGAGTGTTCCTCTTTCTCCACATCCTCGCCAACAACTGCTGTCTCCTGTGTTTTTGATCTTAGCCATCCTGACTGGTGTGAGATGGAATCTCAGGGTTGTTTTGATTTGCATTTCCCTAATGACTAAGGATGATGAACATCTCTTTAGGTGCTTCTCAGCCATTAGATATTCTTCAGGTGAGAACTCTTTGTGTAGCTCTGTACCCCATTTTTTAATAGGGTTACTTGCCTCTCTGGAGTTTAACTTCTTGAGTTCTTTGTATATCTTGGATATTAGCCCTCTGTCGGATGTAAGGTTGGTAAAGATCATTTCCCAGTTAGTTGGTTGCCGCTTTGTCTTTTTGACGGTGTCTTTTGCCTTGCAAAAACTTTGTAATTTAATGAGGTCCCATTTGTCTATTCTTGATCTTAGAGCATAAGCTATTGGAGTTCTGTTCAGGAAATTCTCCCCTGTGCCCATATGTTCAAGGTTCTTCCCTAGTTTCCCTTCTATTAGTTTCAGTGTGTCTGGTTTTATGTGGAGATCTTTGATCCACTTAGAATTGAGCTTAGTGCAAGGAGATAAGGATGGGTCAATTTGCATTCTTCTGCATGTTGACCTCCAGCTGAGCCAGCACCATTTGTTGAAAAGGCTATCTTTTTTCCACTGGATGGTTTTAGCTCCTTTGTCAAAGATCAAGTGACCATAGGAGTGTGGATTCATTTCTGGGTCTTCAATTCTGTTCCATTGATCTACATGTCTGTTACTGTACCAATACCATGCAGTTTTTAACACTATTGCTCTGTAGTACAGCTTGAGGTCCGGGATACTGATTCCCCCAGAGGTTCTTTTACTCTTGAGAATAGTTTTAGCTATTCTGGGTTTTCTGTTGTTCCAGATGAATTTTTGAATTGCTCTTTCTAACTCTATGAAGAATTGAGTTGGGATTTTGATGGGGATTGCATTGAATCTGTGTATTACTTTTGGTAAGATGCTCATTTTTACTATATTAATCCTGCCAATCCATGAGCATGGCAGATTTTTCCATCTTCCGAGGTCTTCTTCAATTTCTTTCTTCAGAGACTTGAAGTTCTTGTCATACAGATCTTTCACTTGTTTGGTTAGCGTCACGCCAAGATACTTAATATGGTTTGTGGCTATCGTAAAGGGTATTATTTCTCTTACTTCTTTCTCAGCCTGCTTATCCTTTGAGTATAGGAAGGCTTCTGACTTGCTTGAGTTGATTTTATATCCGGCCACTTTGCTGAAGTCGTTTATCAGCTGTAGGAGTTCTCTGGTGGAGTTCTTTGGGTCGCTTATGTATACTATCATATCGTCTGCAAATAGTGATAGTTTGACTTCTTCCTTTCCAATTTGTATCCCTTTGACCTCTTTTTCTTGTCTAATTGCTCTAGCTAGAACTTCAAGTACTATATTGAAAAGATATGGAGAGAGAGGGCAGCCTTGTCTAGTCCCTGATTTTAGTGGGATTGCTTCAAGTTTCTCTCCGTTTAGATTGATGCTGGCTACCGGTTTGCTGTAAATTGCTTTTACTATGTTTAGATATGGGCCTTGAATTCCTGATCTTTCCAAGACCTTTAGCATGAAAGGATGCTGAATTTTGTCAAATGCTTTCTCAGCATCTAATGAGATGACCATGTGGTTTTTTTCTTTGAGATTGTTTATGTAGTGGATTACATTGATGGATTTCCTTATATTGAACCATCCCTGCATCCCTGGGATGAAGCCTACTTGATCGTGGTGAATGATCGTTTTGATGTGTTCTTGGATTCGGTTGGCAAGAATTTTATTGAGTATTTTTGCATCGATATTCATAAGAGAGATTGGCCTGAGATTCTCTTTCTTTGTCGGATCTTTGTGTGCTTTTGGTATTAGTGTAATTGTGGCTTCATAGAACGAGTTGGGTAGTGTTCCTTCTGTTTCTATTTTGTGGAACAGTTTGAAGAGTATTGGTGTTAGGTCTTCTTTGAAGGTCTGATAGAATTCTGCACTAAAACCATCTGGACCTGTGCTTTTTTTTGATTGGAAGACTTCCAATGACAACTTCTATTTCTTCAGGGGTTATAGGACGGTTTAGATGGTCTATTTGATCCTGATTTAATTTTGGTACTTGGTATCTGTCAAGGAAATTGTCCATTTCCTCAAGATTTTCTAGTTGTGTTGAATACAGGTTTTTGTAGTAGGATCTGATGATTTTTTGAATTTCCTCAGTTTCTGTTGTTATCTCTCCCTTTTCGTTTCTGATTTTATTAATTTGGATACTATCTCTGTGCCCTCTGGTTAGTCTGGCTAAGGGCTTATCTATCTTGTTGATTTTCTCAAAGAACCAACTCCTCGTTTTGTTGATTCTTTGTATGGTTTTCTTTGTTTCTACTTGATTGATTTCAGCCCTGAGTTTGATGATTTCCTGCCTTCTACTCCTCTTTGGTGTATTTGCTTTCTTAGATAATTTTTTAAAGTCTAGATTCCATATATTATAGAAAAGACTTTGTATCTGCTTTTCTGAGTCTGGCTTATTTTACTTAGAATGATGATCTCTAGTTCCATTCATTTCCTGAAAATTACACAATTTTATTTATTTTATTATACAAAAGCCAATTTATTCTTATAGTAGATGATATTATTCTCCTCTTAAAAGATCATACATATTTCACCAGAAAACTTAGATCTGATAAAAACTATTTAGCTGGAGATAGAATACAATCATGGATTTTATGTGAGGGTACTGTTGGGCTAGTTTTTCTTCCTTCCTTCCTTTTATTTACTCCTGAAAACCCATATTACATAAAAGACAGTATCACTTAAATTGTTTTCTTTTTTGAGATTATGATATAATTACATCATTTGCCCCATCCCTATCCAAACCCTCCCCCATATTCCCCCAACTAATATATAAAATTCATGTTGTCTTTTTTATTGAATACATGTATACACACACACACACACACACACACACATCCACACATATTCCTTGATACATAGCTACAAACTACTCAGTTTGTGTAGTTTCACTGTTACCTGTATTATGTATATATATTCAGGGGTGGTCATTTGGTGACAAATACAATTTAAAAACTTCCCACTGGATCCTCAAGCATACCTTCATATCACATTGTGTGTGTGTGTGTGTGTGTGTGTGTGTGTGTGTGTGTGTGTGTATGTATGTTGGGACAATTGGAAAAGGTTCTTAACTTTTCATCACATCTATTTTAGCAACCCTTTCTCAAAATTAATATTCTTACTGGAAGGTACTTTTTACATGCTGAAGAAGTGCGATTCCAACTATGTGTTTAGATCTTACTAATGTTCTAACATCTTCTAAGTTTAATGACATTCATGTTATATAAAGTGTAATACTTTGAGTGGTGCAGTACTTATCTTAGAATAAGGTTCTAAGATGTGAAGGCCCTAGTTGCCCCATTATTTGGATAAGCAATATAGAGAAGAGATTTGAGGAAGAACTATCTGCCTTTAGAGTAAGTCTGTGGCTTGTGATGGCAGATGAAGTATCTACAGCTAGCATTTGGCAGTGCTCAGAGCTTTGTTGTTGCTTTGAGACAGGCTCTCACACCATAACCCAGCCTAGCCTTGAACTTACTGTATAGCCCAGGCTAGGTGCCAACACAATTCTGCTTTAGCCTCCTGCATACTGGGGTTACTAACATATACTATCATAACTGGCTGAAGACAGCTTGATGTTTGCGACTGGGGTTGGGCAGATAAATGCTACAGCAACTGTTACTATGGAGCACAGAAGAGGCCGAACATCATGCAACATCCAGACTGACCTCCGCAATGAAGCGTTATTCAGTATAAATTGTCACCGTTGCAAGGATTTAGAAACTCTGTAGTGAGGATATGTTATAAATAGCTGAATTGTTTCTTTCTATTTTAAAATAAGGAGATCTAATCTTATAGGTTATTCTTTTATAGTTTTCTTAGATAATCAGTAGACAGAGATATGCAGATCCAGACAGAAATGTATTTGCAGCTTTGAAATGCTTTGACTCATTACTAGAAAGGAACATGTCTAATAAGACCAACCAGCTGATGTGACATGTTCCACTGTCAAACTGTTCACAACCACTAATTGGCATTGCCTGAAGTCTTTGATGGATGGCATTAAGAACTATGAGTAGTTAATTATGTATATCAGTTTTATTTGAATATGTTGTTGTAGGCAAGCACTGACAACTGAAATGTAGAACAGGTTTCTTACTGTTGATTCCAACCTTTTAAGTAATTATTGAATCAAGCATCTCTGGTGAAAAATGGGATATTTAAAATATGCTAAAAATAGACCTTGCATCTTGAGGTATTTAATATATATATGTATACATACATATATATGTGTGTGTATATATGTGTATATATTGGTACTTGCAGGTATTGATATATATATATCTATCACTTTATATATCAATCAAGATAGGTATATATATATATATATATGTATATATCACTGCAAGTATATATCACAACACACACACACACACACACACACACACACACACACACACACTTGTTTGTAATGTATGCTCACTTGGGACAGAGAAACTCTGCAGAAAGACAAGAGATAGTACCTGTGGTTTGTTGCATACTGCCAGGCACTACTTAGTATTGCAAATAATTGTCATCAGCACAAAGGCAGGTACTATATTACTTCCAGGTGGAAAAAATTTAAAAGACTTTAATAAGGAGCTCGGAGTCAAGTGGCTGCGCAACAAATCTCCAAGAAACATATTTGTCTGATTTTGATCCATATGCTAACGCATTTAAAAAGCAATTCAGGCTTAATAAGTGAGCACACCAATTGACATGCACATCCATTTATCTGCATTGCAGAATTTATATAGTTAAAATTGAACTAAGAAAACTGTCCTGAATGTGATGAATTTTTACACCTCTGTTCTTATCTCTCCTGGTATACTCAGAAGTCATTTTATTATTGTTAAAACATATACCTTGAAGAACCTAAAGGAAAATTTGACTAGGGATTCAAAATTATTCTATTGGGAGGAAGAGGATGAAACCCATCACTGCAAACACTGCAAATACTAAATGATGACGTTATTGGAGTAGCCCAACAAATCAGTGATTTGGGAGATACTTGAAAAGGTCAGCAGAGCCTAGAAGAGCCACATATGTTGGGTACCTTGGTGTTCCTTCACCGCTGGTGCAGAATCGATGGGAAGGGTCCCTGGAGACTGGTCACACGCCGCCGCTTCTTCCCTTTCATCTTCCGATTCTCTCCCTGAGCTAGATGCTGTCTGACTAATTGAAGTCAGCTTCATACGGAGGGCATGGTTCTCATTCTCTAGTCTGTTGATTTCTGCCCGCATTTCTTGGATAACCCGCACAAGTTGGATGCTAGCTTCCATTGTCTGTTTTTACAGCCCAACTTTTTCTCATGAGTCAAATATACAATCTACTCAGTGGGCAGGATCATCCTGCCCATAAATGGTATATGTCACTTGAACAGTGGAGCTCATGTCTCTTTACTGTCTTTCAGCACCTGGGTTAGACTGTCCAGGGAAGGAAAGGACATCTATAACTTATTTATCCTGGGTTTTGTTTTCCGGAACAGCACTTTTCTATCTTTCATTTCATGTCAATCAACAGGCATAGAATACCATTTGTGTCTGAGTGAAGAGAATATTCCAAAAATTTCCAGTAAAGGACAGGGTTTCTTGTTTCCATCATTAATTCACCACCATGATTACCATTTAGTCTTTTCTGTTGTCACATCTGGGATCGATCACCAACTGTTACATCGAAACTGATGCACAAATAATTCTTTTCTTTATTTTTGGGACAAATCACTAATTTTGAAACCTATTGATTAAGAAAGGGTGATTGTAGTCACAGGTGGCATATTAACTATCAGGATATTATTGAAATGTGTTATTGGTAAGTATTCTTAGATCCCTCAAGATAATAAGTAGGTTTCTGCCCACACAGATACACTTTGCTGTTATTGGCTTCTAGGATGTTTTCTTGGCAAGGGTTTCCTAGGGAGATTTTGGAATGTGAGAAGACACGGGGTAAACATTAATCTTGAATGAGAAATGCATAAAGCACCTAGAGCTTTCATTACCTATCTCCTCAAGAGGTTTGTTGTTGGGAATGAATAGTACAATCTTAAATAGCACACACTCTAATGGCAATATTTGGAAACCCAGGGAATGTTTAAACAATGAGTGAGTTTCTCAACAGGGTGAAATTTATTAGAAAACTTTTCTTCTCCTTTCTATGTATGTATGTATGTTGATACTTTCTGCACATCCAAATAGTCTTTCACTAACTGATCCCATGCTATAGATAGGGATGAATAGACCAAGTCTTATTGCTTTCTTCACCAAATAAATTTGCTTCTTAATACTATTTGTTTATTTATTACCAGTTCCAGGGGTCAAACTCAGGACCTTGCACTTGATTGAAAACACACTCTACTAGCTGAGATACAGTCATAGCCAACAATTTTTTTTATATGTTCAAAGTTTAGGATATATTTGTTAAAAACTTAGTCTATAAAAATAAGTATGTTAGAGGATAGAGAGATGGCTCAGAGGTTAAGAGCACTGGCTGCTCTTCCAGAGGTCCTGAGTTCAATTCCCAGCAACCACATGGTGGCTCACAACCATCTATAATGAGATCTGATGTCCTTTTCTGGCATGCAGGTGTACATTCAATTAGAGCACTCATATACATAAAATAAATAAATAAATCTTTAAAAAATAAGTGGGTTATTCTGGTCTATTATTTTATTTTAATATGAATGAATTTTCAGCAAATACTTATGTACGAGACTCCCTAGAGAGTACATAAGTAGATGACGGAAATAAAGACTATAAAGTGAGATGGGATCTTAATAGTGGCTTTGTCTAACACTGGGTGGTCAGATCTATTTCATAGTTTATTTGTCATGGACCCTACTTTTGAGTACTTCTATTGAGTACTCTTCTTTCCAGAGTTTGTTACTTGCTTTTTCAGTGTAAAAGTGAGATCTCGTAAGCCTAGTCTGGACTCAAGACTTTCTATGTAGCTTAGAGGTGATCTTAGGCTTCAGGTCTCCTTGCCTCTACATGCTGGGATTACACCACCACACTTGGTTTTAAGGGTGCTAGGGATCATTCTCACGGATGCTAAGCAAACACACTGCCAGCTGAGTTACAGCTCCAGCTTTTTCTTGCTTTTTAACTAACCTCTACGAGACTGACTTCAAACTTCTTTCTCAGAAACATTTGACAACACATCTGAGCTTTGTTTTTATGAAATTCTTGTTGGAGCACAGTGGTGCTCAACTTGTGGGTCATGACCTTTTTTGGGGCTGATTGACCCTTTCATAGGGGTTGCCTAAGACCATCGGAAAACACAGATATGTATGTTACAATTCATAACTGTAGAAAAATTACAGTTATGAAGTAACAGCAAAAATAATTTTATGGTTGGGAGGGGTTACCACAACATGAAGAATTGTATTTACAAGTCACAGTATTAGGAAGGTTAAGAACCACTCCTCTAGCAGGTTCAAATGAGTCTCTATTCTCAAGAACTAACATCTCCTACCTCCTTGACTGTTGTCTAATGTAGTTTCAAGGGTTTTGAGTGCATTATAGACACTCTTTTTAAATACACTATATATCAGTAGGCTTCCTGAACTAGACTATTTAGCCATAAAGCCATCTTTTGAAGGCTTCTATTCTAGCACTTGCATTGTCTTATAGAAAATATTCTACACAAGTGGGTAGTAAATATCAGTCTTAAAATCATATTCAGTACTGAAATTATATTTCTCTCTTGCAATTCTTTTAAGCAATGATACAGGACACAAAATAATATATAACTGTTGGAAATTACAAGAATTATGGACAATTTGATTATATTTTGAGAAACCAGAGGAAATGTATCCAAAATTTTATTTTGCTACAGAATAAATACTTTAAAATAATCAGTAGTTTTCCTAAGCACTACCGGTAAGTATGAAGAAAAAAATCGGAATGTATTTCTGTGACAAGAATTTTTCACATGTAAAATGCACAAGGATTTTTTTAATGGAGTTTGATGTTTTTGTGATGAAGAAAATGCTAGTATTTTATTGATGCATACAAAAGAACATTAAAAAATGGGAACTATTCCTGACTAGAAGACTGAATATTTTAAATAATTTATACATTTCATGACAACCCAATGAAAATCTCAATGGGACTTGAAAGATTGGCAAAATCCTTCTAAAGGTCATCTGGAGACCATCATTATGCAACATCTGATAATCTGATAGTGAAGGCTTATTTCCAGAAACTTATCTAGTTAGATTGTTGAACATAATATAAAGCTATGATGACAATATAGTAATAATCATGACATTCAAGACGAAGTCACATGTAGTTCTGAGAAAGAATACAAGAGGAGAAACATGGAAAAAATCCAGACTTCTGAGTAATTTTAGATATTAAAGTAATGAAATACTTAATTTTGGAGGGGCCTAAGAAGATAGTGAACATTTTGGAAAAAAAAACTTCACAGACTCAGTAATTATAAATCCTTTTAAAAGAAAAAAAACCAAGCATTTAAAGAAGTTCTTACTAGGTATAGGGAAATAGAAAGACTCATGGATGCATGAAGTCACAAATGTACAACACACATGGATGTATAGCATGCACACACACACACACCACAGATTCTTAACTGTAAACTATTAAAATTTTGAATGTACTACAAGCCCATAGCAAAGCCTTGGGAATAATCTAAATGTTCAAATAATAATAACAAATGAGTAAAATTTACCTATACAACAGAATAGTATTCTGGACCTCAAAATGCTGAATGAAAAATGTAGTGTAACTTCAAGTCTCTGAAGAAAGAAGTTGAAGAAGACCTCAGAAGATGGAAAGATCTCCCATGCTCGTGGATTGGCAGGATTAATAGAGTAAAAATGGCCATCTTGCCAAAAGCAATATACAGATTCAGTGCAATCCCCATCAAAATTCCAACTCAATTCTTCATAAAGTTAGAAAGAGCAATTATCAAACCCATCTGGAATAACAAAAAACCCAGGATAGCTAAAACTATTCTCAAGAGTGAAAGAACTTCTGGGGGAATCAGTATCCCAGACCTCAAGCAGTACTACAGAGCAGTAGTGTTAAAAACTGCATAATATTGGTACAGTGACAGGCAGGTAGATTAATGGAATAGAATTGAAGACCCAGAAATGAACCCACACATATGGTTGCTTGATCTTTGACAAAGGAGCTAAAACCATCCAGTGGAAGAAAGATAGCCTTTTCAACAAATGGTGCTGGTTCAACTGGCGGCTAGCTTGCAGAAGAATGCAAATCAATTCATTCTTATCTCCTTGTACTAAGCTCAAGTTCAAGTGGATCAAGGACCTCCACATAAAACCAGACACACTGAAACTAATAGAAAAGAAACTGGGGAAGAGCCTTGAACACATGGGCACAGGGGAAAATTTCCTGAACAGGACACCAATAGCCCATGCCCTAAGATCAAGAATTGACAAATGGGACCTCATAAAATTACAAAGTTTCTGTAAGGCAAAAGACACGTCAATAGGACAAAATGGCAACCAACAAATTGGGAAAATATCTTTACCAACCCTACATCCAACAGATGGCTAATATCTAATATATACAAAAAAAAAAAACTCAAGAAGTTAGACTCCAGAGAACCAAATAATCCTATTAAAAAATGGGGTACAGAGCTAAACAAAGAATTTTAAACTGAGGACTATCGAATGGTTAAGAAGCACCTAAAGAAATGTTCAACATCCTTAGTCATCAGGGAAATGCATATCAAAACAATCCTGAGATTTCACCTCACACCAGTCAGAATGGCTAAGATAAAAAACTCAGGCGATAGCAGGTGCTGTTGAGGATGTGGAGAAAGAGGAACTCTCCTCCATTGCTGGTGGGATTGCAAGCTAGTACAACCACTCTGAACATCAGTTTGGTGTTTCCTCAGAAAATTGGCCATTGTACTACCAGAGGACCCAGTTATACCACTCCTGGGAATATACTCAGAAGATTCTCCAACATATAACAGGGACACATGCTCCACTATGTTCTTAGCAGGCTAATTTATAATAGTCAGAAGCTGGAAAGAACCCAGATGTCCCTCAACAGAAGAATGGATACAGAAAATGTGGTATATTTACACAATGGAATACTACTCAGCTATTAAAAACAATGAATTCATGAAAGTCTTAGGTAAATGGATGGAACTAGAAAGTGTCATCCTGAGTGAGGTAACCCAATCACAAAAGAAGACACATGGTATGTACTCACTGATAAGTGGATATTAGCCCAGAGCTTGGAATACTGAAGTTACAATTCAGAGACCAAATGAAGCTCAAGCAAAGGATGGCCTTGTTGGTCATAAAAAGGAGGAGAGGCCCTGGTCATGAGGAGGCTGGATGCCCTAGTATACGGGAATACCAGGACAGGGAAGAGGGAGTGGGTGGGTTGGTGAGTAGGTGGAAGGGAGGATGGGATAAGGGGTTTTTGGAGGGTAAATTACGAAAAGGGATAACATTTGAAATGTAAATTAAGAAAATATCTAATAAAAAAAGATAAAAAAGGCAAACATTTAATTGGGGCTAGCTTACGGATTCAGAGGTTGAATCCATGTTCAGCGTGGCAGGAAGCATGGCAGTATCCAGTTAGGCATGACACTGGATGAGCTGAGAGTTCTGCATCTTGTTCCAAAGGCAAACAGGAGAAGACTATTGTCTTCCAGGCAGCTAGGAGGAGGGTCTCAAAGCCCACCCCCAAAGTGACACACCTCCTCCCACGGGCCACACCCAATCCAACAAGGCTATACCTCTTAATAGTGTCATTCCCTGGACCAAGCATATTCAAACCATCACACATACACACACACACACACACACACACACACACACACACACACACACACACACACACACAGAGAGAGAGAGAGAGAGAGAGAGAGAGAGAGAGAGAGAGAGACAGAGAGACAGAGACAGAGACAGAGACAGACAGAGAGACAGAGACAGAGAGACAGAGATAGAGAGACAGAGACAGAGACAGAGAGACAGAGACAGAGACAGAGAGACAGAGACAGAGACAGAGACAGACAGATAGGTGGTAGATTAATGGATAGATGAATGGGTGAGCTGATGGGTGGGTAGGTATGTGGGTGGATGGATGGATAGAGGGACAAATGGACAGACAGCCAGAGTTGTGAAGAAGTGCTAACTGGAAATGGCTTGGGTTTTTGAAACTTCAAACCTGTGCTCCCTTAGGCTTCTAACAAGTCTGCTTAATCCTTCCATTAACTGGGGACCAAGCATTTCAATACATGAACCTATGGGAGCCATATTTATTCAAATCACCACAGCATCTGTGTTAAAAATGATATAGTTATGTATAAAGCTTCTACAATAAATATACTGAATGATGAAAATAGAAATTATATAATAAAAATTAATAAAAAGCACCAGTTTTAGATTTTGTTTTCTTTAGGATTTTTGGACAGGTTTTGATAAAACTTAGTCATGATTCATTCCTAGGATTTGTGAGAACTGGGATATCCTAATTTCTGCACAAAAGTCATTCTATTCCCCAATACTTACCACAGGATATTTAAATGGTCACACAAATAAAAACTGGTTAGACTCCAGATATTGCATGAAGGCTAGGATCTTATGATTGAGAGTGATTTATTTTAAAGCACGTGGCTATCTTATGGTATAGATGTCCAGGTTCCCTTCATATAACTACACAATCTCCTTGTCTCATCACCCAGTGTCACCCAGTGAACCTCATATCCTAGCATCAGAAGCATTGGGAGAAGAGTAGAGATGGCCAGCTCTTTTAGATCTAAAAGCAAAGTTTTCTATTTTTTTTATTTAATAAAGTTTTATTTTCCCAGATGTACAGCTGATTGAACTTGTTCACGCATCTTCACCAGCAGTTGGTGCATTTCCACCCTTTATTTTTCTGGTGTAAATTACTTGGCCTCTGTGCTTTGAAAGCAGCTTCACACATTCTTTACTAAGTAGCTCCTGAAGAATCCTCCTGGATTCTTCAGTCTCTCAGAGACCATGGCTGGAGTTATAAGCTTATGGTTGGGAACTTCCTTACAGAGTTTGTCATACGTAGCTTTGCCAAGCTGGGCAAGATTGTTGAGCTTGTCCCAAAATTCAAGAGCAAAGTTTTCAATGGGAGCTTCCTCTCATTGGGATGTCTGATTTTAGAGGAAAGAGAACCAAAAAGTCTCTTTCTTTCTTCTTGCCTCAAATAAATTATGATATAAAATGTACTTTTACTGGACACTGATCATTCCTTGCTAGAATATTGGGAATAAGGTTAACTAGAGGCTTCCTCACCTGTCAGAACCTTCCACGTGGGTCACTGACAGAAGACAAACAAGGTCAGAAGAGAACACGGGGATTTGCCTGGATCGTTACTATTCAGTCACATCTATTTCCATGCAGAGATATCCAATTGCCTTACCCTCGATGACACAGTAGGAAAAGGTCACTTGCATGAAATTGTATGTCTTCCTTTTCAAGCAGACACTTATCTTTCTGTCATAAATTATTTAAACTGCTCTTGAGAAATTCTACTTGTGTGGTCTTTGATGATGGTTCGCTGTGACCTTGAACTCGATTTATAGCTATTGTCATAGTGATCCCCCTCCCCCCGCGGGGATCAGAAGTACTTGCTGTTGCTGTGAGTTCTGACTCTGGACCACATCTGACAGGTTGTCATTCTGTTGTTGTTTTGACATTTGATGACTACACAGTGGCAGAGTGATCATGTGACAAGGAGGTGGAAAGCACAAGTCTTTGATGGACACGGTGCTCGTGGTACGGCGATGAGTCTGTGGGAGAGATGTTTAAGGTTGTCAATTTACATACAACTAACTAGAAAACAAAGAGATGAACCAGATGTGCAGCCAGATGGGAGATAGTCTTGCACTTAAGGAGACGTCTTTGGACAAAGGTGTGGAAAGAACAACTATTTGTTGATAGATATCTGTGACCTGTAGTGAATCTGTTTAGAGAATAGGTATTTCAGTTTCCACTCAGACTGATACACATGGAAAAATATTGATTTACTAAAAGGGAAACTGAGGACATATGAGACCATAACTTAAGATAAAAGCACTACAAAAGCATAAACCAAATATCCTTAGAAACTAGAAGAATAAAAGGAATAAATGGGAATACTGAGTGAGCAACTGCTTAGCTCCAACTAGGTGTTGCCATGAGGAAGTGAAGCTTTAGCATTTTCAGCCCCACCTGCCCCCTTTTGGATGAGGTTTCACATAGCACAGGCTTGCTTAGAATTCACTGTGTAACCAAGAATGGCTTTAAATTTCAGACACTTCTACCTCCAAATCCTGAGTGCTGTGATCACAGTGTATGCCACAACATACCACCATGCCTTGTTTATTGGGTGCTAGAAACTGAACCCAGGACCCAGTGCATGTTAGGCAAGCACTTTTCAAACTGAGCTACATCCCCAGTTCCTCAACATCTTGGAATCCAAATTCCATGAGATACTCACATTTTAAACAACATACTCACCCTTTTACACTATACTGCACAAAGCCAACAAAACAAGTCAGTGGGGATGGATTAAGTCTCATAGCTTCCTATTCAAGGATTCCAGGAGCTAAGTACCTTCATTTTCTCTGTGAGAAATGTCATGAACTAAAGGTTTTTCTTCTTTCACTGTCAGATTCATGTGTTGAAGTCCTATCTACTCCTGATCGTATTAGAGGTTGAGACCTTTGGGTGATACAGGGCAAGTGTCTCCTACCAGCAGCATGTGGAAGGGTAGGGGACACAGGCAGTGTGTGCATGTGTGCATATGCGTGTATGCGTGTGTCTCTCTGAGTGTTACTGCTACCTGGAGGCTATCATTTAAACCTGCTGCGTGTTAGCCTTTCCTGTAATAATTATCAACTTGATTAATGTTGAGCTCTTACTTTTTAAGGCTTACTTATCATATCCAAAGTTTTGAAATGAAACTCCAGTGCTTCAAGAGAGTTTAAGTTATAAGAAATAGCAACATTCTTGGGAACAATGGTTTGTACCTGTGTGTTGCAGGATTTTCCCTGTCCAATTATGTTAGTGCAGAGGAGGTCTGTGATTAGACAGGGAAAAGGAAGGTGGAGCTAAGAGTTGGAGAGAGAGAGAGAGAGAGAGAGAGAGAGAGAGAGACAGAGAGAGAGAGAGACAGAGAGAGAGAGACAGAGAGAGAGACAGAGAGAGAGAGAGAGAGAGAGAGAGAGAGAGACAGAGACAGAGACTCAGTGTAAGAGGAGAAGGAAGATGGTTGTGGATGTGAACCCCTGTGGTGTTTACCAGCCACAAGTAGTTGTGGTCTCGTAAGATTAATTGGAATAAAGCTTTTATCATTATCAATTGGCTCAGAAATTATTGTTTTGGCATCTTGTAAATTGTGATATTATTGATACACAAATCTGATTGGTTAATTAAGCTTTCAGAGTCTTGATTTTACTGGGTTATTGGGTATTGTGATATGTAACCTCAAGGTTGGTGGTTCCATTTAGTTAATGGAGTGTGGGACCCACAGGTTACAGGGGATTATAGCAGAGAGGGAACTAGTGGCTCCCGGGACGAGCGAGCAAGATGTTGCAGGGGCTGGAGAGAGTGGACGGTGGTAGCAGGAGTGCTGGTGTGTGGTCTGGCCCTCTCTGAGAGTTGGTGGGTTTATTTTTTAATATTTCCCACAACACCTGTGTAATACATTGTTTCAGCATCTTGTTCAGTTGGGTGTTACCTTATGTCATGATAGACAATGAGTGAGCTCTACAGTCGCATATCTCGGGGTTGAAGTTGCAAGTGTGTTACTTTCTAGGTATAAAGCTATTACAGATTGAAAGTCCCCAAAATTTGTATGGTGAAACCTTAGCTCTAAGTAGAGCTGTATATGGAATTGGGTCTTTAAGGAAGTGACTAAGACCATAAGGGTGGTGCCCTTAACCAATAGGATTAGAGCCCACATTACTAGTGGCTCCAGAGAACTCATGCCTCCTTTATATGTGTATAGAAAAAAGAAAGGCCAAGTGAGGACATAACAAAAAGAAGATCATCTGCAGAAACCAAAATTTCCGACACTGTAGTCATGGCTTTACAGCTTCCAGACCTGTAAGAAATTTACTGTCTGTTGACTAAGATACCCTGACTGTAATATTTTGTTGATTCATGTTTTAAGTATAATTTTAGTTGAAATAGAATTACATCAATCACCCCTCCTCTTCCTCCATGGATTCCCTCCTAATTACCCTCCCTCGAACCCCTTTCATTTCTTTTTCTCACTTTTAAGTTGATAGCTGCTTTTCCTCTGATTATTAGTGTTACAATCATATAATTACATATGTTTTTTTTAACAATGGTTCTGGATAGACATTTAGCCCTGTGTTGTTTTTAAAGATCTGGCTATATAATTTAATAAAAGAGACACAACTCTACCATGGAGATAGGAATGAAGTCGTATTGTTCATTTTCTTCATTCAGGGTTCTGCTGGTCTGTGGACATGTGGACAGTGAGGAAGAAATTGTCACTGTCTAAAATAGTTGTTCTTGTCATGCTATGATTCTTCATCTTTGCTTATTTTTTTCATAATTTATTATATGTGAATTGATGCTTTGCCAGCATGTATATCTGTGTGAGGGTGTTACAGACAGTTGTGAGTCACCATGTGGGTGGGGGAATTAGATCTGCGTCCTCAGCAATAAGTACTCTTAACTGCTGAGCCATCTCTCCAGTTTCCTGATGAAGGCCCATATGACAGATAATTTGTTTATTTATTCATCATGTGCCTCTTCAAGTAAAGCATAGACACTGTGATTGTGGGCTTTGTCTGTCTTGTCTTTAGTGGATCTATGTATCTGAAGAAAATAGGTGCCACACAGTAGACATTCCATGAATATTAGCCAAATAAGTGGCTTCTAAGGTTGGTGAGATGTCTCATATTAGATTCTCAAATTATAGCAGCCATGATGAAGGGAGAGCATTTAAACTCAAATTTTGTTTATGAATTTTAGACATCAACCATTTAGTTAATTCCTTTCTATATGCCAATTACTAAACACATGAGTATTAGCACAAGGTCATAGGCACACTTAGTAGTTGGGAAAGGTCTAGATACTTCAAAGGCACCCAGATCTATGTGTTCTTTCTGCCCTAAGTTGGGAATGAAGCAAATTATTTTATTTTACCAATTCCCACATGCAGAATGAAAAGGAATAGCTAAAGGAAACATAACACTAACTAGAAAAACATTTGAGAATGTATTTAAAAGGTTTGTGGGTTGTTTTAGAAGTACTGTGATTAAGTAAGAAAATGTGATAGTTTTCTCTTGAACAAACAAGTATGTAGACATTTACTGAGGCATCTCTATGCAAATGAGAACGTTAGTGGTACCAGAGAGTAAGAGGAGATTCTCTGTCTCCATGTTCTACAAGTTGACTCATAGTTCTATTGAGGAGGTTGTTATATTATTCTGAAGGGACTTGGATGTGTTTAATACCATATGGGCCATGTGTTGAATCTTCATGGCCTGGAGTCTGACATTTCTAGAAGCTCTAGCAGGAGGTGATCTCACTAATGAGGAGCAATAGTGAGGAGCATAAGGTGCATCAGTATAGTCTTGAGTGTTTATTACATTGTCTAGGCCAACGAAGGGGAGGAGTTTAGAAACACCGGGATGGAATCCAGAATTTTCAACATCTTTTCAGAAGCAGTTTCCAAAGAGTCAATGGGCATCTGTGGGAGATTAAATGTGAGAAAAGTTCTTTGCAATGCTTGTTGTTGGGCTCTGAAGTCTGTTCTCCAGTTCTTGAGTTGGGGTTGTCACATAGTGTGATTAAACCAATAGGAAATTGTGGTGTTATGTGAATTTGAAGGCCATATCTTAAGAACCTGTCAAATTTCCCTTTTGCTGTCTCCTAAGAGTCTGGGTAGCCACCTCTCCATATTGAATGGCCTATAGTGCCATTGGGAGGTGGTTACCCAGACTCTTAGGAAAGAAAGGCTAGTGGAAGGAAGATAGGTTATTGAGGGAGTACTTTTGGAAGAGATATTGGGACTCCAGACTTTTCATTCCCTTTCTTGGTCACAATAAGGTAAAAAGCCTAGTCTACTATCATGATACTAGTCTGCTATCATGGTTCCAATGCAATAAAACAATGGACAATGGGCTAAAAACTGTGAACCCAAACATTCTCTCTCTCTCTCTCTCTCTCTTGGTTTTTCAAAATAGGGTTTCTCTGTGTAGCCCTGGCTGTTCTGGAACTCACTCTGTAGACCAGGCTGGCCTTGAACTCAGAAATCCACCTGCCTCTGTGTCTCAAGTGCTGGGATTAAAGGCATGCGCCACCACTGCCCAGCAGCATTCTCTTTTAAAGTTGATTACTTGATATATGTTGAAGCATCTTTTGGGTATATGCCCAGGAATGGTTTAGCTGGATCTTTAGGTAGAGCTATTACCGCCAGATTGATTTCCAATGTGATTGTACCAGCTTGCAATTCTACCAGCAATGGAGGAGTGTTCCTCTTTCTCTGCATTCTCACCAGCATCTGCTGTCGCCTTAGTTTTTGATCTTAGTCATTCTGATTGGTGTAAGGTGGAATCTCAGGGTTGTTTTGATTTGCATTTCCCTGATGACTAAGGAAGTTGAACACTTCTTTAGGTGCTTCTCAGCCACTTGAGATTCCTCAGTTGTGAATTCTTTGTTTAGCTCTGTACCCCATTAAAATTGGGTTATTTGGTTTTCTGGAGTCTAACTTCTTGAGTTCTTTGTATATTTTGAATATTAGCCTTCCATCATTTTAGGGTTGGCCTGGGGACCCCAATGGAAGAGTTAGGGGAAGGGCTAAAGGAGCTGAAGGGGATGGCAACCCTATAGGAAGAACAAAAGTATCAATTAACTGGACCCCTCAGAGCTCCCATGTACTAAACCACCAACCAAAGAGTATACAAGGACTGGTCCATGGCTCCCACCACATAAGTAGCAGAGGACTGCATCATCTGGTATCAGTGGAAAGGAGTCACTTGGTCCTGTGGAGGTTTGATGCCCCAGAGAAGGGGGATGCTAGAGGGGTGAGGCAGGAGTGGGTGGGTGGGGGAGCACCCTCTTAGAGGCAAAGGGGATGGGATGGGATGGGGGTTCATGGAGGGGAGACAGAGAAGGAAGATGACATTGATATGTTAACAAATAAAATATCAATAAAAATGTATTATTGAGGATCTGCTTCCCTGGAGAGGGAGGGGGAAGTTGATTACATGACAGAACGTGCAATCATCTGAATGCTGTCCTGAGATTTTTTTTTTAAAGAATTCTTTTTTTTAAGATTTATTTATTATATGTGAGTACACTGTAGCTGTCTTCAGATACTCCAGAAGAGGGAGTCAGATCTCATTACGGATGGTTGTGAGCCACCATGCGGTTGCGGGGAATTGAACTCAGGACCTTTGGAAGAGTAGTCAGTGCTCTTAACCACTGAGCCATCTCTCCAGCCCTGTCCTGAGATTTTTATGCTACAAAAAAGTCATGTAAAGAGCATATCTCAGCATGTCAGCCATTCCATCTGACTACCCCAGCCTACTGCAACTGACTCATCACAACCTTAGTTGAGACCAGCAGAAGAGTCATCCAGCTAACCCACAGGATTAGAGAATAGAAAAGCAAAAATATATAGTTTTAAGCCATGATTTGGGGGGTGTTATGCGCAGGATGTAATTGATGCAGTTGCTACAGGGGTTAGACAACAAGAAAGGAAACTGGGCTGAAGAATGACATATCCTTTTGTGTATTCAGCAGGCAGAATGTCTTTAAGGGTTTATATATGTAGATGCATTCAGAACCCTTAAAAGAAAATCCCAAAGGATTCAGAAGGAGAAGGAACCCTAAGTCATTGGATGCTTGTAAGAAAAGAGTCTGCCATCCAAGTCTCGAGATAAAATAATTTTGAATTTGGCATCCTCTATCCAGCACAACACTCATTTATGTATGAAACTGTGATTTAAAAAGGCTTTTCAGACCTGCTAAGACTCTGAAGGATTATCATTTACAAGTGCTCTGCCAAAGATCGAGCTAGGGGTATGCTGCAGCAATTGAAAAACTAAATCAGAAAAGAGTAAAGTCTGAGTTGTAAGAAACGATAGGTAAATAAACCAGTGAAACATTGAGCTGTCCTATTAATCCTTGATGTATAATATAAAGAAGTAATAGCACACTATCTGAAACTAGAATCTCATAACTTATGACATTAAATGTTATAGGGTGTTGAAGTGCTAAGTATCTTTGCATTTTGGGAAAATACAGATATGAGACATTCAATATACTTACAGAAGGATATGAATGTAAATAAATCTGATAAACCTTATATATTATGTATTCTGTAAAGGAGAGAACTAGAAAAACAGAAATAGGTTTCATGTATTCTAGGCCATAGAAATGTACACCATCACCAGTAAAGTGCTGGTAATTAGAAAATGTAAGATCTTCCCAAGAGAGTAGGTCTAATCATGCCTTTATTACCTTAATTATGAATGGACTATTTCCACAGCACTGCTCAAAATGAGACTTTGTTAGTATCTTAGGGTTTTATTGCTGTGAAGAGACACCATGACCATAGCAACTCTTATAAATGAAAAAAAAATAATTGGGACTAGCTTACAGTTTCAGAGGTTTAGTTCATTATCATCATGGTGGGAATCATGGTGTTGTGTAGGCAGACATGGTGCTGGAGAAGGAGCTGAGAGTTCTACACCACAGGCAGCAGGAAAAGAAGAGTGAGCCACTGAGACCAGGCTTGAAAATTTGAGACCTCATAGCCCACCCCACAGTGATACACATCCTCCAACATGGCCACACTCCTAATTGTGCCACTTTCTGTAGCCAATCATTCAAACATGAGTCTACAGGAGATTTCCTATTCAAATCACCACATTTGGGGCTGAGTAGTGCAATCTAGGTAAATATTGGTTACAGGGGAAAGGTTTAAAACCAAGGAAATCTTTTGGTGCCTCAACCCTAGACAAAAAGCTACAGGCAACTGATGAATGTTGAGAGCAGGAGAAAGGTCTTCCCAGGGAAGATCTCCCCAGTTGGCTATCCAATACCAACTGGTCATCCCTGAGATGACCATATACACACAGGTAATATTATATAGCTTGAGGTCTTAGTTATGTATTTATTCAGAAATATATATGTACACACACACACAGACACACACACACACAGACACACACACACACAGACACACACACACATACACACGCAAAAAGAGACCATGAATTTGGAAGGAGAAATGGGGGTAAATGGGAAGGGTTGGAGGGGAGAAAGCAAAGGGGAAGTTACATAATTATAACATAATTTTAATAAAATTTTAAAAATTAATAAAAAACCCCTCAGTAACACAAACAGTTTAACAACAGGAGTAAAGAAAGCAACGTCCCAGTTCTTACAGTCTAGAGCAGCAGGATGAACACAAAGGCTTTCTCTGCTCCCTCTGTCAAAGCTGCTCTAAACAGAAGGACAAATGTCTCTAGAAAGGCTAGAAAGAGAAAATGGTGACAAGATTTCGAAGTTAAAAAATCAAGTTAAAATTGATTCCCAGAATCCATATGGTAGCTCACAACCATTTATAACTCTAGCTATGTGTGTGGTACACAGACCTCCTGCAGACAGCTCCCATACACATGAAATGATATACAAATAAAGTAAATTAAGTGATAACCAATTTGACAAGCCATCAGAAAGCTGAGATTGAAAGTCTAGATGGAATAAACCATTCAATCAACAGCAGTGCCGGCGACTTGGGAAGTATTCAATGGCTATGGATATGCAGTGTGGCACCATCCAATGTACAAATACACACCTGTGTGGGTCATCTAGTAAAAAAACCCCACCAATGAAGAGGTTTGTGCTGTTTCTATATTGGTCTCTTTCTCTGTTTCTATCTCTGTCTTTCTCCCACCCAGATACATATAATTGTACATACATTGAATTTAACATGAATTCCTAATATCTCATTTTGACTATGCTTGGTACCAAATAATTAGAAAAAAAAACTGGAAATCTTATATTATGAAAGGCAAGAGCTGAAAACAGAATAAAAACATACCTGTAATGAGCATAAACAATAAAGAGGAAAGAAGACAAATTCTCTTAGTTAACATGCCTGGAAGACTATGTGAAGACTATGTGTTAGTAGAACAGAGAGTTTTTTATTAAAGATAATGAAGATCATAAAGACATGAGAATTTGGAGGTTGAAAATAAGACAGCAGAGATATGTAGGTTGAAGTCTCTGAAGACAGTTAATATCAGTAAGAATAGAGGTTTCTGTTCCCATTGCCAAGAGGCTGACCCTGTCGGAATTACAAAGAACCTGTGTCCCAAAGAGGAAATGAAACTATTAAAAATGCAAGAGAAAGCTCTGAGATTGACATAACAATCTTCATAGGGAAATTTGTACCTTAAAAGAATATATTTTAATGTGCTTACTAATCTTGTTTTTTCTTCTTGCTTCACAGGTGAACTATTCCAAGTTGTCCTTTCTTAAGTGCAACAAGTATAATCATGTGACATAGTTCAACTAATATTGCATGCACAGATGTCATCACTCCACTTTTAGGCTTGGCTTCCAAAATGCTGACCAAATTCTTCATCGCCAACCATGTTTTACCTCCACTTGTGCGAATGAATGGGTTCAATCTGGGGGTGTCTCACAGATGCTTTAGCAGCAGTAGCCACACTTTTGATGCTGTGTGGAGTTTATGTCCAAGGGCTGGGCCATCACTGGTCCTCGACTATTCAGGACTCTTACACAAGGCTGGAAGAAAGTGAAAAACTTCTTTGAAGTTCTGGATTCAGGGATACAGTAGTTTGGAAGGATTTCTTTTTTTTTTTTTTTTTTTTTTTTTTTTTTTTTTAATTTTATTTTATTTTATTTTTTTAATTTACATTCCAAATCACTTCCCCTTTCCCGTTTCCTCCCTCCCCGAAAGTCCCATAAGCCCCCTTCCCTCCCTCTTTTCTCCGTTCAACCCCCTCTCATTACTCTGTCCTGGCGTTCCCCTACATCCAGTCTTTCCAGGACCAGGGGTCTCTCCTTCCATCTTTTTAGAAATCTATTGATATGCTGATTGTGTCTAGGGTATTCTGAGATTCTGGGTCAATATCCCCTTATCAGTGACTTCATACCATGTGTGATCTTTTGTGATTGGGTTACCTCACTAAGGATGATATTTTCAAGGATTTCTTTATCATCAATCTGGCACCGTGTATGCAGGGCGAGGGAGAAGAGGGGAAGAGAGGGAGGGAAGAAGGTAGGGGGAGGGAGGGAGGGAGGGAGAGAGACAGACAGACAGAGAAAGAGAGACACAGAGAGACAGAGAGACAGAGACACACACACAGAGTGCCTATTGAGAGACTGAAGCTATTCACTCATTTATATATTAGGTAATGACATACTAAATATGACATACATGATATTGGCTGTGTATTGGACTCTGGAAATGATATTGGACAGGCTTTGTGCCTGGAATAAAGAGGAAAAATAGATTCATAAGATGATAAAAATCTAGATTGTTGTTAGCGTCAGGAAGAAGCTACCCAGAGAATGTTCTCTGGGGATGAGGGCCATGAACAATTTTTTGGAAACATTAAAGCCCTTCAGGAAGCTCAGACAGACTGTTAAAGGCTTTCAAACCACCCAAAAGTGACTGGGCTAAATGCTTTGTTTGTTTGTTTGTTGTTTTAAGGTTTAAAAGGTGTTTGGGGCTGTAAAGGAGAGGGTGAATTACAGTAGATAATAAGTAGTTGGGTAAGAAATTTGAGTGTACAGGCTGGTTTTGTGTGTCAACAAGCTAGAGTCATCACAGAGAAAGGAGCATCCCTTGAGGAAATGACTCAAAGAGATCCAGCTATAAGGCATTTTCTCAATTAGTGATCAAGGGGGGAGGGCCTGGCCCACTGTGGGTGGTGCTATCCCTGGGCTGGTGGTCCTGGGTTTTATAAGGAAGCAAGCTGAGCAAGCCATGGGAAACAATCCAGTAAGCAGCTTCCCTTGATGGTATCTGCATTAGCTCCTGCCACCAAGTTCCTGCCCTGTGTGAATTCCTGTTCAGATTTCCTTTGGTTATGAACAGCAATGTTGAAGTGTAAGCTGAATAAACCCTTTCCTCCTCAACTTGCTTCTTGGTCATGATGTTTTGTGCAGGAATAGAAACCCTGACTAAGATAAATTGGTACCAGTGTATCATGTAGCGGGGTATTCCTGTGAGAGCCTGATCATGTTTCTGGGAGGACTGTGGAAGGACTTTGGAACTTTGAGCTAGAAGAGCCATTGGGATGTTAAGAGCTCTGTGATGTTGTGTAGGAGCTTGGAAGATAATGTTGAGAACAGTGCAAATGATGGAGGCATGACTTGTGAAATTTCAGAGGAAACATTAAAAACTCTTATCATGGCCATTGCTACTTTTTTTTTATTTTCTAAGTTTTTTTTATTTACATTCCAAATCATTTCCCCTTTCCCGTTTCCTCCCTCCCCGAAAGTCCCATAAGCCCCCTTCCCTCCCTCTTTTGCCCATTCAACCCCCTCTTGCTTCTCTGATCTGGCATTCCCCTACATCCAGTCTTTCCAGGACCAGAGGTCTCTCCTTCCATCTTCTTGGAAGTCTATTGATATGCGAATTGTGTCTAGGGTATTCCGAGATTAATATCCCCTTATCAGTGACTGCATACCATGTGTGTTCTTTTGTGATTGGGTTACCTCACTAAGGATGATATTTTCAAGTTCTGACCATTTGCCTAGGAATTTCGTGAGTTCATTGTTTTTAATTGCAGAGTAGTATTCCATTGTGTAAATATACCACATCTTCTGAATCCATTCCTCCATTGAGGGACATCTGGGTTCTTTCCAGCTTCTGGCTATTATAAATAAGGTTGCTATGAACATAGTGGAGCATGTGTCCTTATTGCATGCAGGTAAAGCCTCTGGGTATATGCCCAGGAGTGGTATAGCCAGATCCTCCGGGAGTGTCATGCCCAGTTTTCTGAGGAACTGCCAGACTGCTTTCCAGAGTGGTTGTATCAGCTTGCAATCCCACCAGCAGTGGAGGAGTGTTCCTCTTTCTCCACATCCTCGCCAACAACTGCTGTCTCCTGTGTTTTTGATCTTAGCCATTCTGACTGGTGTGAGATGGAATCTCAAGGTTGTTTTGATTTGCATTTCCCTAATGACTGAGGATGATGAACATCTCTTTAGGTGCTTCTCAGCCATTAGATATTCTTCAGGTGAGAACTCTTTGTTTAGCTCTGTACCCCACTTTTTAATAGGGTTACTTGGCTCTCTGGAGTTTAACTTCTTGTGTTCTTTGTATATATTGGAGATTAGCCCTCTGTCGGATGTAGGGTTGGTAAAGATCATTTCCCAGTTAGTTGGTTGCCGCTTTGTCTTTTTGACAGTGTCTTTTGCCTTACAGAAACTTTGTAATTTTATGAGGTCCCATTTGTCAATTCTTGATCTTAGAACATAAGCTATTGGAGTTCTATTCAGGAAATTCTCCCCTGTGCCCATATGTTCAAGGTTCTTCCCTAGTTTCCTTTCTATTAGTTTCAGTGTGTCTGGTTATTTCTGAATAGATATGGGGAGAGTGGGCATTCTTGTCTCTGATTTCAGTGGGATTGCTTCAAGTATGTCTCCATTTAATTTGATATTGAATGGTGGTTTGCAGTAAATTGCTTTTATTATGTTTAGATATGGGCCTTGTATTCCTGATTTCTTCAATGCTTTTAACATGAAGGGGTGTTGTATTTTGTCAAATGCTTTTTCTGCATTTAAGGACATGATCATATGATTTTTTTCTTTGAGTTTGTAGAGTGGATTACATTAACGTATTTTCATATATTAAACCAACCTTGCATCCCTGGGATGAAGGCTACTTGATCGTGGTGAATGATGGTTTTGATGTGTTCTTGGATTCGGTTTGCCAGAATTTTATTGAATATTTTTGCCTTGATATTCATAAGAGAAATTGGTCTAAAGTTTTCTTTTTTGGTTGGGTCCTTGTGTGGTTTAGGTATCAGAGTAATTGTGGCTTCTTAGAACAAGTTAGTTAGTGTTCCTTCTCTTTCTATTTTATGGAATAGTTTGAGGAACATTGGTATTAGGTCTTCTTTGAAGGTCTGGTAGAATTCTGCAGTAAATCCATCTGGCCCTGTGCTTTTTTTGGGTTGGGAGGTTTTTAATGACCTCTTCTATTTCCTTGTGTGATATGGGCCTGTTTAGATAGTTTACCTGCTCTTGATTTAACTTTGGTATGTGGTGTCTGTCTAGAAAACCATACATTTCATCTAGATTTTTCAGTTTTGTTGAGTATAGGCTTTTGTGGTAGGATCTGATGATTTTTCAAATTTCCTCCTTTTCTGTAGTTATGTCTCCCTTTTCATTTCTGATTTTGTTAATTTGGATACTGCCTCTGGACCCTTCAGTTAGTTTGGTCAGGGAATTCTCTATCTTGTTGATTCTCTCAAAGAAACAGCTTTTGGTTTTGTTGATTCTTTGTATTGTTCTTTTTATTTCTATTTAGTTGATTTCAGTCCTGAGTTTGACTATTTCCTGCCTTCTACTCCTCTTGGATAAGTTTGCTTCTTTTTGTTCTAGAGCTCTCAGGTGTGCTGTTAAGTTATTAGGGCAAGATCTCTTCAGTTTCTTTACCAGGGCACTTAGTGCTATGAACTTTCCTCTTAGCACTGTTTTCATTATGTCCCATAAGTTTGGGTATGATGTGTCAAAATTTTCATTAAATTCCAGGAAGTCTTTAGTTTATTTCTTTATTTCTTCCATGGCCAGGTTATCATTGAGTAAGTATTTGTTCAGTTTCCATGTATATGTGGGCTTTCTGTAGTTTTTGTTGTTATTGAAGATCAACCTTAGGCCACAGTAATCTGATAGAATGCATGGTATTATTTCAATCTTCTTGTAGTGGTTGAGGGTTGTTTTTTTGGCCAATTATATGGTTGATTTTGGAGAAGGTACCATGAGGTGCTGAGAAGAAGGTGTATTCTTTTGTTTTAGGGTAATATATTCTGTAGATATCTGTTAAACCCATTTGGTTCATAACCTCTCTTAGTTTCACTGTGTTTCTGTTTAGTTTTTGTTTCAATGACCTGACATTGTTGATAGTGGGGTGTTGAAGTCTCCCACTATTTTTGCATGGTGTTCAATGTGTGTTTTGAGCTTTAGTAAAGTTTCTTTTATGTATGTGGGTACTCTTGCATTTGGGGCTAGATGTTTTGAATTGAAACTTTCTCTTGGTGGATTTTACCCTTGATAAATATGAAGTGTCCTTCTTCATCATGCTTGATAACTCTTGGTTGAAAGTCTTTTTTATTGGATATTAGGATGTTAACTCCTGCTTGTTTCCTGGGACCATTTGCTTGAAAGACCCTTTTCCATTTTTCCATCCTTTGACTCTGAGATAGTGTCTGTCTTTGTTATTAAGGTGTGTTTCTTGTATGCAGCAAAATGCATCTTGTTCGCATATCCAGTCTGTTAGCTTATGTCTTTTTATAGGTGAGTTGAGTCCATTAATATTGAGAGATATTAAAAAGAGATGACTGTTGGTTCCTGATATGTTTATTTTTGTAGGTGGATTTGTGTGCTTGTGGTTCTCTCCTGTTGGCTTTGTTGTGAGATGCTTAATATCTGTCTTTTCTTTGGTGCAGGAACCCTCCTTGTGTTGTTTTCCTTCTAGGGATACTCTGTCAGGCTGGATTGGTAGATATTGTTTGGATTTGGTTTTGTCCTGGAATATTTTGGTTTTCTATGTTGATTAAGAGTTTTGCTGGGTATAGTAGCCTGGGCTGGCATTTGTGTTCTCTTAGAGTCTGCATGATCTCTGACCAGACTCTTCTGGCTTTCATAGTCTCTGTTGAGAAGTCTGGTGTAATTTTGATAGGTCTACCTTTGTATGTTACTTGGCTCTTTTCCCTTGCAGCTTTTAATATTCTTTCTTTGCTCTGTGCATTTAGTATTTTGATTATTATATGACTAGAGGATTTTCTTTTCTGGTCCCATTTGTTTGGTGTTCTATAGGTTTCTTGTACCTTATGGTAATCTCTTTCTTTATGTTGGGGAAGTTTTCTTCCATGATTTTGTTGAAGACATTTTTAGGTCCTTTGAGATGGGAATTTTCATTCTCCTCTATTCTGACTACCCTTAGATTTTTGTCTCTTCATTGTGTCCTGAATTTCCTCGATGCTTTAGGTTAGGAGTTTTTTATGTTTTGAATTTTCTTTGATAGTTGTGCCAATCTCTTCTACAGTATTTTCTACACCTGAGATTCTTCTCTTTTCTATCTCTTGTAGTCTGTTGGTGATACTTACATCTGTAATTCCTGACCTCTTTCCTAGGTTTTCCATTTCTAGGTTTGCCCCAATTTGTGTTTTCTTTATTGTTTCTACTTCCACTTTTAGGTTTTGGATTCCTTTATTCAATTCCTTCACCTGTTCACCTGCTTTTCTTTCAATGAGTTATTGATATCTCCTTAAAGGACTCTATTATCTTCATGAGATAGGAATTTAGGACAGATTCCTGATTTTCAGGTGTGTTGTTGTATTCAGGGCTTGCTGTGGTGGGAGAACTGGGTTCTGATGATGCTGACGTATATTGGCTTCTGTTGCTTATGGTCTTGTGATTGCCTTTTGCCATCTGGATATCCCTGGTGTTTGTTGGTCTGGGTGACTGTCTGAAGTCTGCCTCTTTTGTCCCTGGGTTGCTTCATGTCTCCTGGTAGGCCTGCAGCCTTGACTGTAGCAGACCACCCATAGGGCCTTCCAACTTGGGACTCTTCACAAGGGCAGAGAAGCTGCTGATCTGTTGCCCTGGCTGCAGTAGATCTCCTGGGAGGCCTTCAGACTGTTGTTCTTCAGTGGAGCAGTAAAGATGTTGTCCAACCGTTCTGAGTGCAGTGGATCCTCAACTGCTCTGATTGCAGCTGGTCCTCAACTGCTCTGAGTGCAACAGTTCCTCTACGATGGGTCAGGATATGTATGAAGTTTTCACTGGAGCAGACCTGCTAAAAGTCTGCCTCAGTGGAAAGGACTGGGCAGGAACGCTGATATTTTTGTCTCTTGAAATAAGAAAGTATTATAGTGGAGCCCATGTTATGAGACTTTGAGCTGTAAAAAGACTTTGAATTTCAAAAGAGATTAGATATTTTAAAGGTATTGACATTTTAATATGTAAGAATTTGTAAAGACTGCGGGACTTTTAAAGTTCTTTAGATCTTGGGGATGCATAAGAAAGTAAGGATTGAGGCTTAATAGTGATCTGTTGGTGTGTCAAGTTGCCAGGGAGTCAGTTGTTACTGCCTGGCTTTGAGTGTCAACTTGACAAAAGCTGCAGTTATCATAGAGTAAGGAGACTCTCTTGAGGAAATGTTTCCAGGAGATGTAGCTGTAAGGCACTTTGTCAATTAGTGGTCGAAAGGTGAGGGCCTATTTAGGGTGGTGCCATCCCTGGGCTGGTGGTCCTGGGTTCTATAAGAAAGCAAGCTGAACAAGCCAGGGGGAAGCAATCCAGTAAGCAGCACCCCTCCATGGCCTCTGCCTCAGCTCCTGCCTCCAGGTTCCTGCCCTGTGTGAGTTCCTGTCCTGACTTCCTTTGGTGATGAACAGTACTGTGGAAGTATAAGCTAATTAAACCCTATCCTCCCTAACTTGCTTCTTGGTCATGATGTTTTGTGCAAGAATACAAATCCTGACTAAGACAGTGAGGATACAGGAGAATTTAAGATATTTTTGCAGTTTATTAAAATGTAAAGTCAAGAAGAAAACGTCTGCTACAGGTAATATCTTAGTTGTTTTCGGCCAAACTTAGCATTGATCTCATTATTCTTTCTCTGCAAGGATTCTTCTGCTGGATGACTTCATTGCTTGTCATAGGAAAACACACTTTATCTTCAAGAAATATTAGCCATGGCTAATTTAAGTGGTGAGACACTCTCAGATTTAGCTGAGGATGACCTTCCTAATTGAGATTTCTCATTGAATCTCTGCTGTGAGACAGAATTCTTATCCCAAATAGAAGAGATG
Organism: Tokudaia tokunoshimensis; assembly: GCA_036184795.1. Lineage (NCBI taxonomy): Eukaryota > Metazoa > Chordata > Mammalia > Rodentia > Muridae > Tokudaia > Tokudaia tokunoshimensis. Next base: position 82,888,763 of record BTHU01000016.1, read on the forward strand.
AGCCATTACACTTGGTTCTTTTATTTAGTTTATATAAGAGACTGTTCAAAATGAACTGCACAATTTTGTCTGCTGCATTGTATTAGAACAAAGAATGTTGTTCACTCCCTAGACTACTAGGCAACACTGGACAAAGCAAAAGGGAATAGCAGTTTTCTCTGAATTTATTTATTTATTTTTTTAAAAAGTAAAGAGCAGCTATCTCTTGGTAGAAAAAGAAATAAGAATACCCACTCATTCAGTTCTTGACAGAGATGGCTAGTATACTTACAAACAAGCCCCGAGTCTACTTCTGAAAGGACGAACACCATAAGTGGCGGGAGTATCTGACTCAAGAGCCCAAGCTGATGCAGTCATAGGGATGTGGTTTCACACAGTCCAGCTGGCCTGGAAATCTCCAGACAGTCCCTGTTCTCATAGTAGAGCTTGTGTGAGAAACAACGAGGTCCTGGCCATGGCTTTACAAGGCAGTGGGATCTCCTGCCTTTAGGACTGTGACACGTGTTGAGAAGATAAGCAGAGTTCTCCTTCTGAAATATCCAGGATTACAACTCAGGGAAAGGACTTGGAATTTTGGCTCACTTCTGGTTTACTCTTAATGAAATTTGCTCTAGTTTTGGTTCAGTGGGCTCATCTATGAAACTTTGTCAATGGGTACGGAGCTGTAGAAATTAAAGTGAATATACAGACTTTCCTTGTCTTTGCAATGTACTAAAATATCTTCCATAAATTAATTTTATTCTTTTTAAAAAAATATCTATTTTATTTATTATATGTAAGTACACTGTAGCTGTCTTCAGACACTTCCAGAAGAGGGAGTTAGATCTCATTACAGATGGTTGTGAGCCACCAAGTGGTTGCTGGGGTTTGAACTCAGGACCTTCAGAAGAGTAGTCAGTGCTCTTAACTGCTGAGCCATCTCTCCAGCCCCAACATTTTATTCTTGTGTGTATTTAGTTCACATACTTAGCCACTGGAAGTGCTTATAAGTTAAGCGAATGGCTGTGGGTTTGTATAGGCAGCTATCCATCTACTCAACCAAGGTTCAGGTCATCTCCAGATTTAGGCTTTGTGATTGAAGGAGAAAAACATATCATTATTGCTTAGAGTCTTGGTCATAACTGTGTGAGCTTTATATATTGTTGTTCATATAGAAATTAATAATATAAAGATATGGATTTTAAGAGTATCAGAAAAGCTGAAGGATATCAATTAGAATAGTTAAAATTGTAGTGCTTGTGTTATATTACTATTTTTCTCTATTTATTTTGGCTTTAGTTACTTTTACAATTGGGTTTTTTGAGAAGGTTAGTGTGGCTACTCCCCAGCAGTCTGGATACTAATGATTTGGCAACACAGAGGGAGTCATAGATTCCATCCCATTGGTCTGGAAGCTCTTTCTATTCTCAGTCTGTGCAGCTGCTAGAGCATGGTGATGGGAAGGGAAAGGAAAGGTAAGACTTATATTTGTAACTACTTATTTTTCACAAACAAAAAAGAAAAAGAATCTATGAGGAGCCCACTGGCTTGCCCAGCCCCAAGGTAGGAAGACCAAGGAAGGTGGTATGATGGGATTAGTTAATCCTGAATGTTCTGCCTACATTCCTGGTGGGTTTTCAGCAGCTCAGAAACTTGCTCTATGGTGAGAATTAATATGGGCTGCTGGTTTACAAACATAAGAGAATGATTCAAGGGGTTCAACTCTCACTGGGGGGTGTCAATATCCAGAAGTTGTGTTTGTACAAGTGTATTAATCTTATCATAAAGCAAATGGGAAGCTCACAGACTTCTTCAATAGGACACTCAGATCTTCCTCAAGCTTCTGTCTATGAAATTGCTCACTAATTTAGAAAAATATTTAATAATTTTTTTCCACTAGAAAAATTACTGGTGAATAGGACATGTGGAATCTTCTGAGATATTTTGAGTATCATTAGAGAAAGTTTTACTTGTCTTTACCTCAGATTTAAAAAAAAAATGAGTGTTTTCTGTGAGTGTGATGTTCATGCCCGTACATCCAGGCTAGAAGCAAGACCAAATGCCGTGCTTTGTCATCTTGCTGAGTTCTTCAAACTTTGGTCACACACACATATAAGACAGACAAATAGCTACTAATGATCTCCAATGACTGAACCACGTTTCCTGGTTTTCCCAGCATTCCCTGATGAGATGCAGCTTTGTAAATAAACTTTTGCATGTGTTTCTCTGGCTTTTTGTTTCAAAACAGAAATAGAATACAAATCATGCGTCTGAGTATTTGTCTGATATGTCTTCCCCAACCTGCTCTCAGGAACACATAAAACTAATGGGTACCCATGAAAATGTTCCAGGGCAAAATCTAATTAAAACATACCATGAAGACTTGTTGCTGCATGTCTTCCTATTTTCTTCTTTTCATTCTGTGCTGTCAGTACAATGCTGGTATAATCTCTAGAGTTATTTTTTCCCTTCGGTTCGGTCCCAGGATGTAACAACATCATTAAGAAGAGAACCGGAAGACAAGATACAGCTATTAGAATGGAACACGTGTAGGGACTGCTGGCCTTGGTGTTGATAAAGGTGCAGAACAGACAGAACTCTCCTACATCTTTGTTAGGAACATGAAATGAAACAATCAATTTAGATAAAGGTCTGGCTGTTTTTGTAAAACTAAGACAGATATATAATCTGCCACCTGATACAGTGATTTTGCTTCTAGGTCATGATGTAAAGGGACTAAAAAGACATATAGTCAATGTTGATTGCAGATTTATCCAAAATAACTCTGAACTGGAAACAAACCTTGTGATTATCAACAAGATAAACAAAGTACAGTGTGTTCATCCAGTGGACTACAGCAGCACTAGGAAGGATAAACTACTGATTCATACACACATTGGAACGAATGTCAGATTTTTTTATGATGAATGACAGAAGCCTCACAATAAAATTTCAATATAATTCCACTTACACTATGTTCAATGGGAAAAAACTGATTTGTGGATACAAATATGAAGCCAGATGTTAAAGGGTCACACATGTAATCTTAGCACACTCAGGGTTATTGAGGCATGAGAAGTCGCAGCCTGGGCAATATCATGAAACCTTGAGTCAAAAGTAAAAAATAAAATGGGACCTTTCTGTTGTCAATGCACCCAAATGGTGTCCTCCAGCCTCCTGGAGACCTGTCTGCAAGGGAATCAGCTCAGATGTGTGGGTAGGAAGCCTTCTTCCATGCCTATGGCTATATACAAGGCCAGGGAAAGAGGTATGCATTTGGGTGACTGTCCAGTCTTTTGTATACTTGTCCCATTTGGGGATGCAATACTCTTGTTTTTTTGCTTGGTTGCCTTTAGGTCAAGGCATCCCTGAAATAGTAAGTAGCAGCAGTTTCCTCTGGTGGAGGATAAAGGCTTCTTGTTCACAGTTCCTGAATCTTGGGATGGCTTCCTACTATTCTTTAAGATTAGGGCAAGGTGACTTGGGTGCTATCATAATTGTAGGTTCTTCTAGGCCCCATGCCTAAAGGTCTTACTTCCCATCCCAACAACAGAGACCTCCTGGCTGCATGGCATTATAATTACCAGGCCTAGGGGTATGCAGAAGCTAAACTCAATAGCTTCTATAGAAATAGTTATTGGCAATTATAGTGCCAACATAGAAAATTGTCAGAATGGCTGTTTCTTGCCTTGCAGCAGATGTCAAAAAATACCTAAATACCTCAGACTATTCTTTGACTTATGAATTTATCTGCTGAGACAGATGCCAGATGACTTCTCTCATTTGATAGATAAAGCTTCGAGAAAACAGATGAAGGTTATGGCCTTCAGAGTGTCACGACTATGCTATAGCCATCACCTGCAGGCTAGCTTTCTTGTCTGCCTACTGTTAGGGAACTTTCTGAAGCAAGGTGTGGCTATTTGTAACCATCAGAGCACAGAAAAGAGAATTGTGTGCTCAGTTATTTTGCTGTTCAGATTCTAGGTGGAAAGGTCAGATTCAGCATTTCTCCTGATGATTGTCACGAGCTATTTTGAAAATTGACTATGACCAGGAAGGTATGAAAATTACATTACTGTATATGTTTTGTTTTGGTGTGATGGTAGTGTTATATACTGTGAAACAGAGATGTTGCATTAAACAGGATCAACATTTGTCAAACTTAACTGGCATGCACTTAAGGTTTTTGTACTTTCTTTAGTGTTTGTGTAGAATCTATTCTTCAAAATTATGAACTAATGCTAAACTCTAATCAATAATGTCCAGGTTGAAGTTTTATATGGATAAGCTGTGCCAATGCCAGCAATTTAAGATTTATTTTTAAAAATTTTTGTTATGAGGGTCTGGAAAGATGGCTCAGTGATCAAGAACACTATCTGTTTTACCAGTGGTCCTGAGTTCAATCCCTAGCAACCACATGGTGGCTCATGACCGATGCCCTCTTCTGGCATGCAAGTGTACATGAAGATAGAACACTAAAACATAAAATAAATCTTTTAAAAACTGATTAAAAATTATGCAGATAAGATAGTAGGCATAAAAATATTCCTAAATTGATTGAAAGTAGAAGTAAAAACATTTTCTGATAAAATTGAAGATTTACATGGAAAATATCCCTGATAAAATTGAAGAAATTTATACAGATAAATTGGTAGGAATTAAAATATTCCTAAGTTGATTGAAAGTAGAATTATAAACATTTTCTGATAAAATTGAAGATTTACATGGAAAATATCTCTGATAAAATTGAAGAAATATATAAAAAAACGCGTTAAGATTGAGTATTTCATGGAAAAATTATACAGATGAAATGGATGATGGGTTATCACAGGATTGTATAGATTGACAGAAGTGTGATTAAAAAGAAAATAGAGAAAATTGCGAGTAGTTTAATGTATACTGAAGCATTAGTGGTGTGTGTGTGTGTGTGTGTGTGTGTGTGTGTACGTGTGTGTGCACGTGCGTGTGCACATGTGAGAGTGTGGGCATACATGTGCCATGATAACTGTATGTAGGTTAGTGGACAATGCCAGGAGTTCACCTTTTTGAGGTAGGTCACCTTTGTTTGTTATCGTCATGCATACTCTAGGTTAGCTGCCCCTCAAGCTTCTAAGGAGTCTTCTTTCTCTGTCTCTCCTTACACTGTAGCAAGATTTCAGATGCTGGTCCTCCTGGCTTTTTGTGAGCTTAAGGATTTGAATTCAGACCTTCATGCTTGTGTGGTAAAAGCATTGGCCACAGAGTAATATCACTAGCCTCAGATTGTTCCTAAATAGTAAATTCCATTATTTAAGTATTTTTTTTTATTACTGGAATCTTGTTAAGTTTATTCAACATTGTATATCAACTTGATCTTTTCCTCTTCTGAATTATTTTCCAAAATAGAGCAGACACTATACAATTTGACACTTGATTATGCCTTTTTAGAACCGTGTAGGTAGTGTTTATCATCTTGACTTGCAAATAAACTTCACGAAGGCAAATTCTGATTGCATTGCTATAAATTCTTCATCCCCAAATTCCCCCTCCAGTATTCACAATGCTTACAAGAGTGCTTACTTCAGGATAATGTCTGCCAGTCCAGCTAAACATTGACATACACATACATAGCAACCATGGCTCTTTTGTTATGCTCAATGGAGTCTGTACTTTGTGCTTCAAGGATGGCCTACCTCAGAGCATTACACTAGCCAGTTCCTGGATAGATTCCAGTTTCCATTTCATAGCACTGAGTGTTCACTATTTATAGTGCTCAATTGTATGCATAGAGAAGCTAGGCCATGAGACATTGATAGAGTGGAGCCAAATGAAATTTCTCCAGCAAAGTAAACTCAGAATTATTGAGCTGCATTCGGCAAGTTCATGGCATGGTTCTTCCCTCGACATTCTTCAGGGACACCATGGCAGTGTGGAAAGCTGGTGAAACAAAGTGACATCTGTACTTGCAGCCAACAGACACCTCTACCCAGAGATGACAGTAGACTTTTGATTACAAAGTCATCATTGAGCAGTTTGCATTAGGACTGCCTTTTCCCCAGTGACCGTCTTGTCTTTACTCAATGATTGATGGAGATAGAACTGGGACTATGTGAGCAAGCTGCTCATTTCAGGAGCAACGCTAGGATTTATGAGCAGGTGTAATCAATCTATAACAAAGAGATAATTAAAAACCAAGATCTAGATTATGAAACTCAAAGGACAAGAATGGATAAGCGCCATGCAACATGTTTTCTGCCTTTCCCATATTGAACTTATGTTAATGATAGCAGGTCAAGTTCTCATTTGAAAATGTCATTTACCATAACCACTGTTCATGGATCCCAGGCTGCAGCAAAACTTACTATGTGGCTGAGGATTGTCTTGATTTCCCGACCCTCCTCTCTCTTTCCCCAGTGCTGGGATTATAGTCATATCCCACCACAACTGGTGGTACTGTGAGTTAAGCCCAGTAGCTTCCTACACAGTAGGCAAGCACTCTGTTCACAGACTTGAACTTCCAACTTTAGCTCTTGTTTTTTAAGCACATGAGTTTTTTGGAAGAAGTCGAGAACATGAAATGCAAAATTATTTTGCTGCCATTTCAGGAGATAAAATTCTAACCTAAACTCTTTTTATGTCTAGTTCCAGAGAGCACTCATTATTCTTCACACCAGGAGGGTTTGTGCAGAGTCTGACTGTGTCTGTGAATTTCCTCAGCTCTGCTCATGTGAACAAAAGGTCTTCTTTCTTCCCCACAGATACCCAGGGTGTCTCATCAGTCGGTAAAGGGCAAAACATATCTGTCTTTTATTTCATTTTTTGATTCCACAGTTCTATGATTGCAACCTTTGAAATGATTCCCCCCAAATCTATCAGACTTGGCAAAGAAATCCTTTTATTAAAATCATTTTTTATTACAGTAAGAACCACATAAAAGTTTGCCACTTTAACAATTTTTAAGTGTACAGTTCAGTAGTGTTAAATATTGTTATTTTGTGGAATGAACCTACACCTTTTTGATCTTGTTAAACAGAAATAGGATATGTAATATATGTTATGTATAACACATAACTGACTTATTTCTATGAGGTACTTGAAGCAGTGAAACTCATAGAAACTGAAAGCAGAAGTACTTGGGAAGCTTTGTTTAGTGAATATAAAGTTTGTATTTTACAAGATTTGCAGAAGATGGCTCTGATGCAGAAGATGCTGTCTTTTCTCTAACGAATGTTTGGTACCTTTGTTGAGAATCAAATGACCATAGCTGATTAGGTCATTGCTCTTTAGTTTACTTCAATGTCTCTGTTCTATTTTCCGGGCCTGTGTGGCAGTGCTGAGTTGCTTTTCTTACTTGCTATCTGCAGTGTACTTTGAAATTGCATGTTGAGACCCATGAGCATTGTTTTGTTTCTTTAGGATTGTACTATTTGGGGATATTTTGTACATATACATAAATTTAGTTTTTTTTTTCCTGTGAGGAATGGCATTGGTATTTTCATAAAAAATTCATTGAGTTGGCAGATTGGTTTTAGTAATATATTATTTAGTAATATTTTCACAAAACTTATTCTGCTTATCTATGAACACCAGATATCTTTCCATCTAGTGGCTGCAGTTACTAAGCATCTTTAGTTTTCACTGTAGAGTCATATTCTCTGACAGGCTTATTCCTAGATTATCTATCTATCTGTCTGTCTGTCTGTCTGTCTGTCTATCTATCTATCTATCTATCTATCTATCTATCTATCTATCTATTTATCTATCTATTTATCTATCTATCTATCTATCATCTGTCTGTGTTGTGCCATCTATCTACCTATCTATCTATTTCCTATTGATCAATCTATCATCTATCTATCTATCTATCTATCTATCTATCTATCTATCTATCATCTATCTATCATCTGTCTGTGTTCTGTCATATATCTCCCTATCTATCTATTTCCTATTGATCAATCTATCATCTATCTATCTATCTATCTATCTATCTATCTATCTATCTATCTATCTATAACTATTGTGTAATGGGCTGTTTTGTTTTTTTCTTGAGCATGTTTATTATTGGTATGTTGTGTGTTAATTTAGTATCTTACTACTTTTTCTGAAAGTGTTCATGAGATATAAGATTATTCTGGTGAAGTATTTAGGATCTAATAAGTATGAGGTTTTTATTGTCTAGACAAGGAGATAATTTTATTTCTTATTTTTCATTTACATCATTATTATTTATCTTGTCTTATTGCTGTAACTAAGGCTTCAAGCACTATTCTGAATAAGAATAGGAGGGGTGGACAGCTTAGTTTCACTTCTAAGTTTGAGGAACTGTGTTAATTTTTTTCTCATATTATGATATTGACAACAGTTTTGCTGTATATAGCCTTCATAAAACTGAGCTATGCTTGTTTTTGCATTCCTAGTTTCTTTGGCCTTTTAGTGTGATGATTAACATTGTCAGAAACCTTCCCTGCATTTTGTGTGATAACCATGCTGCTTCCTTTCCTAGTGTGATGGTTAATGTTAATTTTTAATTTAATGATTCTGGAATTACCTGGGCACAAGCCTCTGGGCATGCTGTAAGGGATTATCTGGATATCATAAATTGAGGTGGGAAGATTCACTGACCACACAGACATTGCCCTGGCTAGGATCCTGGCTGTGTAAACAGAGAAAGGGACAGAGCAGTGTGCATACAATCGCCAGTTTCTGTTTCCTGATCGTGGTTATAAATGCTCAGCCTCTTGAAGCTGCTAAGAGACAGCTACTCATTTTTTTGTTCTCTTTATTTTAGAGGCCTGTCAGTTTGCATAATGTTGGAATCTTTTCTAATTCTCATTTGTGTGTCATGGAAATGCACACTGGTCCCTGCGCTCTTTCTTTATGTTTTCTTCTTCCCTCCCCCTTCTTTTTCGGTAACACCGATTAACTTTTTATTTCAGAGCATGCTCTTCTGTCTTTTAAGGTTTCCACTGACAGGACTGATGTTGATGTGATAGGTTTGCCTCCATGAAATAAAAATTCTGTGGCAGCTTGTGATATTCTTTTCTGCTTCGTGTTCTTGTTATTTTAACTATTGTTTCATGTGGAGAGGTTCTTTGTTACTCAAGTCTGTTTTAAATAACTCTTGTATTGTGATGTCTTGTTTCTCTTCCTGTATTCGAGATTTTTTTTGAAAGATTTTATTGAGTTGGTTGTCCATGTCTTTAGTCTGTATCTAAGTTGGCTGTTTTATGACACATCTGTGAGTTGAGTCTCCTAATTGTGTCCCAGAGGTCTTGAATGCAGTGTTCAGGATTGTTTATTTTTTATTTTCCGGTCTCCGTGTGTTCCTCAGCCCTGTCTTCCATTCCTGATGTTCTTTCTTCTGTCTGGTTTGTCCACTGGAGACACTTTCACTGAGTTTTGTGGAGTAACTGAGCTTCTTGTCTCCAGATTCACTTTTTTCCTTTGGCATCTATCTTTTTTATGTTGAGATTTGCATAAAAAATTGCTGAATTTTTCATTCAAGGTTGGAATTCTCATCTAGGTTTGAATTAACTGCTTCATTAGTTTGTTTATTTGAGTCCTCTTTGAAGACACTGGACATGGATCATTTTGAAAACTAGACTTCATTTACATCACTATCCGTAGGTTGAAGAGCTGGGGTTTCTTTGAGAAGTCATATTGTCTTGCTTCTTATTTCTTACTTTTCTATTCTGTTGCATGTGCATCTGTTTGGATGGATGTATCTTAATTCTGTTTTCTTATGATAAGTCTTCTTAGTTAGCAGTTTTATTTGTTTGTTGTTTTTGAGACAGGGCTTCTCTGTGTAGCCCTGGCTGTTCTACAACTCACTCTGTAGGCCAGGTTGGCTTCAAACTCAGAGATTTCCCAAGTTCTGGGATTAAAGGTGCACACCTCCACTGCCTGGTAGTAATTATTTTTAAAGTTTATTTTCTTGTACTACTCAGAGAGGAGAAAACATGCTGCCATTAGAGTAACAGCAGAATTCAAACACATCTTTATTTACTTCATATTAAGGTTATTGTGTTATATTGTGTCATTTCTTATACCCATTGTAAATTTCTTTCTTTTTCTTTCTTTCTTTCCTTTCTTCTTTCTTTCCTTCTTCCATTTCTTTCTTCCTCCCTCCCTCCCTTCCTTCCTTCCTTCCTTCCTTCCTTCCTTCCTTCCCTCCAATCTGTCTCTTTTTCTCTCCTCTCTCTCTCTCTCTCTCTCTCTCTCTCTCTCTCTCTCTCTCTCTCTCTCTCTCTCTTCCTTTCTTCCTTTGGCATTTGAAATTATCCATGTACTATGCTATCTGCCTGGGTAGAATTTATATTGTGATACTCTGTAACGGAATTTTTCCATGGTGAATAAATGCCTGTGAGTGAGACAGCATTATTAAAATGAAATGAAGCAAAACAAAACAGAATGAAAAAAAAATCCAACTCCAACAATGTAAAACTTCATCTCCCCACTGAGATGATGTGAAGTCAGGTCAGTGGTTGCCAGGCACCTCAAGATTACCATTGAGAAAGTGAGGGAGTTTGTCAGGATGAGGAGTGCAAAATGAATGTTCCCAGGATCCAGGTGGTTCTGGCAAGTGACAGAAGAGGGGTGATTTTGAGTCAAAAGCTGGTCAAAGTGCTTGTGTCCCCATCAACTTATGGTCACAGTAGTGCCTTGAATCTTTGAAGGAAGACAGCTGTTACCTCTGACTCACTGTCCATAGAGGTTAAACAAGAGTCCCTACTGTGTATTTTTAGATCATCAATCTCTCAAAGGGAAGTCAGAATCTTTTTTTATTAGATATTTCCTTTATTGACATTTCAAGTGTTATCCCCTTTCTTGGTTCCCCTCTGAAAACCCATCTCATCCCCCCTTCCCCTGCTCACCAACCCACCCACTCCTGCTTCCCTGTCCTGGCATTCCCCTATACTGGGATATCAAGCCTTTTCAGGACCAAAGGCCTCTCATCCTTTTGATGTCTGACAAAGCTATCCTCTGCTACATATGCAGCTGGAGCCATGGGTCCCTCCATGTGTACTCTTTGGTTGGTGGTTTAGTCCCTGGGAGCTCTAGGGGTACTGGTTGGTTTATATTGTTGTTCCTCCTATGGGGCTGCAAGCTCCTTCAGGTCCTTTGGTCTTTTCTCTAGCTCCTCCATTGGGGACCTTGTGCTCAGTCCAATGGTTGGCTGAGAGCATCCACCTCTGTATTTGTCAGGTACTGGCAGAACCTCTCAGGAGACAGCTATATCAGGCTCCTGTCAGCAAGTGCTTGTTAGCATCTACAATAGTGTCTGGGTATATGGGATGGATCCCCATGTGGGACAATCTCTGGATGGTCTTTCCTTCAGTCTCTGCTCCATACTTTGTCTCTGTATCTCCTCCCATGGGTATTTTGTATACTGATAATTTTAATTTTACTGGTATATAAGATCAATATGAAAAATTTAGGACAGAATATTGCCTGTTTTCTGGTGGTATGCAATTATCTCAGTTGAGATAATTCTTTGCTTTCTAGTTTGCAAGAATAGATAAAAAATGTCAATCAACAGAGTCTGTGGCTCAGTTGCATCTCTTGGATCACTCAAAACTAGAGGTTGCTCTCTTGGCTCGTCACTCTGGATCAAAGTTACTCAGCTGTTTGATATATAGACACTGTTTCTCTAAGCACTAAATTTATCTTAGTTGTACTAAGAAAGATTAGTGTGACAGCTCCTATCACATTCGAAAATGATACATGGCTTGCTGTATTCCAAACCTCTGTCTTTTATTTGATTCATCAGATATGTATTGAATTTTAGCAAAACTGAAGAGATAAATATATCAGTGCTTGCCTCAATCAATTCCATGAACTGAACAACAGATGAGATTTTTCTTTTTGGTGACAGTTTTTTTGTTCATACAAAATTTTTGGGAACATTGATATTTCTCTTGTCTCTTCCATTCATGTTCTCTCTCTCTCTCTCTCTCTCTCTCTCTCTCTCTCTCTTTCTCTCTGTCTCTCTCTCTCTCTCTCTCCCTCTCTCTTCTCTTTCTCTCTCTCTCCTCTTTCTCTCTGTCTCTCTCTCTCTCTCTCTCTCTCTCACACACACACACACACACCTGTGCATATGTAATAAGTATATGTTTTATATGTGTGTACATATGTGCATGAAGATGTGTGTACCTGTGTGTGCATACAGAAGCCAGAGGAGAGGACTTTGGGTAACCTGCTCTATCCGTCTTTGCTTTATTCTCTTGAGACTGGCTCTCTTTCTGAATCTGACTCTCTAACTCTCGCCTTTTTAGGGGACTGCTAGTCTGGCTGGGAAGAAATCACCATTCTCCTATTTCCACTTCCAAAATCTGGAGTTATAGGCACGAGCCACCATCCATGGCTTTTCTGTGGGTGCAGGAAATCCTAACTCTGATGTTCATGCTTGTCCAGCAAGTGCTTTTATCTATTGAGCCATCTGCCCAGTGTGAGAGCTGTCTTTCAATAAGATTGCAATAATGTTTGAAGTCTACTCCCTTCTCAGCTCCATTAGATGACCCTATACTCATGCATATGCTGGCAGTAATAATGGAGTTATTAGTTTAAAAACAACCAGGGTGCAGGAAGTTAGGAGGAAAAAGTGGGAAAGGAATCGGCATGGGAAACCTTTTACAGTTTGCATCCCCAAAGAAAACTGACTTCCCATTTCCAAAAGGATCAACTGCCAGCAGTTACTCAAACAGAAGTTGGACTAAGAGATCCCCTTCCCTTCCTTACTGGGATTTTGCCTGGCTTGAATTTGCCTAACCACTTTAATTCCCTATGTGAAAGAGGCCTGCCATGCCCAGAGAAACACTGTTTTGCTACAATCGTCCACTGCCTCTGACTCTTATGATTTTTTTTTGACTTCTCTTCTTTGATGATATCTGAGTCTTGGGAGGTGTGGGGAGGGTTGATTTAGATGTCTCATTTAGGGACAAGCACTTTGTAGTCTATTATTCTCTTCACAACAACTACTGTTGTGTCTCTGTATCAATCACTATCTACTGAAAAAAGGAAGCTTCTCTGATTAGGGTTTAGAGATGCACTGTCGATGGGTATAAGGATAGAAACTTAGAAAGTTTAGCATTGTGTCCACTTAGCACATGACAGTAGTAGGTTGTCCCTTATAGCCTACTCAAGCTACTCGGCCCACAGTTCTTGGCCTAGTTAACAGAGTCTGGTATGATTTCCGTTTTGTAGAGACCTGAATCCTAATCAAGAAGTGGTCGGTTACTTCCATAACATTTGTGCCACTATTGCACTGGTGGTCATACGTTGTCAGGCCAGTTATTATTGTCCCTCATAGGTTCGAGAGCTGGGTAAAGCTCCCCAATAGCTTGGATAGCACCTTCTAGCACTGTGAAAACTAGACAGTAGAGATGAAATGCCCAGGTTAGTATCAGCTTGATTCTTCCATATTGTACATGACTCAAGTATTTGTTATCATTAGCAATTGTTTTTAAACAAACATTCAAATGTTCAGTTTTACCAATAAAGATTCAGGAGCCAGATGTCGGAGTGAACAGAGAAAGCACCTGGCCGATATCCCAAAATAGAAGGAAGCTCTCCTTTTTTATGCTTTCCTCAAAACCTCTTCAAACTGGATGTTCCTCCCTTCTGCTTCCTGTGAGTCTATTCATCCTCCTGACGTCCTCTTACTCTTTGTGGTTTTTTCCTGTGTTCACTCTCTGACAGCCGGTTGCTTGCTCTGCCTCTTGACCTACTTATTTAATCCAGCACTATGAAAGCTAGACAGTAGGGATGAACTCTTCGACTTTATTTAATCCTGTTTACAATAAACAGAAAGCTCTTGGATTAAAGGTATGTGCTAGGGCTGAGCCACACCACAACCAGAAACAGGTTTTTCCAGCAAGCAAAGTTCATGGTGTGGTCAAATATCCTACAACAAGCAATAGTGAATAGTGTCTCATTATCAAGTATACACAGCCTCTTATACCCTGCCTTCACTTTCTCCACCATACATAACATTTCTTGCCCTATTATTTTATTTTCTCCTTATACAATTTCCATTCTATCCTTCCTTTGAAAGATTCCCTCATGGTCTTCTATTATTTTCCTGTCTTATATGGTACTCCAGTTTAAGCACATATATCTGAAGACTCAAGGCTGGCATTCACACAATAAAAGAGAACATATAGATCTTCTTTGGTAATTTCATACATGAATACAATATATTCAGATAGTTTCCACTGCCTCCTTCCCATTCCATCTCCCTCACATCACACTCCCCGTTTCATTTCTTGTTCTTCCTCCTTACTTGTCTTCATCAACGTCTTCTTTCCTGGCATCAGTGATTATATAGATGAGAAATTTATCGATGACACAGCTATTGGTCCTTGGGTAGTTATCATGAGCACCTTTACAGAACCACTGACTTAACATAATGATATTTCATCAAAGAATGTTTTTGGAGTTCTACATGTTTATTAATTGTTGCCTCACAGGTACTATATGGAAAACACCCACATCTCTGTTGTACATGACAATAATTATTTATTTCTCTTTCAACGTGCTAAGATTGCCTGATGTCTGTCTGTATGAACCTGGGTTTGGCTACGATCCTGTTCTGTTCATGTATCCTCCATCCTTCCTCAGCCAGGGACTACTTAAATGCAAGCATAGTCTTCGAATGAAGAAAACAAGGTGTCAGAGATCAAATGTCTTTGGGAAAGCCTACTTCATCTCTAGTTTATGTCACATACACTAATATGCCATTAGCCAAAGCAAAGCACATGGCCAACAATAACAGCAAAAACACTTATGAAAGTGAGGGCTGACCAGTGAATATCTACCGAATGGTAACAGAATGCATGACATCTGGAAAAGTGCAGTTTTCACTAGTTTGTAAGATGAGAAGCTATAATTTGAGGTCTTCTAGAGACTGTTTTGATGTCCACAGAGGAAGAATCTGCAGTGGAACACTGTCAGTGATGGACAGATTCAGTTGGAAGACAGGTACAGATTCCTGGACATCTAGCTGTACTAAAAAAGACCTACAGTGAACTTCTTTTTGGTAGATAAACTAATATTTCTGTTTTTTCTATATTAATTTTTGTAAGCCAAAGTTCTTAAATCCATATTTATGATTAAGCAGGAAGAAGTTATTTTCAGTGTATATATGGATAATTCAATAAAGGATATATTTTATTTGTTGTATTGATATATTTATTCATTTGACAATTGTTTGAGTGTAGAGGTATTTTAGAAATTTGATTCAAAGTTAGATTTAATTCAGTATAATTTGGCTTAATCAAAGACTTTCAATATCCTGAAATATAATAATTTGCTCAGTCATATTCCAAAAGAGGAGATATAAGTTAAGTATGAAAGTGCCACAGGTGACCAAAAAGAGACCTAAGATGTTCGGGGGAGACCATAAAGATCTGTTGGTTGGAAGTTGTACAAAGATGTTAGTAAAGACATAGGAGCAATACTGACTTAAGTGAGATGAACTTATATGTTTTCTTTCTATTTGGAACCATAGGTGGTCCAAGACTGGCTACAACTCCTCTCTACTCTTAGCCCTGCCCTTAATTTTCTTCTCTAGTTTCCCTTTCAAAGTCTATCTCCCAGTGCAACACAAAAGGACACACCCAAAGACAGCAGTGTTGAGTTAAAGTAGATTCTATGTAGCTCCCAAAGTCGAGGAGTGGCTCTGATGGAGACTGTTACAATGCATCCTGGCTGAGTTCTGATTTTAATTGGAGCAGATTGGGTGTGTGGAGGCCCACATGATGTCAATGTATGTATTCCAATGTGTTTAGTTTATAGTCCACATTGTACAATGTGACTAGGTTTGAGCAGTTCATGGGTTATGTGTGAGTTCTTACTTTCTTGGAATGGAGGTAGATGTTATGAACAATCTTGTTTATAGAATGGAGCATCATTAAAATGGAAAATAATATTTTTTGGCTCTTTAGTCACAATTGACTTGTTAGTATTCTGTATACATGTGGACATGTATGTGCATGTGATGGTCTTTTAGATAGAGAATGTAATTCAGTGTGTGTTTTAGGTGCTTCCTTCATGCTCTTAGGTCTTTATCTTTTCAATTTGAATTTGGCTTTTCATTTCCTTTATAGCAGCAATATGTGTATATGTGCATATACTTAGTTCTCTCTAGCATTGCTCTGAAAAGCCCAGAATTCCATTTTTGAGTCATTTTTGGGTGTTGGCTGTAATAAATGATTGCTGAAGACATTAATTCAATAAGTGTCAGATTTCAACCTCCAAAATACCTTTCAGGCCAGGATTATAGAGCAGCATTTTTGCTTTTACATAGCCTCTGCACCTTTTAAGTGATACTAAATTTCATATACTCCTAGTTTTTGTTACCAAGGAAGATTAAATTGACCTGACAGAGAAGGCAAACCCTGTCCCAAATTATTTTTGACATCAATAAACGTCTTCTTCTTGGTAACTGCCCCAGCTAGCTGGATCTCACAGAGTAGGCTTGTGTATTCATGTTCCTTGTTGACAATTATTCTGAATTTACTGTCATCTTTTATGAGACATTTCAGATGCTTTATCCAAATCCACAACTTGAGGTAGCATCTGTCCTTGGGGATACATTAGATAAAGAGCAATATTTGTGTGCTTTTAATAATACTTTAGAGAACTTATAATAAACTCTATACTATGCAAGCTCCCAGAGGATGTATTTCTGCCTTTGGAGTTCTCATAAGCTGGAGTTTACAATAGCTATGAGGTACTAATCAGTGATTTTATGGGGAAACAGCATGAATTACCATTTCTCTAAATTTGCATTCATTAAATACATATTTTACAATTATATGAATAAATATTACTAAAAACAAATTGATGCCACCATGCCCAATTTCCCACTTGAGCTGTATTTGTTACCATGCTATTAATTACAGCTCACATATACAGGGTAGCTACTGTTGTCAGTTCTTGAATTATGAACATTGTGTTCTGTTTTGATCCCCTTAATCATTATTTCTACCATTTTCCAGATGATGTAAGTGAGGATCAGTGTGGATCCTTACTTGGGGTCACAAGGGCATCAGTAATGGGGCTGGGCATCTGGTTTGGGTACTCTCCTTCAGAGTCTGAGCCTGTTCTCTCAGTCTGCTCTGACTGAACACTTCTACTGGGGAAACTAGAGGCATCAATCAGTTTGAAGTTGCCTTAAGAAGTCTAACCTTGGTTTCTTTTAGACTCATTTGTGAATTCGTTTATCCATGCACTCACCAAGCATTTGTAGAAACTCTTACCCATGCCTAGATCTCTCCTTGCCTCTGGAACCCGAAGGCAAACACTGAAATCTCAGCCTCCAAGGACATGCATGCTTGGGTTCAATTAATTTTCTGTCTTTCATAGATTTCTCTTTTCATTGCTTTATACTTTGTGACACCAGGAGAAGGTGACAGTGGCCCATTTATTTTTTTTGGCAGCAAGAAATCTTTCACGTCTGATTTCAGTTGCATATTCTAATGTCAAGATGTCATAGTGTGGAAAATGTAAGGCATTGATTCTGCCAAGAAAATCTTGCTTGTTAATTTAAGCCAAACAGTTTAGGCTTCAGAGGTCACACCATATGCTAGAGAAAACAGGCATCCTAAGCTTCTGTGAAATCTGTTAGGAGATGGAACTGGTTAAGATGATGCAAGGCTTCCACCTGTAACAGCCTTGCATTACTCAAGGATACTTGTGAGAACGAGTGGGAGCATTGTCTGTCTCTCCAGCCAAGAGCTATTTCTAAGACCTGCAGAGGAGAGCCCTGAATTGCACTTAGTCCTTCTGGGCTCCTGAATTGTGTCAGAAGTACTCTTTTTTTTTTTTAACCATTTGCTGAAAGGACTAAAAAGAACTGCACATTTGGTCAGAGTGGGAAACAAATCAATAATAACTACAGCAACATTGAAACCCATTGTCCAAGTTTAAGTTTCAAATTTAAGTTGTTAATTGTACTAACAACTTGATTTGAAAATCCAACCTTCAAATTTTTATTATTTGAAGTGAAAATGTTATTACATCATTTCCCACCCTTCCCTTTCATCCCTCTAGCCCTTCTCATGTATACCCCTTTGCTCTCTTTCAAATTCATGGCCACTTTGTTGTTCAACACACACACACACACACACACACACACACACACACACACACTCCTAAATATGTAACTACAACCTACTCATTTTGTATAATAATACTCATATGTATATTATTTTAGACCTGGCCACTAGGAACTAAAGGATACTTCTCTAGGGAAGACTATACTTCTCCCTAACTATTTCTTAGTTTCCTGTAGCTTTTTGTCTAGAATTGAGACTTCCTTTGGTTTCCCCCTTCCATGTTAACATGTCTATTGGTCTTCCTTTTTCAACCATGTTGCTGAGATTTCATGGGTATAGTTCCCTGACATTTTCAGGAAATGGTGTCTCATGGCAGGCTTCTTGTTTCTCTGACTTTTTGGACCTTTCTGTTCCCTCTTCCTTGATGCTCTCTGAGCCTTAGGTGCAGGAGTTGTGTTATAGATGCATCAGTTGGGGCTGAACACCACGGGACCAGTCGTTCTCTGTATTTTGATCAGTTGGAGTTTTCTGTAATAGTATTTGATTGCTGCAAAAAGAAGTTTTCATTTTTGTTGTTTTTTTTCTTTTGTTATTAGAGCTGAGAGCTGCACTTATCTACAAGTGCAATGATAAATATTCAGAATGTAGTTAGTAATTTTGAAGAGGTTGTAAGTTTTCCTCCAAGATCATGGCCATACTGTCCCCAGGTATTTGGCTAGGTTTTCAATGCCAAGCATGATTTCCCTGTGGTTGAATGGGCCTTAAGTCCAATTAGAGAGCTTTGTGGCAAGCTCATTATTGTTTTACTTCACAAGCAACATATCTGGGTACTGGTACAGTGAATGCTAGTTCTCAGGGAGGAGACTTTCAGGTTGGTCCAGTTTAGATTCTGTGAATCCTTATGTCTGACATATGTCTTCAGCAATATGAACTTATCTTTAACCTCTAGGAGGCAACCAAGGGCCACAGCAAAAGCCTATAATGTTTTGGGAGTCTCTTGGATAACTTGTCAATAACTGCAATGGTGGTTTTCTTTGCTTTGTATTATTAATTTTAATAGAAAGTCTATGATTCTTGGGGAAAACATTGTCAACACATGTGAGGAAATTTCATTCGAGGTATGTATTTATATGTGCACTCATAGATCTATGTGTATTCTGTGTATTTTTATGTGTATTCCTTACACATAAAAATACATGTGAGAAAATCCAACTTTTAATGATATACATGGGAACAAAGCCAGTTGGAGGCTATTGTTAGAGGAATAAATCATTGCCATGGTATTCTCCAGAAACAAACAGATGCTTTGCTGTATGAGAGGTTTCGCAGAGGGCACCTCTCTGGAGCACAGAGCTGTTGGATGAGTTCACTGGACTACACTCATTTGTACGTTTTGCATTTTAAGAACATCTTGTTCTCTTCTTGCCAAATGTATGATGTTAGGAAATCCCCACTCTTGGGGTGTGGTACCTATCCATAGCCTCTTGAGATTCTGACTCATTCAAGGCAGAAACAATAGTGAGACAGAAGAGAAAGGGAAAAAGAAGTAAAAACTCCGCATAGTTAGAAATCAAAGTTATTCGACAGAAGCAGTGAATAAAAGTTTAGAGAAGGCTATAGCTATACATAATCAACATTCCTGCCCCTCCCCACACATATACAAGTAAGCATAGTAGCTGAACCTGAACCCATGAAAAATAAAACCAATGATGATTTTTAAAAAATCATTATCTGCAACTCTTAGGTTTAAAATTCTAAACGATTTCTTTTTCTTTCTTTCTTTCTTTCTTTCTTTCTTTCTTTCTTTCTTTTTTTTTTTTTGGAAAAGTCCCTTGTTTAGTTCTAGATGTTAAAGTCAAAATAAAGAGTGTTGCATTTTGTAAATCTCTAAGTGGGCAGCAGACAATCTGATAAGTCTAAAGGAATCCATGTTTCCTTGTATGGCCTTTTGGGATGGAGAGACTGAAAGTATGCTACCACCTTGTGGAACTTGGTGGACCTGTTAAGAATGTTCCTGAGATGAGACACCAAAGGATCTCTCTTCCAGGCTTGGCTTGCTGCTTGGAAATATTTCTGTGGAACCATTCTGTGCTTTCAACCTGACTTTCCATATTCCCTAACCTTTATCCAAAAGTAAAGCAAAATAGGGAAACAGCAAAGAAACCTAGAATCTAAGATCATCTCTAGACTTTCCCATGATTTACTATTTTTATGTATATTTTTATATGTATCCCTTACTGAGAAAACCCAATTTTAATGAAATTGCTCTTCTACCCTCCACATTGAATAAGTATTAGTAAACTGACCCAGGACAGTCAAATGTCCTGCAAAAGCCACAACTTACCTATAACCAGACAAAAGGTGCAGAAGTCCATGTCCTTTTACATTAGGAATCTAGTTGAGAAGTTTTGATGTTAGCATTAGGCCATTGATATCAAGTGATGCAATAGAACTGCAAACAGATGTCCTGGAGGATCCTCCACACTAGTGCTATTTCAAACTTGTGTTTGAAGCTTCACCCAATCACTCAAGCTTAAACCATTTCTTCCTTCATTGAATTTTGGGAATATTTTGTTCTCTCCTTCTGTTACTTTAAGATCAGCCTTGGGTACTCAGCATGATGTCTGTTGAGTCTTGTGATTTTTCATCTCTCAAGCAGACTATTTCTTACCTAGCACCAGCTCTTCTCACATGTATCCTGTTGCAGGAACACCTGAGGATGGAAGAAAGTCACCCTTTCCTGGGAATTTCTTTGCTGACATCTCCAAGGATCCCCTGGAACACTTTAGTTGCCTCTGCTCTGAGCTCAAATTTGCTTTCTTGTTTGGCATTTGTAGCAGCTCCTCTCTTGTGTTCACAGGAGAGTTGCCCTTTCCATGTTGCACACTGGGCAGATAAACTCCCTGCAGGGAAAAGACTGGGCTTCTTCAGAGGGCCACAGGTCTTCCTGTTTTTTCACAGGATAGCACCAGGTGCAGAGGCTCTTGGATACCACATTTACTATTCCTTATGCTCCCTTCAAGTCTCTTAAATACTTAGAATACTAAATAAACTTTTTATTTTCTCTCTCTCTCTCTCTCTCTCTCTATATATATATATATATATATATACACACACACACATATATATGTGTGTGTATATATATACATAAAAATATACACATACATATGCACATACATATACACATTATACATATACATATATATGACAGTATTTCCTGGCTGTCCTGGATCTCACTCTGTAGACCAGGCTGGCCTCAAACTCAGAGACCCCACTGTCTCTGACTCTCAAGTGCTGGGATTAAAAGTGTGTGCCACCACCACCTGGCTCTTTCCCACATTTTCAAACTTCTTTCCTTACTTTCATTCACACGCAGCTCTCAGTAATCACCAGACTCTGAACATTGTTTAAGAATTAACATCATTGATATCAATTGCTTCTGGATCAATGTGACTAGACCAGTGGATATCTAGGACTGTTGGTTGCAACTTGCCAGTTAATTACCAGCATATGGCATAGATATATACTACCCTGAAAAGTTCTCACTTTATCTCCCTTTCTCTTTTCTAATGACTCAGGCAAGAAAGACTCAGAGGAGAACTAACCACAGCTAAGATTATTTATCACCCTGTCCTGGGAGTAAGCTTTCTCTGGTTTAGTGACATGGCTTTGGGTGTGAGGACTTTGTAGGAGTGCAATAGCCGAAGGAATCGAGGGCCTCAGTTCTGAGTGTGGCTGTGGTGTGATAATATAGTACAGCTATTGGACAGCTATACAGCTATTGTACAAGTTCCTGGTGCATACACAATAGACTTAAATAGTTGGAAGAAGGGGAAAGGGATGAATCTTTTTGTCAGGAGAAGCAAGATGGGGTGTTCATAAGTGATCAGAAGGTTCTATAGAAGGAATGCGTAGGAAAGCAGACAGGGCATGAAAACAGGAGAAAGGGAAGGGGCTTATTGCATGGTTTCATATCATGTAAAATGCACTTTATCATATCCTGAAATAAATATCCTATTATCAGCATGTATTACATATGTCTTACATGGTCTTCTCTGATGTATGCACAGTGGCGTAGGGCCCAGCCGTAACCCTAGTAAAAAAAAAATAGGCTTAGGATCATCTTGTCATCTTTGCTCTCAGATATTTTTTATTTTCTGATGCTCATAGGAACACTAAAATTTTCTTTTTTGGCTTTTGGACTTTGACTAATATGAAATAATAACTCATCTGTCTGAAAATAAGGTAAAATCTTTGTGCAGAACAATATTCAGTGTTCTGAAAGCCAGTTTGCCCATGGCACATTCTCCATCTCTTAAGGATCATGGGCTACAGAGAGACAGTCATCAATCACCGTGAAGGAAACACACCAGCTATCCCATTTATACTGACTTCTCAGTGAGTGTGAACACAGGCAGAGATGCATGGTGTGAGGTTCGGACAATGCACACTTGTTTCTAAGGCAACTGCTGTCAGAATTGAAGGAGTGTGCTAATGTCTTTAGAGTCTTGGAATTTCACACTTTGAAATGAGAATGAAAAGAGAGGTAGCCACGGGGTGAGCTGATGAGTGAGTAAAGACACGAAGCCAGGACTAACATTCTGTGTGTAAAAAATATTTACTCTGTACTAGGTGTCTGGGGCTCATTTCCAGGCCTTTTATTTTTATCTGCAAAACTGGGGATTTCTCTACTAGTTTTTAAAATCTGAGTTTATTTTGAGGAATTGACTTAAGGCCAATTTATGTAGCGATGGAAAGAATACAAAATAATGTTTAATGTCTCAGTAATTCAAAATCAGGTCATCACTTTCTGATACACCATTTGCTTGCAAGGCTTTGGGGTAGCAAATTATCAGGGAATTCAGGGCAGTTCCACACTTACTGTAAGAATCATGTGGTCACAGTACTGTATAGTAGCCTTACTAATGTCTGTCCCAGAAGTTTAACAAGGCTCAGAAACATGTATCAAAAATAAATGTATCTTGCTTGTTTTGGAGGTGGGTGCTGTACTCTCTGCAATTAGACAGATATAGAACATTTTGTCTGTCCTGGAGTCTGCTTAAGCATATGGTTTCCAGTTAGAATACACACACACACACACACACACACACACACACACACACACACACACACGTATGACCTAATTGATACCAGTTGGTTAGGGACTGGGGATGACAGAGGCAAGCCAGAAAGCACACATATGTCTTAACTGTCTTATTTTAAATTCCATGTCTTGTGGGAGATATGAATCCAACATGAAGCCAAATGCCCTGGTTTTCAACAGACAACAGGGAACTAGGGAACTAGAATTCTTTCTATGTGCACTTGACACTGATGTGCTGATATGTAATTTAAAAAATATTATGTATGTTGGATTTAGTCACCCACCTGCTTATTTGACATATGCAGTGTAATGAAGGGAAGGAATAAGGGGAATGGTAGAGAGCTTGTTTCAGTGCTGTTTGGGGAAGAAGTCTTGGTCTTGCTAGAGTATTTAAAGTTCTTCTATAAACCACATCTGGTGCAAAACACCATAAAATCATTTGTCAGACTAATAATTGTGATGCAAAGACAGGATGGCATTAGGCTAGGTCATAAGGGTCTCTGATCTGATGCCTGTTTCCTTACAGACACTGGGAAGGCTCATTTTCAGATCTGGGTGGCAATCTCTTGCCAAGAGTTTTGATATAGTAGGCAGGTGGTTGGGAAGTGTATGAGGACTCAGACCTTGTAGGCAAGACCAAGGGTAGAGAGCACATCAACAATACAATCTTCCTAGATTTCTTGAGCAGCAATACTATATCAGGCAGCTTAACAATTTAAATGGAGGAAATTAAAAGGCAGGCACAAGAGAACCTCCTCCTCCTGAGTGTTGGGATTGTAGATGTCACTGCCATATCTGGGTCACTCAATGCTGAGGGCTGAACCTAGGCATTTGTGCATGCCAGGTGAGTACCCTACCAACCCAGCTCCCCAAAGGAAATCAAATGCAAAGTAACTGTATTTTTATTCATATTAACAACAACAAAATACTTTTGTAATTTCACATCCCATTGCTCTTAAAAGCACATATATTACAAATAAAGGAAGTCCACAAACTTTAGAGATTAGTATTTATCAACATTTTTTACACATACACAAATATTTTAATATAACATCTGAAATGTTACCCATATAATTTTAGTACTTTTGTAAGTATCAACTAAAAACATTCTTTGAAATGTGATAAAAACCATATATTTTACAATCTTCTATTTACATGGGAAATATGCTTAAATGTTACAAAAACATTCACTTTGACCTTTAAAATGCATGTATGAGGACCTGGAATTGAACAAATTACACCCAAGAGCAAACTCAGTTTGCTTTTAAGCTGCACGTTCATTGGGATTTCAGAACAAATGTTTAGCGTGACTTGATCAATACTACTCCAAGGAAACAAAGGAATCATAGTAAATGTGCAAATTCAGAGGCTGGCAAAATTCTCAAGCTAGCGAGGTAAACAAGATTAACACTGTAAAAACTTCAAATAAATTAAATCTTTTTCTTCCCCGAGATTAGCTGCAAAAATTTAGAGAGTTCTCTGAGAGGTGCATTGGATGCTCCAGGGCTCCTCTCAAACTTCAGCACTGGGTGAGATGGAGACCACGGGTACAGCTGTGGTCCCTTTGCTAGTTACACGTGTGGTGTAGGGTCGCTCCACTCCGCACTTTGCTGGGTCGTCCCTGCCCGTAATCTTAAAGCAAGACAGATACAACACACACACATAAAAAATAAGTAGAGAGCAATTTTCGTATCCTTCAACACAGAATTAAAATCAAGATCAGTGACTCATTCCCAATGGGGTGTTAGTAAGTTTGGAAAATATCTTAGTCAAAGTAGTTCTGAAGAGTATTTTCTTCAAAGCCCATATGCTGGTTGCTATGGGAATGTTCAAAGTAGCTTCACTATACTCTGACTGTCAAGATATGAATTCATAAATGTTTAAGTGGTTACAAATGTATTTGATTAATTCTAGTACCTCATTCTAGTCTAAAAATTTATAATTTATTTTGCTAACATCTACCATAAAGGGGAAAACATTGGAAAACTCATCTGAATGTTTGCATTAATGGGAGTATAAGCAAATCAATCTGACTTACCTGAAAATAATATCAATACATTTAAAAGACACTTTGTCAACCATATCCAAACAACTGTATGTAAACAGTAACCACAACCCTATAGAAATTGTGGGTCCATCCCTGTAGTATATCTTTGTACAAAAGAGATTTGTGAGTCTTTGTTTTCGGCTATGATTTCCTCACCAACCTCACACAGTATGATGTTGTACTGTTGTCTCATACCAGAGCCTTTTTTCCACAGAGCACTCAGCATCTGAGTGTCCCACGCATGCCTTACACCCTTCCTCGGGGTCAGGGTCACAAGATCTGGCATAAGTAATTTGGCTCGTTCTGTGTCTAAAGCGTATCTGCGTCTGAGAGCAAGCTGCGTTCACTTCTCGCTTTCCTGGCACCAGGACAGAATGGCTCTGCTCCCGCCTCTGTGTTTTAGGTTGGCTCTTCATGGCCACAGCTGACTTGATTCTGCTGCCATCCTTGCTCAGTTGAAACACAGTCCAAAAGAGCATCTTATATTTATGCTTCGTTTGCATGCGTGTATGAGTTCCGCTGGCCCCAGCCAAGGAAAGGTCTTCATGGTTTTGGTTTGAGGCTGTTTATGAAACTGAATTTCTGGCTGCCTATTAAAGGAAGGGGGTGCCTTGTCACTACCAATTCAGAGTACTTGATTTCCACATCTCCATTTTATACACCAGCATTACTCTGTTTTGGTTCTGTTTCCTCTCTTTTTCCTTTTTTTTAATGTGTGAGTGCATGTAAATGCATGCATGCACACATGACAAGTTGTGCATGTGGAAGCTGGAAGACAGCCTGTGGGAGTCAGTTCCCTCTTTCTACCATGTGGGTCTAAATGGTTGAACTCAGGTCATTGGGCTTCAGGCAAGAGACTTCAACCAACGAACCACCTCACTGGCCACTCCAGCTATTATCATTTCTTTTTTTTTTCTTTTAGAGAAAGGATCCCATGTATCCCAGACTGGTCTCAAACTTGCTGTGTAGTCAATGATTATCCCGAACTGCTCCTGTTTTCCTGTTCTTTCAAGTGCTGAGATCACAGGCATGTGTTATAGGCATGACCCTGGTTCCTCTTACAGTGAGTGGTTTCCCCTACCAACATGGTTATTTTTGGTAATTTTCAAGCTAAGACTTTTCTTGGCCCTGTTGGGGTGCATATAGCATAATTAATGTTGCATTTCTATTTCTATGTCAGTTGGTTCAAATTATTTCTGATTTTCAAAGCTCAGCTGCTAAGTCCTCTCAGCACTTAGTTATCTGTGCACCTGCTTCTGGAGTATATACGTTCACATCCAGACAAAGGAAAATACTCCATCATCTAGTCACCTTTTTGGACAAGGCCCCATTATATACTCAAGACCAGCAGGAAAATCATCTTTCTCTTCAACAGATATATTTCTTTTACTGAATAAGGAGACTGGTGCAATCCGTTAGGTTTTTCTCTTTGATTGATTTCCAGAAAGCAGAGAGCCAAATTTTCCTTCTCTTATTAAAGGTTTCCTTTGCACAAAAACATTTTATGTTTCTCTCCTCTTCAACGCCTGGCCTTTGTGTTTTTCTTTTATATTTTGAAGTATCATGAAAACATTTCTGTTCTTTATTTTTAAAAATTGAAGGCGCTCAAATACATTTAGCAGGTGAAGGAACGTGAGTTTTCTTTTTGGAAGCTAAGCTGTCAACACGACACATCTTCGAGTGGCAATGGAGACTTAACAGAAGCTGAGCCACCACAGCTGACTGGGGCGTGGGGCTAGTGACAGGGAGAGGTGGGCGGACAGAAGGCTGCAGGACAGGATAGACGTACAAAGAGAAAACAACATACCACTTTTGCTCACAGTACTGAGGGAAATGCTAGACACAGAGGAGCAGAAGCTGTATAAACATGGACCTCGACAGAGCTGCCAGGAAGAAAAAGAGAAAAATATTTTGCCAGACAGTTCAAGGCCAGGTGTGGCTTACAGGGAGAGACAAGTGTGGTTTCCCAGCATTTACATCTGTTCTCTTCATTTAAATCCCAGATTTAATAATGTCTCCCATGTGTGCTCTACCAAAGTGTTTAATTCCCACCACCTCTCAGGAATCCCCAGTTAACATGATCTCTGTTGGGAATCCTAGTTACAGAGATTTATTCTTTCCATCATAAGTCAGTCTACCATTCCCTCCTCCTTGAGCTACTGTGGAGTGTTAAAAGGAGTGGGCGGAAGACAGGGAAGAAGAAACATGTCCTGCACTCGATCAGAATAACAGTTCAGCATTTACCTTGCTCTGTGGTGATGGCACTAGGTCATTAGGGGGAGGAGAGGGAACCATTATGAAATCAGTGGTATCATGTTCATGGGAAGGCTATAGGTCACCAGCCAAGTAGAGTGTGAGGGTTGATGGATGCTGCTAAGTAGGCTAGGGAAGTTTACTTGATGTTCAACTGATTGCTTTAGTGACTCCAAAAAACTGTCATTATTGAATGGTCACAGTTCCTACAAGTCATTCAGAATATGGTAGATATATGCCTAGGATCATTAATGACTTGATTATGGAGTAGAGTTTGTTATATATCATATATTATGTTATCAAATTATCTATCATCTATCTAATCTACTAGCTATTATCTATCTATCTATCTATCTATCTATCTATCTATCTATCTATCTATCTCTCTATCATCTATCTAATCCACTAGCTATTATCTACCACTTATCTATCTATGTATCTATGTATCTATGTATCTATGTATCTATGTATCTATGTATCTATCTATCTATCTATCTATCTATCTATCTATCTATCTATCTATCTATCTATCTATCTATCTTTATCTATCTATCTATCTATCTATCTATCTATCTATCTATCTATCTATCTATCTATCTATCCTATCTATCTATCATATATCTATCTGTTCGTCTGTCTATCTTTTTTCTTTTCTCCTAATTGTGGACCTCTGCTTGTGGTCCAACATCTGCTTAGGAAGTCTCAAGGTAAAAGACCCATAGGAAATCCCAAGGATCACTCTGAGCATGTTATAGAAGCCCCTAGTGGCAAAAATGTGAAATGCCACCCACTATCTTAGGTATTGTGTTCCTCAAGGGACTGATGGAGTGGTGGCAGGCCTTAATGGGAGGGCAGTTTCCACCTTGTGCTTCTCAGTGTCTAACCAGACCTAAACATTCTAGAGAGCCAACACTCTGTATGGCTTAGGTAAATACCTGTAAAATTGTGGAAAGCCTTTCAGTTCTCATATTCTCTTTCTGTAGGTGTTTCTGTGCTGTGGACCCAGGGCTGTTGTACACAGGGAGAGAGAAACTCAGCATCACAGTGCTGATGTCAGGAACAGTGAGTGCGCTAAGGAAAGATTCTACTGTCCCTCTAGCAATAGCCAGGAACTGTGGGTCACACCAGGGGGTGCTCACCTGCTCATTCATGATGGCAGACAGTTCACTGAGCATGTCCTTATAATGGGACCTCAGTTCTTCCTGGTACTCCAGCTGGTCCTCCTTGATGAGACGCTCATTCACATCAAGAGCCTGTCCACACGCATCTGCAAATTGCCTTTAACCACAACATTAAGCAAATTAAAATCCAGTCCCAGGAAGAGGCACTGAGTTCAGTGACTTTGGGTCCTAAGTCAAGTAGATAGGCTGCCACCTTGAATGGCATTCATGTCTTCCTGTATGAAGTAGTTAAAAGAGGAACATTCCAATCTTACCTGAATATTTCCTTCAGTAGCTTTACTTGGTTGTCAGGATACTTCTTAGCATTAGTTTCTTCAAGAAAGGCTCGAGCATAAGCCATTGGCCCAGCATTGACCTATAGGGAGAAGAGATTTGGCTGAGGCTGGTTCCTCTTCCTAATGGATCATTTCCATGGTAAGGAGAGGGTCAGTTTTCTAACCAATCACATGGTACTCTGGCACCCTCACATTACACTGTAATCTACCACTTTGTATCCTTGCTGAAACTTGTTTTTCTAAGGGTCAGTAAGCCACTACTAATTCGATACGCTAGAGTTTGGCTTTCCTGTTCCCCTTGCCAAATTCAGTCATGTGTCATCTTATGATGCTGCGACTTCCTTGCATTGAAACATCCCCACCCCCAAAGGAAGAGGGTTGCTCCCAGAAAGGTGAAGAGCTTCACAAGATACCTTCCGGAGGTTTTACATAAGCACAAACACTTCCAAGGAAGAAAGAGACCCTAACCGTGGAGCAGACTGCCTACAAGTTGAGCAGAGAGCTCCAGGGACTCAGTGTATGTGACTTGTCACTTATGCCAGGGACATCTGAGTCATACATCCTTCTATGAGTAACTCCTCTCACACAATCCAGTAAGCAATCCAAAGAACCTTACTGGTTTGCCAAGTTGGACTTTGATACAATTACTACTAGCTTTATCATTGATTCCCCGTCTGGGATGAACAGATGTTTGAACATGCCTCCCCAGGAAACATCATAGAACTCAGCCCCTCTCTCTCCTGTCCCCTTCACCTACTGCTAGAGCACCCTTTCTATAACAACATGAAAAATGAGGCTCCTTTCCCTTAAATACTTTCACTGAAGTTAAATTTAGTAATTTTTGACATCTAGTGTTTGATTTTTTCTTCTGTTAGCATTAAAATAAACACATTGTTATAAAAAGACATTCAGCAGAGGTAGTAGTGTGTGCATTCACACCCCTGGCTCCCTCCCCCCTGGCAGTATATGTTTCTTCATGTGCCACCTGAAGGCCTTGTTAAGGTTTGGGTCAAGGAAGCATTTGTCAGAGTTGCTGAATGAATGCATGACCGAGCTGTTTGCTTTCCCTTTTCCTTTCCTTTCCTTTCCTTTCCTTTCCTTTCCTTTCCTTTCCTTTCCTTTCCTTTCCTTTCCTTTCCTTTCCTTCCCTTTTCCCTTCCCTTCCCTTCCCTTCCCTTCTTCCCTTCCCTTCTTCCCTTCCCTTCCCTTCCCTTCCCTTTTATTGCATTTTGCAGAGCTGGAGGCTGAGTCCTGGACCTTGCCTATGATATGGATGTGCTCTACCACTGAGATATATCCCCTGCCCCCAGCTTTATAATACCAGCTTCTATTCCCATGCATGCGCATGAGTAAAGGGGTTCATTTCTCTTAGTGATATAGCCCGTTAATATGGGTATGGGTTTTGGAAAGTGTGATGATCAGCTTTAATTTTCAACCCTACAGCTGAGAATCATCTGGCAATGAAGGATTGCTTCCGCTGGGTTGGCCTGTGGGCTTGTCTGTCAGGGATTGTCTTCCATATGGGAATTGACATGGGAAGACAGCCTACAGTGGACGGCACTATTCTCTAGGTAGGGGGTTCCTGACATGTGTAGAGGAGAGATAGCAAGCTGAGCAAGCAAGCGAGTGAACATGTGTAGATTCATTTTTCTTTGCTCTTGACTGTAGATGTAGTGTGATTAGCTGTGTGAAGCTTCTTCCTTGACTTCTCATAATGGTGGACTATCACTGCAATTGTAAGCTGGAATAAGCCCTGTCTTCCTGAAGTTGTTTTTCGCCAAAGTATTTTATAATACCTTGGCAATATTAATATAATTATTAATTATAAATTTAACAACTCATAATTACTCATTTATAAATAGAAAATTAATATTTATTCATATTAATAAAGCAGCCCCAGAAATGAAACCATGACAGGATGGGAGCTAATGCTGTATCAGAGTCAGATGCCCTCGAACACCGAGCTTTGCAGAGCAGTGGGCATAGTCTCTGGTGCTACATGCCCTTTGATTTTTCCAGGATCATCCTCCACCCAACTGTGTGGCCGGGGCTGCTGACTTGTCTTGCCTTAATGCTCAGTATGAACATATCTATTTATTTCTCTTTGAGTCCGCCAGTAGGGACACAGAAAAGAGAAAGGGACAAGAGTTGAGCATATCAGCTCCCGCATCAGTGATTCTTCCCTTTTGTTACAGGTCAAACATAGCAGGGAAAGGCACTGCTACCAGTCTGATTTTATCTAAGACTTGTTTCCTTCTTTCTCTTTAATTATTTTAAAAATTTGCTTTTGACATATTTATTTATTTATGGTGTGTGTGTACTGTGTATTGTGGTGTGTGTGTGTGTGTGTGTGTGTGTGTATGTGTGTTAGCTTAAGTGCCATGATGCATATACAGAGGTCAGAGGACAACTTGTGAGAGTCAGTTATCTTCAACTCTGAAGGTTCTAGGGATTGGCAGCAAATGCCTTTCCCTGTTGGGACATTTTACAGCCCTTCCTTTTCTTCCTTTCTCTCTCCTCTTTGCCAACCTTCCTCGCGTGTATTTGAATGTGTGCTTATGTGCACAGGCAGAGGTCAGAGGAGCACACCGGGTGTCCTGTTCTACCACTCTCTGCCTTATTTCCTTGAGAAGGGCCTCTCACTAAACCCAGATCTAGGCTGATAACCATCAAGTCTGCTATCCCCCATTCCCATCTCCTGCCCCTTCCCACAGGTCTGGGGTTACAGGTGTGCATGCAGCCACACCACCACCATCATCATTATCATGATCATCTTTATTATTATTATTATTATTATTATTATTATTATTATTATTATTATTATTATTGTTATTATTATTATTATTATCATTGATATCTGAATGCAGGTCCTTATGTTTGCACAACAGATGCCCATACTTACTGAGCCATCTTCCCAGTCCTAAGACATTATTACTACTTTGTTCACTATGGGCTTTTCATGTTAGTTCTGACTTTTAAAATTAGTATATTAAGATGCTATTTTATGTCCATTACTGATTAAATGCTGTCCCACAAGTCACCTCACCTTCCTCCCCACAATAAGGGACATGTTGGGATCCAACCCCATCCTCCTCCTCAGAGCGCTCAGAGGAGGCCAGACCAGGCCTCTCCCTTATTCATGAGCCCTTGCTTTCTTTGTTCCCGCCAGCCCTCCTGCGCCAACACCGTCAATTTTAGTGGTGGATGTCCAGCCGAGTGTGATGAGAGCCTCTACCAGCCACTGGAGCCACCAGTGTTCCTCAGTGGTTCTGACACGTTTGGAACCTTCCTTTTATTCTCCCTGTCACCCGCTGTCCATTTTCTATGCTGCTGTTGTAGCTCTCACAGGCCATAAGCGCTAACACACATTTCTGAACTATTTAAACATTCTTTTTTTTTAAAAAAATATTTTGTAACAAATAAGGTTTTTACAACAGGTATGTATGGAGTGCAAAATTTATTCATCAGTTAGGATATATGATATGGGAGAGTTAGGGAGAAGAGATTTTCTTGAAGCCAAAATTAGTATGTCTATAGATGTTTTAAAATTTGATGATGGTTTTAAATCATTTATATAATGAATTTTAGTCATTTTCACACACCTCACCCCCACCACATCTATCTTCATCTCCCACTGGAGTTTTTTTTCTTGAGGCTCCCTCCTTCTTTTTTAAAATTTAGATTTAAAATTTTATTCCTGGAGAATTTTAGACATAATTACACTGTATTATCATCACGTCCATACCCCCAACTCCTCCCTGAGTCTCCTCCACTCTCTCTGGAATTAATGACCTCTTCTATATTTATTATTGTTTTGTACACACACACCACACACACACACACACACACACACACACACACACACACACACACACACCATCTCCAACCCCTCATCAACCTCCTGAACCTGACTAGTGTTGCTCATGTGTATACACTGGCTTGGGGGCTGACCATCTGGGCTTGGGTTACCTAACACAGCACTTTTCAACTAGAAGCAGGGTCTTATGACCCTTTCCTTCATCGGTGTTGACATTAATCTAATTCTAAAGATGCAGATAAAAGCCTTAGATGATTAATGTTGTCAACTGACAGAATACAGAATCACTTAGAAAGTCAATTTCTGGGCATGTATGTGAGGGATTTCCAAGATTAATTTAACTGGGTTGGGAGGATGAACTGTAAATGTGGGTAGCACAGCTGGATAGGAGTGAGTTCAACACCAGCATTCATCTCTCTTTTTTTCATAACTGGGGGCACACTCTGACCAGTCATTTCATGTTCCTGCCAGTATACCTTCCTTAGCTTGATTGATGCTACTTGTAAACGGTGACCCAGAACAAACCCTCCCTCCCTCAAGTCATTTATTCTCTGGTATTTGGAAATATTTGTTCACAGCAATGAGGAAAGTGACTAATACAGATAATAACACAAATATCCAGAGTGTTTCTTATGTACACTACAGTAAAAAGATTATGCAAAACAGACTTCCCGAGCATTTTATAGCAAGTTTCACTGGCTGTGCGAGTCTGAGCTCTGGGAGATGCTTACTGACCTTCACGCTGACGCTGCCCTGGAGTTTGAGCTGTAGCCGGATCATGTCCACCTCCTCTGTGGTGCACAGTTGATTAAGCTCAGAGACCTTCCTGGACATCTCATCAATTGCTACCTCGATAGGATTCAGTTCTGTGCTCGACTGGCTGACGACCTGGATCCTCTTCTTCACGTAGGGGAACAAGTGGCTTGCTGCACACAAAGGACACACACAGAGATTTAAAGGGGCAGAGAAAAGTCCCAGGTTCCCTGAAGGTCTTCAGGATTTCCTATTGTTTCCGGGAACATATCACATTCTGTCTGTGTGAGTTATTTTTAGCCTAGGGGGTCATCCCGCCTTGCATGTCTTAGTTCTATCCCCAGCTACTTCTCCCTGTGTCCATTTTCACTTTCTCTAGCTCACATCAGCTTTCTTGAGACTGTGCTAAGACAGTCAGAGTAGCCAAACCCTGAAAGGATTGCAGCATGCACTGAACCTGGTCACTGTAATAAAAGCTTCATGAACTGCCACAGGCTGGTTTGTGGCCCCAGGGCACATGTGTAGCAGAGGACTTCCTTGTATGGTCTCAGTGGGAGAGGATGCCCCTGTGGGAACTTGATGCTACAGGGAAAGGGAATGCTGGTGGCGGTGGGTGGGCAGGTGGGGGAGAAGCACCCTCTCAGAGGTCAGGTGGTGAAAGGGGTGAAATACTTGGGGAGAGGGGACCAGGAAGGGAAGAAACTTTTAAAATGTAAATAAAATAATAAAGGTTTAAAATAAAGAATTCTCCTATGGCACTGCAAACCCCTTCAGCTCCTTGGGTCCTTTCTCTAGCTCCTTCATTGGGGAGCCTGTGCTTAGCCAAATGGTTGGCTGACCCCCGAGATCCCAGGGACTAAACCGGGAACCAAAGAGTACACATGGAGGGACTCATGGCTCCAGATGCATATGCAGCAGAAGATAGCCTTGTTGGACATCAAAGGGAGGAGAGGCCCTTGGTCCTGAGAAAGCTCGATTCCCCAGTATAGGGGAATGCCAGGACAGGGAAGCAGGAGTGGGTGAATTGGTTAGCAGGGGGAGGAGTGATGGGTTAGGGGATTTTCTGGGGGGGGGGACAAGGAAAGAGGACAACATTTGAAATGTAAATAAAGAATATATCTAATAAAAAATTCTCAATATAGAATAGAATATAGGAGTTTTACTCTAGATGTGTCTAACCACAACCCTCTGGGTCAGCTTTCTAAGGCAAATGCTTTTCAAACTTTACACATCAGTGTGATTCTTGGTGGTTCAGCTCAAAACTGGGGCCTCTCAACCTAGCTGGGAGTCTTCCTTCATAGAAACTTCACTCATTTCTCAGAGGGCTTTAGTATCCTAGACCATGCCCCTATATTTTAAAACATTTGTTTTTGCAGCCTTCCCTGGAAGTTCTTCCTTTACTTGGGTCTTCATTCTACCCTACCGTGAGTACTGTGAGGGCACAGTTGTGTTTTATTTACATGGATTGACAGGACCCTGAAGCAGCCCAACCTAGTCAGCTCTCAATGTCTATTAAAAAAAGGCAGGGCCATTAGATATTCTTCAGGTGAGAACTCTTTGTGTAGCTCTGTACCCCATTTTTTTTTTAAATTTTTCAGGGTTTCTCAGACATTGGCATGATGTTATGCTCAGAGATTTTGTGAACATGTAGATAGGGGAATCATTGATCCAACAAAGATTGTAAGAACTGCTTTACTGGATGCTGCTGAGGTGATATTATTGCTGACTATAGTTGAAACTGTAGTAGTAGAAATTCCTAAATTTGTTTACTACTGCCATCGTTCATGCTTACAGATAAATTATTTTGTATTTTTGAGTAAAGACATTTCTTTTTTTTTTTTTATTTATTTTATTTTATTTTTTTAATTTACATTCCAAATCACTTCCCCTTTCCCGTTTCCTCCCTCCCCGAAAGTCCCATAAGCCCCCTTCCCTCCCTCTTTTCTCCATTCAACCCCCTCTCGTTACTCTGTCCTGGCGTTCCCCTACATCCAGTCTTTCCAGGACCAGGGGTCTCTCCTTCCATCTTTTTAGAAATCTATTGATATGCGGATTGTGTCTAGGGTATTCCGAGATTCTGGGTCAATATCCCCTTATCAGTGACTGCATACCATGTGTGTTCTTTTGTGACTGGGTTACCTCACTAAGGATGATATTTTCAAGATCTGACCATTTGCCTAGGAATTTCGTGAATTCATTGTTTTTAATTGCAGAGTAGTATTCCATTGTGTAGATATACCACATCTTCTGAATCCATTCCTCCATTGAGGGACATCTGGGTTCTTTCCAGCTTCTGGCTATTATAAATAAGGCTGCTATGAACATAGTGGAGCATGTGTCCTTATTGCATGCAGGTAAAGTCTCTGGGTATATGCCCAGGGGTGGTATAGCCGGATCCTCCGGGAGTGTCATGCCCAGTTTTCTGAAGAACCGCCAGACTGCTTTCCAGAGTGGTTGTACCAGCTTGCAATTCCACCAGCAGTGGAGGAGTGTTCCTCTTTCTCCACATCCTCGCCAACAACTGCTGTCTCCTGTGTTTTTGATCTTAGCCATCCTGACTGGTGTGAGATGGAATCTCAGGGTTGTTTTGATTTGCATTTCCCTAATGACTAAGGATGATGAACATCTCTTTAGGTGCTTCTCAGCCATTAGATATTCTTCAGGTGAGAACTCTTTGTGTAGCTCTGTACCCCATTTTTTAATAGGGTTACTTGCCTCTCTGGAGTTTAACTTCTTGAGTTCTTTGTATATCTTGGATATTAGCCCTCTGTCGGATGTAAGGTTGGTAAAGATCATTTGCCAGTTAGTTGGTTGCCGCTTTGTCTTTTTGACAGTGTCTTTTGCCTTGCAAAAACTTTGTAATTTAATGAGGTCCCATTTGTCTATTCTTGATCTTAGAGCATAAGCTATTGGAGTTCTGTTCAGGAAATTCTCCCCTGTGCCCATATGTTCAAGGTTCTTCCCTAGTTTCCCTTCTATTAGTTTCAGTGTGTCTGGTTTTATGTGGAGATCTTTGATCCACTTAGAATTGAGCTTAGTGCAAGGAGATAAGGATGGGTCAATTTGCATTCTTCTGCATGTTGACCTCCAGCTGAGCCAGCACCATTTGTTGAAAAGGCTATCTTTTTTCCACTGGATGGTTTTAGGTCCTTTGTCAAAGATCAAGTGACCATAGGAGTGTGGATTCATTTCTGGGTCTTCAATTCTGTTCCATTGATTTACATGTCTGTTACTGTACCAATACCATGCAGTTTTTAACACTATTGCTCTGTAGTACAGCTTGAGGTCCGGGATACTGATTCCCCCAGAGGTTCTTTTACTCTTGAGAATAGTTTTAGCTATTCTGGGTTTTCTGTTATTCCAGATGAATTTTTGAATTGCTCTTTCTAACTCTATGAAGAATTGAGTTGGGATTTTGATGGGGATTGCATTGAATCTGTGTATTACTTTTGGTAAGATGCTCATTTTTACTATATTAATCCTGCCAATCCATGAGCATGGCAGATTTTTCCATCTTCTGAGGTCTTCTTCAATTTCTTTCTTCAGAGACTTGAAGTTCTTGTCATACAGATCTTTCACTTGTTTGATTAGAGTCACGCCAAGATACTTATTATGGTTTGTGGCTATCGTGAAGGGTATTATTTCTCTTACTTCTTTCTCAGCCTGCTTATCCTTTGAGTATAGGAAGGCTTCTGACTTGCTTGAGTTGATTTTATCACACAGGAGACAGCAGTTGTTGGCGAGGATGTGGAGAAAGAGGAACACTCCTCTACTGCTGGTGGAATTGCAAGCTGGTACAACCACTCTGGAAAGCAGTCTGGCGGTTCCTCAGAAAACTGGGCATGACACTCCCGGAGGATCCGGCTATACCACTCCTGGGCATATACCCAGAGACTTTACCTGCATGCAATAAGGACACATGCTCCACTATGTTCATAGCAGCCTTATTTATAATAGCCAGAAGCTGGAAAGAACCCAGATGTCCCTCAATGGAGGAATGGATTCAGAAGATGTGGTATATTTACACAATGGAATACTACTCTGCAATTAAAAACAATGAATTCACGAAATTCCTAGGCAAATGGTCAGAACTTGAAAATATCATCCTTAGTGAGGTAACCCAATCACAAAAGATCACACATGGTATGCAGTCACTGATAAGGGGATATTGACCCAGAATCTCAGAATACCCTAGACACAATCCGCATATCAATAGATTTCTAAAAAGATGGAAGGAGAGACCCCTGGTCCTGGAAAGACTGGATGTAGGGGAACGCCAGGACAGAGTAACGAGAGGGGGTTGAATGGAGAAAAGAGGGAGGGAAGGGGGCTTATGGGACTTTCGGGGAGGGAGGAAACGGGAAAGGGGAAGTGATTTGGAATGTAAATTAAAAAAATAAAATAAATAATACAAAAAAAAAGGCAGGGCGACCACTACACAGAAGAGATGAGTAGTTCATGGAGGAAATGTAGCAAGCATAGAATTAGGTACTGCAGATCAAGGCCTGTTTTCCTTTAGAGAAGAGTTGGAATCCTACAGTGGGTAGAATTTTACCCTAAAGCTGATCATAGCAATAACTGCTAACTTGGAAGCTGGTAATGGAGGGTTCATGGAGAGGAGGGGAGAGTTTAGTGACGGTGTCTTTACCATGGTGTGACACCATGATACTTGTGAACATCCCAGCCCAAGGGAGAGGATGTCAAACGAGTTCTATTGACAGTATCTTCTCAAAAGTCCTCTTCCCCCCATGTTTTTGTCATTTTGACGTGGAATGTGTCTTTCTAGCCCAAGTTTACTTTGAACTTAGGCTTCCTCTTAGCAGAACATAATGAGGGGGTGAATCTTCTGTTCCCTCAAACAACTCCAGGTCAACATATTTTGGAAACTTATCTACAGGATTAAAGTAACTTCATATGTGTGTACCTATGTTCAGGTGCACTTGTGCATGTGCACATGTGTGTATGAAGGTCGGATGTCAAAATGAGGATTGTTCCTCAGAAGTCCACTACCTTGTTTTTAGGCAGAGCCTTCTTTTGAGATAGCGACTTGGGGCTCCCTGATTAGGTTAAAGCTGGCTGACCAATGAGTGCCAAGGGTCCACCCATGCCTACCTGGCCAGTGCTGTGATTGTCAATACACGCCTGTATGCCTTGCTTTCTTTGGTGGGTGCTAGGATGGAACTTATGTTTTCATGCTTGTACGACAAGCATTTTACTGAGTTGTCTCCCTCACCCCTGCAGCAACACATGACTTACGCTAATCCAGCCCGCAACAAGACTGTCTTAGCCCGACATGGGGAAGGTTACCAGGCAGCCGGCCCCTGAACTTACTGGTCAGGACTGTCCTCCGCTTGCACTGCTCGGCCACTCCTCCATGCTTCTTGCCTGACAGAGTGAAGGGTGTCTCAAAGACAAAGCGATTGATGTTGTGATGCATTTCAAAATCTGTCTTCCGGTCCTCTATTTCCTTTTCTTCAAAGAATGGTGTGACATAGGTCACCTGAATATAGGCATATTTGGGGTCCAGATCCTTGGGGTTTACCTGTGTCAACACATTAAAGATCTATATTTATATCTATATATCTATATATAGCATATATGATATATATAGCATATATATCTATATCTATATATCTATATATATAGCGTATATATATATCAAGAGTAGTGAGCTGCAGGTGATTTATGAGTTCCCTTGCTGCCTCCTGGTGGATAAAAAGTACTCCTGTCTTTTAGACCACAGAAGACCGCATGACTGACGATGGGTAAGGAGCAGGTTCCTGTAGCAACATGGCTAGAGCCTGCTCAGCTCACCATGCCAGGAGCAGACTGCCCTGTGGGTCTCTTCAAAACAGATTTCTGCCTAGGGCATTGCTTAAAATTTTATCCCTTCTGTATCCAGTCACCCTGTGCAGAGTGAAAATTTCTTGAAAGTGGAAACAAATCTCTTTGTTCCTCTCTCAGGGTAGCCATGTACCTAGACTGGTGTCCTTGGCTTTGGACTACTAATGTAGGGATATAGAGGAAGGCTTTTTGTCTCCCTGGCAGATTACTTGACTGCATGTTAAATGACTGCAAATGTTTGTATTTTCATTGTGTGTGTGTGTTGCATGTGCACACTTATGGGTGTGCATGTAGCTATGAAGGAAACCATCCTCTTAAATTTTTTATCTCATACACTGAGGCAGGGTCTCTCAGTCAAACCTCCGTCTCTCAGAGCTCACCCATGATAGATGATGTTAGTCTTACTTTTCAGTTTACTCTAGGGAATCCTGGGCTCCAGCCTTTGGAGGTAGAAATTGCAGGTGGGCCGTCATGTCTAGCTGGCATTTACATGGGCTTCTGAGCATATGAACTCAGATTTTCATGCTTGTGTGGTTTGCTTTAACTACCTGGCCAACTCCCCAGCTTCAAGGTCAGAATGGCCAGATCTCAGATCCTTTATCAGCAATAAACCATTTTGCCCAACTTCTTTGCCAGTTCTCCTTTGGTTCCCAGGGTTACTAACAGGAAGGAAATGGCCTAGACAGCTCAAGGAGATCTGAAGAGACATCTCTGGCTCCCCTTTGAGCTCAAGGAGGATGATTCTTACCCACTTTGTTGAAGACATCTTTAGTTTTGGACCTGCTTCTAATTTTTCTCTGTCTTTGTATCTGTCCACTTCCTATCCAGTTCTAGAGACTTCAGGAACCTTTTGGATTTCTTCTATAATGCTATTAATATTTACATGGTAGGGCAGGCATAACTGTAATAATTTTACATATTAAAATAGAGGCTTAGGACAGGTTGTTAATGATCACCAGCTGATATGTGGTAGTAGAGAAGAATGAAGACTCAAGCTATTTTGATATTAAATCTAACCTTTCCCCCGATTCTTGTATTTACTTATTCCATCTGTATGGGTCACCACTTCAATAGTTCTGCCAGTTTTCACAGAGAAGGCAACCGTATCTTTCAAGCTAAGAATGATGGATATATTTTGTAATGACTTATACCTAGACCCATGAGTTTTGTGTCAAACTTCCCCCAATATTGGCTTTGTAAAAGAAAACAGGAAAGAAAAATGACTTCTTTTGGTGGCTTAGTAGAACTCTGTGCCATTGGTCACAAACCAACTTCCCCTCTTGGTTATACTTTTGTCCAGTCTGTCTTTCAAAGACCTGCCTTTTAAAAAATCTTATTTAAAAAAAAATCTTTCTTATTTATTTATTTATTTCACTCCAGATTAAGACCTGCCTTTCTAAACACAAATGGTCCTTCCTATGAGCATGGGTTGGGTTCCTATGAATGTCTACGACTTTCAGCAACACATCTTACCCTGCTATTGTCAGCGCAATAATCACACCCTCTCCTTAGAACCAAACAAATGGAGCTGCCTACAGGCAACTGCCCTGGGTTTCTTCTGCATTGCTCTATGATTGTTCATGTGATGCTCCATTGCATTCTGTTTAGTCAACCACTCACATCAGTTCTTCCACGCATATGAACTAAGATGTCTAGAAGAAGAGATCGTGTGTCCCGAGTCCTAGCTTTGGGTGTGGCATGTAAGTAGATGCTTGCTAGAGGTTGCCTGAGGAATGATAATGTATGCAAATACTGGGAGTAGTTTAATGAGAAGCTGTGTTGCTTCCTGGAGCCAAGAAGAGCTTCTTTGGATTCTCTCAAAGAATATTAATACCAACATTCTCTCAAATGGTATTTATACCATGCGATAGCAAGTTGGCTTCCATTAGAGGACAGCCCTCAGAATGGTGGGGCTCACAAAGGCCTTCTGAACTGGGTAAACAGGTACATTTCTTGCTTTTCCCTAATTCTGTTTCTGAGCTCAGCTACTTCAACATTTTAACTGCTATTCAAAAGCATATTAATTATGGAAAAAAGTAGAAGACTTGCTAAGTTGTTTCTAAAAATGATATAAAAATTACTCAAGTAAAAACTTATAATGGTGCTGGAGAGATGGCCCAGTGGTTAACAGCGCTTACCGCTCTTGGACTGGGTTAACAGTACCCACATGGTGGTTTGCAATCACCTGTCACTCCAGGGTCCTAAGGATCCAAAGTTCTCTCCTGACCTCTGCGAACACATGCATAAACGTGTGTTCGAAAACTCAAGTAGATACAGACATAATAAAAAAATCCAAAAAACTCACCAGCCAACCAATAAGCAAAACGTCTCGAACATTTTGGATAGTTCATTTCACATGATCAGCTAGGAAATGAAAACAGTGGCTAGACAATAGAAAGAACCTAGTCAAGTCACATTGTGTGAACACTGTTTCTTCCCTTACTTTGTTGGAGTCTTGAATTATCTTCACGTTGTCTGCTCCAAATTTGTCTGCATAGAGCTTGAGAAGTCTTTGGGAAATCTCTGAGAGCCCTGTCAGCTTAGGCTCTTTGTAGATATACTCTTTACCTTCTTCCTCCTCAAAGAATCCCTAAGGGAGAGACACAGGGAACCACTGCCTTTATTAGAGAACTCCAGTGACAAATCACAGGCAGACAAAAAAGCCATTTACTAAAAAAAAAAAAAAAAACAAACAATTCCAGTCTTTCAGTTGTCTGAAGCCATTAATTAGGCTCTGAAGGTCAAACCAGAAAGGGAGAGAGTAACAAGCAGAAACTACTGTGTCATAATCAGATAATGGCATAAACATCCCCCCAGTCAGGCAAAGGAACGTCAGCACATATTCTACACATATTTTCCCTTCTTGGACAAATCAAAGGAAGAATTTCTTTGCATATAAGTTAGAGGAAGCATGCCCTCTTGTGGAAATCTTAAGTAGAACACAACATTTTGTGTGATGTTCAACAATTTTAGAGCATTTGTTACCATTTTATGTCTCCCGTTAAGTTTTTAAACGTAGCTCAGGTGACACCATATCGCATGTGAGGGTACCTAAATGTGTCACTACATGTTCCTATACCATCTTGTTTGCAGACC
Organism: Tokudaia tokunoshimensis; assembly: GCA_036184795.1. Lineage (NCBI taxonomy): Eukaryota > Metazoa > Chordata > Mammalia > Rodentia > Muridae > Tokudaia > Tokudaia tokunoshimensis. Next base: position 82,931,150 of record BTHU01000016.1, read on the forward strand.
TCTGACACTTTGTAGTGTTATCGTGACAGAAATTGTACGCCCCAATTACAGCTATTTAAAAGTACCCACATTAATATGTCTTCAAAGACTGTAGGGTGCAAGCTAGTTATATGTAACTTAATTACTCAGTTTTTAAACCTTTGAAGAGCTGGAGTTTGCAGGACTAAAAATAACACCTGAGCCATCATTCTTATTCCATGAGAGTCCAGTGGGTTTTAGCCATTATAAATCTGTCTGGTTTGAAGCCAGGGAAAAAGAAGATTCTATTATCTGTAGATAACTAAGTGAGAAATTCCTTATAATTCATTCTCTTTGAAGAGACAGGAACATGTCTCCTTCTGACCCCGTGGAATAAATGTGAGCTCAGAATGCGAGATGAACTGAGAGAAAAGAACCTACACTATCGGTTTATTCTGATGGCAGAGTTTATCTACAAATAAATTGATTTTGATGTTTGTAAAACTACTGAGTCCAAGAAGAAACAACACTTATTTTGTTTTACATTGTTTTTGAGGGGTTTGGGAGATGGCTCAGTGGTTAAGCATTTGGAAACAAGTGTGGGAGATTTCAATCCACAGAAGCCAGGCCTTAGGACTGCCTTCCTGTAATCCTGGTCCCAGAAGATGGAGACACAGCCCCTTCGAATAAACTGGCTAATGAGACTACCCACTTCAGTGATCTCTGGGATTGTCTGAGATACTCTGCCTCATTGAAGAAGGTAGGAATTTGATCAAAATGATTCTCTCCCCAGCATCCGAATGCATGAGCACAAAAGTGCACTTACACCCCCAACATATGTGTGCCCCATACACATGCAAACACACATGTACACATCTATGTGTGACAGATACATACATATACATCATACATACACACATGAAAATGGAACAAAAATAATTTTTGACTAAAATATTCATTACTTGTGAAAAATTACGGACAAATGTCATAATGTGTTTTCTCATGAATGGGGTAGGGAAATCTAAGAATGATTGAGCTCACGACTGTCTGGTGCCAAATATTTGCATAGCCCTTGTTCTCATGGAAGGATGATCATCAACTTCTCATTATCCATCACAGAGGGCTATAGGTTTGCAGAAGCCAGAAGTCACTTCCTAGCTCTCTTCATGTCAAACAGGCACTTCCTGTCTGCTTGTCTGTCTTCCTAGTTGACATTGGGTTTTCAGGGTATATGACAATGCATGTCCAGCTTTTGGCACATTGTCTGGCCTTTTGGAAGGGGGTTGCTCTATTTGTTCTGAATGAGTACATGAATGAAAAAGGAAATTGTTCTTAGATGTATGCCGCAGGAAGGCATATTTCCTTCAAATATAGCTGGCAAAGGTCCCCTCGTTCTTTATAAAAAAAATCTAATATTGAAAATTTATTTGATAAACATTCAAACCCAAGTAGCTGATTTTTGAATACCTGTGCAACCCTGAACTTCTAGAAGGTGGCCCATGATGAAACAGAAAGCTGAAATGCTCTTCCCATCCGTTTCCCTAGACACTGTAGGGGAGAGAGAGGTCTGATTCTCGTTCCATGGGAAATCTGCCTATTCTGATGCTTCCACTGATGACTCTAGATTTTTGCTAGCTTCAAGGTCAGGAGTCAGTAGCTCAAACTGACAGACTGACAGATCAGAGGACTGAGAGTTGCGAAGGCAAACACCAGAATTCCCAGATGGTCTCAGCCAAAGCAATGTTTACAATCTCAATTGTAACAGAGGAAAAAAAATGACTTCAAGTTTCAGGAAAAGACTTTACCCCCATTCCTACCCCTTTCTCATCCCCACCAGCTCCCACCTAGTATGGAGAGATATATTCATGGTGGATTTTCCTCCTGACAAATTTCCGAATCCCAGTTAGCAGGGAGCAGAAAGGAGCAGACCTTTGTTGCGGCTATCATGCTTTTGGAACCCATGTCTTTCTTTTGTGCTTACTCCTTGGTCTGTAGGATGGAGAACACACATTCAGCCCTGTGTTAGGAGCACGTAGGTGCAATGCCTGGTCCACAAAGGACCTTTAGTGAGTATTAGCTATGGCTGTGATGATGGCAACCATGAAAAACGTCACCGTCTCCAAACAGCTTGAGTTCTGCTTGGATGTAAAGCATACTGCCGTTTCTTTGCTTCAGAATACACTCTCCAGCATCTCTTGAATAAGAACTGTAACCATGTCTACTGATGTGAATCACAATATTTGGGTAACTGTTTGGTGAGAAACAATAATCCTTAGAACATTTCCTCTTACAGTTTTCTTTGGGTGCTCTGTATATGACGAGTGACCGTGTGTGTGTGTGTGTGTGTGTGTGTGTGTGTGTGTGTGTGTGTGTGTAGATCTAAGGCCCACAGTGGATATCTCTCAACTTTTAGTTTTTGAGACAGGGTTTCTTACGGAACCTGAAGCTTATAGATTTGACCAGGCTAGGCTGTCCAGCGAATGAGCTCCAGATATCTGTCTGTCTCTGCTCTCAAGGCTGGAGTTATTCAGGTATGTGTTGCCTTGCCTAGTTTTTCATGTTGGTTCTGGGGATCTAAATTTGCTTGCAGAGTAAGTACTTTGACACTGAGCCATTTCCCTAAACCCAATGTGTATGTGCACGCACATGAACACACACGCATGCAATTAGGTGATAGGTGAAATATGGTGCATCCTACTGATAATTCTGAGATGGAAGGAAGAAGGAAGAGGGGTAGCTGAATAAAGAATTTGCGTTACTTGTCGGGATTTATGGAAAGCATTTCTTGAGCCAGGCTAAGGGTAGCTGTGGAAGTGTTTGGAAAGGATCCTTACCTTTTGAGAGGGGACCCATCAAGAAGGGCAGAGGCCACTGAGCTGCAAGGCATGATCCAAGGGAAAGCTTCACTCTAGGACATGCCCACACAGTCAGTGATTTACAAGTATGGTGTGGGTGATGCAAACCAAGAGGCGGTTTCCCACTTGCTTTATGCCCATTTGTGCATATGCACAAGGGCAAGCACACACATGCACACACATGCACACACACACACACACACACACACACACGGTCACTCACCATACTTTGGCTGCATTTTCAGACAATGGAAAATGTGGCCTGTACATTGCTCTAGCTGGTTTGATTTTTTCCAAAGGCATTTTATAACGCAGTATATTCCTTAATATGTTGTCCTTCTGAAGCAGCACATTCTAGTTAAGCAAGTAATTGGGGTCAGTAGAGGTAACACACATAAACTGTGAGACCTCAAGGCAGTAAATATGGATAAAAATCCCTTCAATGAAATGACAAAATTATTGATTCCTTCTAGAAAAATCTATAAAGATTTTTCTTTATAAGTTCTTCAGAATACTGAGGTGCCTTTGGATCAGAACTAGGATGTCAAATAAGTGCCCCTGCTGCAGAATGGTCCAAAGTTCACAAATAAAACAATGCAGTCCAAGAAGAATCAGTGCAGAAAATGTTAGTAGTAGGGCTAAATGCCTTGAGATGGGAAGACACGAGAGGGCAGGGAAATTGTTCTTGGTAAATAGGAATTCATTGGTTATGTTTAAACTCTCTCTCATACACATGAGAGAGATATAGATAGATAGATAATAGACAGAAAGAAATAGATAATGGATGGATGGGTAGATAGATCAGTGACTTTCATACAGGCAAAGAGCTGAAAGAGTATATCACATTACAAAGTGGAGATGTTATTTACACATGTATGTACTCCCTCCCTTCAAGTTCTTTTTCATTCACATTCTGAAATGCATCTACACCAAAGGAGGCATGATTGAGAGTCATACAATCTATAACCATTGATGCACCGAATAAATCTCCCCCGCCAAGTTTTTTCAGCTAATTAATTCCAGGGGTAGCTCTATGTTTGAAGCTATGCAACAATCACTTGTTGGCCTGCTTTCTTGCTAAAGGGCAGCTCCTAAGGGTTTCACTGATTCCAGGCAGTGTTTGATTGCTGCTGCTATTTCCTTACTCTGGATCCTGGAGGGAACTTGGAGAGATGCTCTCTGCAGGCTGTTAGATTTGTAGTCAATGGTGCCAGCTGGCGTGTGAGAAACTCCATGCTATGCACGACTTGCATGTTTTTACGTAAAAAAGTCCCTGCTGTGAAAAAAGAGTTTTCAACTTGTTTGCTAATGTCTGACTCATTACAAACTTGGTTAGTATTAAATACCCTAGCCAGTAAAATAAAAACACTTGTCCACAGAGGACTCTAACGTGTCCTCAAAGGACGTTGTACAGAGCCTATTTGCTGTTATATGCACATCATTGTTTTTGCATGATGCATCAATGTGGATGTGAAAGGTGTGTTTTAGAGGAATATACAATGCCATCTTGAATAAGAAGTTGTTTTTATTTTTTGATTATGCTAATCAAGCACCTTTCTGAGCTCTTGAACCTGCATTCTGCACAGGTTCAGGAGGATGTGCAAGTCTACTTTGGTTTGCTTCTCATCAAGGAGAAGGGATGGGAGCTGTCTATTTCTGTTGAATACTGAAATTCAGACTTGCTGGTTGGAGCTCCGGGTGTGTGCATTTGAATATCATTTGCATAATGATCATTAAAACTCTAATTTGCATCTTATTAGGATGAACTCCACAGGTTCTCCTTGTTCAAAGCCAGCTGATGGTGAAACGTATGGAGGGCCATGCTTAGGTAATACTATCAGGTCTGCACATAATGACAAAATGTTTTTTTCTCTTTTAAGCTATAATTGGATTTATTTTCCTTAACCGAAAGCAAAATTGATAGTCCTGCCAGTGTTATAAAAGAAGTCAGATGCACCAGCAGCATGTTTTAAAGAAATCTGTGAAAAGAACAAAGTTAGGTCATTTGAAAGCAGCATCCCCCAATGGCCCCCTCGGTCTATTTAGTACATGGTTTTCTGAGTATTTTTCTAGTAGATCAGTTAAGGACTCATGAGTTCAAGTTTGTAAATGAAGGTATAAAATACTCATATGGCATGGAGATGGGAAGGAATTTAAAGAATTACAAAAAAAGTATGCATTATTCAGATAAGAAGAGCTAAATGGTGACAGTGTGGATCTTGAAAGAATATTACTTCCTATCTTAATGGACAATAATTATATCAAACTATATAAAGATGTCATTTTTGTAGGTTAACATAATGGCTAAAGATAGGCAAGTTCAAAGATGGTTTTCTGAGAGCTTTTGATATTGCCAAGTAATTTCTGCTCTATGTTCTAGATCTTTTTTTCCCCTCTTTCTGCATCTCTAAAGACTGCCTGTTGGGTGAAGATTTGTTCTCCTTGATTCTTTGTGTTTGGAACTGCTACCATCACCTTGGAAAATGGTCAGAATCTACTAACACAGAGCCCTACTTCTTAAAGGGCTTCCTTGCAAAGGAATCTGGGAAGAAATGTAATGCCTTGTAAACAGTCATTTATTCCAACTTCTGACCTGGTTCACGCCATAAGGCAGTGGTTATCAACCTGTGGGTCTTGATCCCCTTAGGGGTCTCACGTATCACATGTCCAACATATTAGATATTTGCATTACAATTCATAATAGCAAAATTACAGTTATGAGGTAGCAAATCATTTTGTGGTTGGGGGGTCACCACAACATGAACTGTACTAAAGGGTCACAGTGATAGGAAGGGGGACCGTTGCCAGAAGGCTTGATTCATGATAGAACAAATAAGCAAGAGATCTCCAGTAATAAGTCTAGTCTGCATCTGTTTAAAATACATGATATTCATATCTGTCTTATGTGTGTAAAGCTTCTAGATTACATCCTCTACTCTTTTGGAGAAAGATAATGTGCATAAAATGATTTTTTTTTTGTAATTCAGGTAACTGGAATAAACAGAATTTAGCTCAAGAAATGAAAGACGCTTCCAAAACAAATCAAAGCAGCTCTCTCACTCTTTATACCAAATGCCGATCTGTACCTAAGTGTTAAGGTTGAGTAAAGCTGTAAGGAGGGAAGTGTGAGGATTATTAGTGCATGCAAAGGGACACGGAGAAGATGAACTTACCACAGCCTGGAACAATCCAAACCAAAGAAAGAAAAGAGCAAACATCTGCATTAAAAACTAGTTGGGAGACAGCAAAGCTCGCTCCATGTATTTACCAACTCGCATCTCACACGTCGGTTTGCATGACCAGGCCATTAATGGAACTTCATTTCTTTTTCATTGGCAAGATCACCCAAAGATTTGCCATTATATCCTGGCTAGCAAAGCACCCCATACAGGCCATTGTTCTGCTGCTAGGTTAGCCTTAGTTTTTCCTCCAGTCATTCAATCCCTGGATACATTTCTTGGTGTGATTTTATGTTATTTTTCTTACTAATGCTTTTCCAAGGCCACACGTTGTTTATTTCTTCCTAAATACCATCTCCTCTCATCTTAGGGTCCATTATATTTTTTTCTTCCTCAACAGATACATTGAAGCTAGCTTACATTCTTTCTATTCACCTTCCACATGCCTATAATTACCTTTTCCTTATAGACTGTTCTCATATCACTAGGTTTCTCTGTCTCTGCAGTTGCGATGGCATTTAGAATTGAGAAAAATCCAGGCAGGATGAGACTGATTATGGAGATAACTACTTATGGGTCCTTTCCAGGTAGACAGAATCAGAAGTTAGTCTTCAAGCTATCTTTAGTGATCAGAGGAAAATTTTGCTAAAGACTAAAATGGGGGAAAAGTATCTGTAATTGCAACACTGGGCCAGACTCTTTCTGTAGTCTCGAGAGATTTAGAGGAGAAAAGAAGCTGTGAGCAATTGTGCCTCACATGAGGGAAAGGAAAGCATGTGAGAGGTCCGAGAGCCACCATGAATATAAACTAGACTGGTGCATCTGTCTACAAACGTCAAAGACTTCTGCTGAGACAGAAGAATGCCATAGCCTTTTGGAAAAGGGACCGTGATGTGATGTTCCTGAGTTTATACCACTTAAAGCATCACCATACAGAACTATTCATAATTAGTGTGTGACACATCTCTTCAAGTCAACGCTATGGCTAGCTAATATCTTTAACTTTATTCATTGCTGATAGAGAACATTGAGAGAGACAACTTTCAAATAACGTTGGCCCATGACTTGGGAAACAATATAGCCCTGTGATGGTCTGCTTTGAAACAAATAGGAGATACAACTTACAAGATTGGAAAGTCAATGGTTGGAAATAGTGGTCAATTTAGAGTGTTATAGATGCTATTTCTTAAAGCATGTCTGATTTGATTTCACTTTAATCTATCACATAAACCTGTTAGGTATATTAGGATAAAATGCAAAGTAGAGAATAATTAAACTTCTTCTACTTCCAAAAGTTAGAGTTCACTCCTTTTTAGTTTAACTTGTAATAAGTTTCATGGATTTCTCTACCTATGTGTGCTTAATATATTCCTATGGGCAAACTGATAAATGGTCACATCTGTAGAAACACTCATGTAGGTTCAGACTAATCCCTCCCACAGTCTATCGGTGCAGGTAATCAGATGTCTTATAAAGAATGGAAGGTGACAAACTGAATGGAGTGGTCAGGCCATGTTACTTCTAACGAACTTACCTGCCCATAAAATGCTACTCTATAGTAACGACCAAACAATCGCTTCTCCGAATTGACCACCTCTGCCACTTTCAGATAGGACCGGTGGATATCATAATAGAGATCTGATAATTTCTGAAACAAAAAACCAGAGGGTTTTGTGAGAAAAACGCTGACATAGAAGGGAGAACATCATTATGTTTTGCTGTACGTCATTTATCAACTTAAAGTAAAGAGACTTGTGGCTTTTCGGAGCTTAGATCACATACTTTGAAGTCTCGTTGCTTTTCAAAGACAGCAATGATGGGTTTATTGACGTCAGCAATGAGTTCGTATCGTTCAGACTTCCAAAGGAACTCCACAGACATGTACAGCTGCTCCACCAGGATGTTCTGCAAGTTCCCCGGAGAAAAGGATGTTTTTTAAATATGTTTAAAGATTGTGGGTCATTTCTGAAACTTGGTTCTGAAACTATCTCAGCCTTAAGTCTTTTCCCAATGTGATTTTTTTTTGATTCCTGATCTTTATTACTGACATTTATAGCCCACCATGGGATCGCAGTGCCCTCTTAGATTCCCATCTTCTCATCGTCCCCTAACCCATGAAGCAGGCATACTAAGCTCAGACCTTTTCAGTTCTTTCCATTGCTATTGTCACTAATGCTTAGCTCCTGCCCCTGCCCCTTCATTCCTAGACATCTGGAATAGCTTCCTAACAAACAGGGGTTTCTCTCCAATGTCTGCTCTAAAGTGATATTTCTTTTTAAAACATAAATCTGCTCATGAGATCTCCACACCCATAAGCCTTTGTGGAAGTCCATTTTATGAAACGCTACCTAGTCTCTCCAGACTGACTCTCAAGGTGGTCCACAATCCCTTTTTAGCACTTTGCCCTCATGCTTTTGTTTTCCTCTCTGGCTCCAGCTTTCTACATCTCTCTCCCCATTCTTAGAGTGCTTCAGTCCTCTACACCATTGCTACGCTGCTACTGCACACGCTAGAACGTTCCTTTCCTCTGTGACACCTTGTAGTGAGAATTTTAGAATTAAAAAACACTGAAATACTGTGAAAATAGGTTTTGTTTTTATCCTAGGTATGGGATAATAGGCTGCTTCAGATTGCCTTGTGCTTTGGCTGGGGTGTGATTTTGTCAGCTGTAGAGTTTCTGTGATTGTATGACATTCAGAATTCTGGGTACTTTTTAGAGGGTATATAAATTCTAGGGCCCTGTGAGGCAGCGTAGGTTGTTGGTTGGTTGTTGTTGGTCACAGTTTGTTGTCACGCACAGAGAAGAAACAACAATGAGAAGAAATTAGATATTCTGATGGCAAAGAGCAAACTTGCCCCAAGGAACTTGACCCTCCCAATCGGCGGGAAGTGATCTAATATTAACATTGCCTTCTTTCTGACCCCCGACTTTATTCAAGGATCTGTTTCCTTTCCCCTCTATATTTCTATTCTCTTTTAGTTAGTGTTAGGGGGTTGTAAGGGTGGAAGAAAGGGGGTGGAGAAGGATGGAAGAAGAAGAACCCATAGAGTAGCAAGAGCAAGCTACAATATCTTGTTCTACCTAATATCAATATTTAGAATCAAATATAGAGAGCTTCTACTGATGCCCAGTCACCTCCATTACAACCACTTTCATGTAGAAAAGTGTCATCTTCTAATTACACAAATACAATGCCTCAATTTATAGTTATTGGATATCTATTTGGGACAGGCTACTTTTCACATTGAAGGAAGATTTTTATTTCCAAAATTCTGAATTCTTCAAAAGCAGGAATTATGCCTTATTAATCTTTGTTTTCCTGCCCTTAATACAATGTCTTTCAGAGTGGTGGTAGATTAATTAATATATCCAACTATGTGAAATCACAAAATCTCTAAAGCAAGTTTATAAATATTGTTTGAATGTTTCTGACAGTATCTTTTAATTTACTGTAGTTGTATGCAGTATGCACAAAGCTAAAATTCATAAAAATCTGTCTCCCAAATTTGCATTTTTCTACATATAGCATTAAGATTAAAAAATATAGCTTATGGAATACTGTATTTCTTGGTGAAGGAAACTCTGTTTTATTAACAGAATTGTTGTCTGTGATTCTTGCTAGAATCTGCCTTTTCTTGAGAAATGACCAGCTTCCATATCAGAAGGCTTTCCCACAGAAATTGTGAGACCTGTTACTGAGACAAATTTGTAAATAAACAAACTTGTGTAAGAAACTACTGTGCTAAGTTCATAAAAACATTAGCATCCTTATGACATTTTATCAGAGCATAGAGATTGTGTATCATATGGGAGAGCTCATTGTATACATCTGAGTTCATTGGAGTGAAATAAATCAGTCCTAGCTCAAAATTTCAATGAAGATTATGCTTTATCCATGGAACTTGAACTCTCTTACTCTCCTTCTTATTTGAGCCTCAACATCACTTTGTTTATTAAAGTCATAATAGAGAACTACATTATCTGACTTTTGAATGCACATAAAAAAATCACAATTCACTGGAATTTTAAACTTCATCAAGACAGTAGATCAAATTGTATCTTACCTCATTGTATGGGGTGTCTTGCATTCCAGAATCCTCTTTCATTGCTCCTTCTTCTTTAATGTTTGGGGTGATGCTCAGAAAAGCTGGCCATCCCATAGAGAACATGCCTTGGGAGGGGATCAAGGACAATGAAATATTATCTTAGGCAATTCATATTGGGATTAGAACATGGCTTGGTTCAGGAGGTTAGTCTTGGCAGTATTATAACAGATCAAAGGCACGTGATGGTGAGATCATGGTTTCTGGCATTGCCTGTGTTTACTGATATATTTTATTTTTAATCAGATGCACATTGTAAGAAAGGGATCATTTACTTCTCTAGCTCTGAAACTTTATAACATAAAATCATATTAGAGATTTCAAATTTATCAATGGGATTTAGATATGTGCTAATAAATACCAATACACAGTCACGAAGCATGAGGGTTTGTCTTCCCATTTCAATGTTCTCTCATAAGTGTGTCCCTTCCCAATAGAAATGGCATGGCATCACCATTGTTACCTCCCAAATAACACGGATGGTTTAAAATGCTTGAATACTTAAGACTCACAGAAGTAACTGGGACATGAACTGACACTTGAGTTTTACAGTTTTCTTCAGTTTGGTTTTAGATAAAATGCGGAAGTCTCTATGTTGCTCTACCCGATCTAAAGATGACCAATGGCTGAGCCGACAGGCATGTTAAATAAAGTGATGTCTGATGACTTGCATATAAAAACTAGTGTGCGTTTGGCACACAACAGTAAGAAGGGTTTTAAGATGGATCTGCTCTTGTGGTGTAGATCTGTCTTTTCTGAGGGCCCCAAGCAAGAGACCTCACTATCTCACAGTTCATTTAGGTGAGTTGGTTCTAATGCGTTATTTGGAAAATCCACTGTGACCTTTTAGAAAAGGTACTCATGTTTAAATGAATAGGAATGGAATTGTGCTTCTGAAATATTGAAAATCAAAGTCCATTTTCATTTTGTTTGGGTATTTTGATTCGAACTCTACATTGAGTTTTCAACGGCAATTTGCAAGTTGAAATAATGTTATCAAGTAAACTGTTGTTCAGAAACTTTGGACTTGAAAAAACATTTAAAGAGATTTTAGATAAAATGTATGAATGATACAGCCACATTTTTATGCAAAGAAAGTATAGTTCTTACAAAATGTTGTTTTAGACCTTTAAGATGGAATATTTAAAACGAAAGTAAATATCATCAATCATGTATTATAAATTGTTAGAGTAAATTATTATTATTATTATTATTATTGTTATTATTGTTGTTGCTGTTAATTTTGCAATGCTGGAAATCAAACACCAAGGTTTATACTTGCTAGGCAATGACTCTATTACTAAGATACACAGTCTTTAAGTAGTAAAATATAAAGGCATATATACCAATCATAAAGGTATATACATTTATCTAAACATATCTGTCTACATCCTTACTTTGAATAAACTATTACGCTCACAAACTAGATTCCTTTTGCAAGTTTGCACGGCTTATCCCTTTCAAGCTAAGATTTTAATGGCAGGCCAGCATGCAGATAGGTATGACCATGATTCATAATCCTGAAGACTGGATAATATTCTGTTTGCTGAGAATGGAGAAGAAAGCTAAACTTGTTAAGTTTAGGACGTGGTTTCTGAGTGGTCTGAGCTTAAGCTTTTTATACAGTAAATTCTGTTGACCTGATTTCAGGTCATGGCTTTTGCTTCTAAGAACACATTTACAGAAGTTTCCCTGCAGCTGTAAAGTTGATTTCCTCAGCATCAAAGGCAAATGAGCACAGTTAGATCGACTCACTTCCTCCGCCTGGAGTTGTTAGTAATAAGTTGCTATCACAGGGGTGGGTGTCTTCTGGAAGCAGGGGTGGTGTGCAAATCTTTTCCATTTTCCAGTAACCTATGGTAGTACAAGATGAGGTTAGGGCATGGCTGCATGTACTTGTTAAGACAAGTTTATGGAAACACAAGTTGTTAATCAATGAGACATCAAAATCATCATTTTGAACCAAGGAGCTGACCATCCAGTTAGCTTCACTGTACATCAAATGAATATTCCAGTGACATCATAGAATTAAAAACATTAAAGTACAGCATAATAATAAATGTCTATAAAAGTGAAAGTTATTTAATAAATCATAAGTTTAATGCATTTATGTGGTTAGGTTCCAGTATGATGATCTCCAGGCTCTTAGCCCCTTTACAAGGCCCTCTTACCCTTGCGCTTCAGGTATTCTGCGATAAGTGCAGCTATATGGATGTAACACATAGCAGCCTATAACAAAACAGAAAACAGAGTTTTCAAGGATGGATTTGACTTTTCATGAAACCCGTGGTTTCCCAAGGGGAGTCAGTGTGCTCTCTCAGACTATGTCCTGTAGATTAACTCTTCATTTTGAAAGAAGTGAAAATATCAATCTATTGGACTTTTTCAAAGTCTATCATCAAGAATAAAATAAATATTTGCGGATATTTTTGTTGATTTTTCTTGATATAGATTTGAAATGGGATGAATGAGCTATCCTAAACAAATTTGCCCCAAAATAACACTCTTTCCTTAATTAATATATAATCATAATTTATTGTTATTTAAAAGCTATGTATCTCTTTTCTTCTCAAATATATAGACTCTAGTATCTGGAGAAAAAATGGAAATAGAAAACATCTGCCTTCTCAAATTTTCTGCCTCTAATAATTGCTCCTCTTTAATTTCTCTTGCCTTCAGAATAGTTGCCTCATCATTTAGCACTTGGTTATGGTGTGTAAGTTAATGTAACAGGCAGGTTCTCCTCAAACTGATTATATGGGTGATGTTTCATTTCGCCTCCAGATGCTTTGATTCCTGCTGTGTACGTTAACTATTGACTTGATGAAGGTCCGAGGGCTTCAGATTTTTTCTTTCAAGGTTTCATTATTGGATTTTGCCATTTCAGATAAGTTAATGGGAACTGGAAATCTTCATTAAACTGTGGCTAAGCCAGGGTTCTGGTTTGTGTTCTAGAGTCCCTGATTACCAAATGCTTATCTTTTAGGATTATCCTAGATAAAATTTTAGGCTTTAGGCTTATCCTAGAAGATATAGCTCCTATTCCTACAGGGGTATAGTTCTGGGAAAAGGCAGAACTCCCTAGTGAGAACTCGGAAGCCCCTGGATGCTATAAATCACCATATCGCTGTGCATAAATCTATCCAGCATTACAACTGCCACAGAAACGTCACATATTGATTTATAATCCTTGCACAGGGGACTTTCTTCTCCATGGCTGATTCAGGTGAACTTTGATAAACTTACCAAAGCAGCAAGCTTCTCTGTTCCACTCCAATTTCAGGGAACAAGTTTGAAACCACAGAATATTAACATTGATATAATTGCTAAGTTTTTAATACTTTTAACAACACTGTCTTTAGGTTCAAGTTTTAGACATCTATTTGTACTGCATTTCAAACAACTGATAATGGCACCTCTATATCTGGCCACAATCAAATGTCCTCTACTTAGAATCAGATGTCATTGAGCCCTATATATAAAGTAACTGTATTTGATATATAGATGTATATTTCTATATTGGTGGAAATATGGTATGTTTTATATTACGTGGTATACATTAAAAGCCAATTATTCAGATAAGGAAGGCAATGTTGATTAAGAATGAGTGAGCCTTTGCTCATCACCTCAGACAGGTCTCCATTTCTTGCATGAATTTTGGCCATGCTTTCTAGCCAGGTCCTCCGTAGCTCAGGGGTACTTGCATAGGAGTTTGCCAGGCTATATTGAAGGTCCACCAGCATCTCAGGGTCCTTCTCATGCTCCTTCATCTGGGCTGTGGCCATCAAAACAGTCCTTATACGTTTAGTCAGATCTTTCACCTCTGCTGGGAAATTGCTGTTCTTTGGAAAAGAGAGAGACTGGGTCACTATCTGTTCAGCATTCCTTTGTTAACTTCCACCTATACTTTTAATTAGTGCTTGGTACCACATGCTTTTATGTTTTATATAGTGCTCATGAATGTCTGTATCCTGTATATTAGAATTGTGATTATATTTAAACATTTGGTAATAAGAAGCATGGTCAACTTTATTATCTTATAGTCTAATTTCCTAGTAATATTTTCCTGAATGCCCTTGAAATTTAGTTCTCTCCAACTCTAGTCTATGCCATTTAAACAAGTTTTGATGTTATTCCCATTGATGTCATGTGGCCCTGGACTGACCAATCATATTCTTGATAAATATGGAGATCAAGAACATTCCATTTTACTTGAATTGGTAGTGTTTGAAGAAAGACCTTTCTACTCTTAACTCCAGTGTCCTTATACTTTCAGAGGTGAATTCAGAGACAGCTATAAGTGAAGCAATTAACTGATTGAATAAAGGAACGGGGATGGGGGGGACTTCAAAGCTCTCTCTTGATCTCTAGATCAGGCTATGAATGAAGCCTTTTCTACCTTTAATCTTCCAAAGGCACTAAAATAATAAGTAGAAGGAATAAGTTTGCTTATGACGATTATGAATAAATGATGGTGCATCTGGCAAATTTTGTTATAAAACAATCAAAGATCTCAGAAATTCCACCTAAAATATCATGTACTGCAAGTATGAGACCTAACAATTCCAATTTAAATAAGCAAAGGATATGAGTGATCAAAATCTTGATAAACTATGGACAGAATTCATAAATACCTTGTGCTTTTGATATGTCAAATAAAACCCCACTTTACGTTATTTCTGATTCTTTAGTAAAAAGCCCATGAAGCATCTCTTACTTTCATCTGCTTATCTCCATTGGCAAAGTTGTTGGTGATTGCAAGGGAGTGTTGAAAGCGAGACCCTCCAATCCCAGCATCAGCTATTAACTGGCTTACTGCTTTGATGAGCTGGAAGAAAAAAGAACAAGGAACCTTCTAAGTCAGTGGCTCTCAGCCTTCCTAAGCTATGGCTCTTTAATACAGTTCCTCATGTTGTGACGACCCCCAACCATACAATTATCTGCGTTATTACTTCATAACTGTGAATTTGTTACTGTTATGAATTGTAATGTAAATATCTGATATGAAGGATATCTGATATGGGACCCAAAGGGGTTGCAACAACCCACAGGTTGAGAAGCACTACTCTAAAGCAAAATGGATTTACATTTTGTGTTTTATGGATGCATATGGGAAGATGAGGCCACGCTGTATGGGAGCAGATGTGCGTGTGGAGTCTGGAGGGCAACTTTGAATGCTGATCCTCAGATATCATCCATTTTGTCATTGAGACAGGATCTCTCATGATCTAGAGCTCACTAGGGTAGGCTAGACTAAATGGCCAGCGAGCCCACGGGATTTTCCTGTCTCAGAGACCTCAGTGCTGAGAATACGAGCATATACCCTTGCACCTGGCTTTTAACATGGGTTTTAGGGCTTGAACTCATGTCCCTAGGCTTGATAGGCACAAACTCCACAGACTGAGTCACCTCTTTAATCTAAAAATTGTATTTTTAAGGACATTGACTGGGCTAGACAGATATGCCGTACATTTTCCTAGAAAGTTCAATATATGCCATTGTTATAACTGTAAACACCTAGGGAAAGATGCAAGACCTTTATAATCTTGGGATGCTTTGAAGAAAGACACGGATTTTTTTGGGGGGGGTTTGATTTGGCCTCCTAGACTAATCATGACTCTTAGAGTTGTTTATTCCATGAGATTCTAGTGCATGGGCAGAAGAAACACAAGCTTAAGTGGCAGTGTAAGCTGCAATCCATTAATTTCTCCCCAGCTCTCCTCTTATATAAACTAGGACCAAGAGTGCTGAGAGAGTGGGGTTTAGAAACTCAGTTGACAGGTTGCCTGGGAATGGGATGCTTTACTCACTGTCCAAACACACCAGTTATTTTAATAACGACATTAATGGAAACTGGTAGGACTTACTTGTAAGTGAGACCGGACAATTGACTTCTGCTTGTTAAATTCAAAGTTCTTCCTCATGAAGAAATATAGAAGTGCTGAAGCTTCCATCTGAGTCAGCCGTGACCTGTGGTTACAGCATTTTAGGACTTCATAGCAGAGTGAGCCGCAGAGGTCAGCAGGCCCTTGGAAAAACGCTGAAGGAAACTGGAGGGATGGAAGAGTGAGGGAGTGAGTCGTGTTCTTTCATGCTTCAAACTTGTAGACTAAACTGCTATTCAAAAATACACTCTCCCCATTTGCAGCAGATGGAGGCATGCTTCTATCATTGCAGTCCAAGTGAAGTAAGCTCTTTTCTTGTGTTAATTATTCTCTTGCATCAATATTCCATGTGTTAATAACTGACAGCAACCCAAAATGCGTGATGTCTTTGAAATGTCCCATTATTCATCTAACACTGTTACATCAGATGCTGTTTTTGATCATCTTCAAAGATGGTTGCTCTAGTTACTTGGTATGGAAGCCTTAACTTGATATTTTGTTTTCCTTCCTTCCTTCCTTCCTTCCTTCCTTCCTTCCTTCCTTCCTTCCTTCCTTCCATCCATCAAACTTTCTAGGCTAAAAACTCTGAGCAACCACATAATTGGTCACCAGATAGTATCACCACATTTTGGTATTCCACTCATTTTGAAACAGCTGTTGGGAATTGGTTCTAATGAGTTGTCTTATTTTGGCTCCCAAAAGCCACACTTCCAGACCTGAGGGTCCCTGTCCCCAGCTGCCTTTGATTGATAATAAAAAATTGCCATACAACCAATGACTGGATAAGGAGATGGGGTGGGACTTTGCGTGCGCAATGGACTGAGAGAGAGGTAAGGAAAGGGAGAATCTCCATGACTCAGAGGGAGACTAATCAGAATTAAGAGCTGCAGGAGAGAAAGCATCCTACATTGTAGGTGAAAAGGGAAAGCTGCCCAATGGGGGCCTGCTCAGAAGATAACAGGGCAGCAAAAATAAAATACAGATTTGGAAGGTGTTAAGCCAGGAATATCAGAGGGAAATGTGTGTTAGCTGCAGGGAAGTGTCCAATCATTGAGCTAGTCAAGTGTAGAGAGCCGCATTGGGGTGTCATGTCATCTGGCAGGAACTTGACAGTGACCAAGGTGAAGCCTGTGAACTGGAATTCCTTTGCTAGTCCTAGTCCACTCCACTAGGGTGGAGTGACAGTGAAGTTCATTGTTCCTCCAGGTCTACGAATTCCTGACTTAAGCAGGTGACCCGCCCAGCTGCCCGAGCAGTGGCACCAATGCCAGTGAACAGCCAGACCAGTTCTGCAGACCTGGTTCCAGCCTTTGGGGGAAAGAGCTCCCCCTCCCCGCCTATATATATTTGGAAAAGTCCATTAAACTTTGAGCCTTGAGTAGGAAATATAGCCTTGGCTTCATATTTCTCTTGTCACCCCGTTGTTTTTTATCCCCAGCTCTCTATCTAGAGAGCCTGATAACCGTTCAAATGTAACCGCAGGCGGTTTCAGTCAAGCATATCAAAATTAGCTAGTGTGTGTATATGTGTCTTCCATTTATGAATCCAGAGAGCTCTTGGGTGGGTGCAGTGTGCACTTGACCCACTGGGAGTCAAAGTGGTCTAACTAATTCGCCATGACAACAGCAAACGACTGGTATCTGGTGATACCAAAATAGCAAGAAATAAACCTGCCCTGCACACTGAGAGAAGCAAAGATTATTAAGTGTTTATCGTTTTTTTTAATTGGACATATTCTTTATTTACATTTCAAATGTTATCCTTTTCCCCAGTTCCCCTCTCCCAGATAGCCCCTATCCTATCCTCCCTCCCTCTACTTCTATGAGGGTATTCCCCCACCCACCCTACTCCCACCTCCCCGCCCTTGATTCCCTTAAAATGGGACATCTATCAAGTCTTCATAGGACCAAGGACCTCTCCTTCCATTGATGCCTGACAAGGCCATCCTCTGCTACATATGCAGCTAGAACCATGTGTACCCCTTGGTTGATGGCTTAGTCCCTGGGAGCTCTGGGGGCGTCTGGTTGGTTGATATTGTTGTTCTTCCTAGGAGGCTGCAAACCCCTTCAGCTCCTTTAGTCCTTTCTCTAACTCCTCCATTGGGGATCCTGCGCTCAGTCCAATAGTTGGCTTTGAGCATCTGCCTCTGTATTTGTAAGGCTGAGCTTTCCCTAGGACCTGGAGCATCCTTACCTTGCACACAAACAGTCTTAAAGAAGCAAACACGTGTTTCAGGGCTGCAGCTGACTGGTTGACTTGGAAAAACAACATGTAAGTATCAAAGACCCTTTTCAAGAGTGAGTTTTGGCAGTCAGATTGTTGGAGCTGTCTCTGAAATTCAGAATAACTGTTATTTAGGATAGGCAGAGGATCAATTGCTTTCCATTAGAAACATCATGAACCTACCATGTGTTGCACACAATCCTGAGTGGGAGAAGCAGAGCCTGAGTGAGAAGACATGATTTTCCCATGTTCTCAGGGAAGCTCATACAGCAGTATCAAAACCAAACCAAACCAAACCCAGATAAGACAGTAACTAGAGCAGGAAGATGCTATAGAAAGCTGTTGTGGGTTGTGGATTACTTTGCTTAAAAGGCTCAGCAGAGATCTGTCTAGTGGATGAATGGAGCTGAAGGCATGTGTCTCATAGAGACCTGGGAGGATTGCCATGGAGTTGGAGAGAGGCTTGTGAGTTCAAGGTTGAGAAAGAACAGAGTGGCTGATGTGTGACTAATGGGTTGGGTCATGGGGGAGAGGACGAGGTGGCAGGTAGGCCTTGGGGAAGCCTTCAACTGTGTGCTTTTCAAGGCACATGTCCATCAGGAAAAAAAGAATCAAAATTGGGTTGTGTTAGAGTCTGTTCTCACTCATTGTAGATGCCTGGCAGCACAGGAAGAGGAAATGGGAAGGAAGATAGTATTGATAGCAGTGACACAACTGAGGGAGTGGTTTAAGCCAGCGTTAGTCAACCTCTGGCAAAACTGGAGAATCTCATTTAAAATGCTTACCAATGCTGTGGAAGTTGATTTACCTCAGATTAACTGGTTTCATAAATCATCTTTTAAAAAGGTGTTCTTGATTTCTCATGGCTATCCCCATCCTCCCAAGGCATCATTTTTGCAGAAAACATTATGATCATATTTACCTGGTGGACCTGGGTGAAGAGAGACAGCAGGTCCAGAATAGTGAGGCAGACCTCGGTGGCTATGTTGGCCTCTGTGTCTACGTGGTGGACAATGTCTATTTCATTGGAATTGCCTGCAAAATACAAAATAGAATAGTGCGTAAACATGTAAGACAATTCTCTATGTCCAGTGAAACATTTCCTTCTATCACAGGGTTTACTGGTATTTTGATAAATAACTTATAAAATCAAAGTGCCTTTGTTTGATCAATTTAACTTATTGCCTCAATTAAAATAATAGACATGTGTGCCTCTTCCATGCATCAGCTGCGGAGTTTCTATTATTTTTAAAGTTCTTTTTCTTTAATCTAGCCATCAGCAGGATCACACAGTTTCTGTTATCAGCCTGTTTAAAGATCTTGCTTCTGGGCTAACAGACTAAATGTATGGTCTCAATGGACAGTCTACACAAACAGCCTCCTCAGAAAGCCACATTGTGTGTTTAGAGATTTAGGCAATGTAGATTTAAACAAGTAACCATGGGCCACATGCTCATAATTTCCACACTTCACAACACCGGGTTCTATTTCTATCTTATTGCCAAGCTGGACGTAATGTATCTCTGGAGTCAAGACGTCATGGTTACTGCTTCTGGGAGATGGACATTTTTATCCTCTTCCCCTAGAGTCAACAATAATTACCTTGTTAAGAGAGAGCCCCATAAACCTCACAACATCAAAAGTACCTAGACGAGCTACCCTGAGACCATTACACTGAGTTTCATTTTTCTGTTTTCTTCCCTGTTGAAGGCATTTTAAATAGCTACACTCTGGTGATTCTTTCTTTGAAGAAATACTTGCAGGCCCATGGCAGTGGTTTCCCTGGCATGACAACATTCCTCTGTCTCACACACAAAGCACTTCCTGTCCTACATACCTGCTGAGAGAATTGCTTCTGGTTCACTTACTGTTCATGGTGTTGTCCAACATCTGTAAAAGTTTGGGGTTGGAAAGTGCATTTTTGCCTCGGATTATAGGTAAAGTCTGAGACCTGTGTTGCTTATGTCCCTCGTGGCCGGAAGTCGTGTGCATCCTGGAACGGAAATGAGAGTTATGGCTGACTCTACCCAGCAATGGCCTACCTAACCAGTATTCATTCAGATAGTTGAAAGGACCTGTCTGGGCTGAATCTGGGGAGAGCCAACTTTTGCTTTCTGTAACCTATGAAGTCTGGATGGTGCCTGCATCTAAAGGAGTAATGAGTTCTGGGACATATGGTTGGGACTTTGGGGATTGAAAATTTCTCCCAGGTTTTGAGCTCATTTCAGTTTGAAAGTGAGGGAAAAGCCCTGGTTTCCAGGAGACGAGGGCCAGTAGGATCTGTCCAATCTAGAAGGAGGAACCTTAAGACTTGTCCATCATGGATGGTGGACTGTGGTGAACCTAGGTGTGTTACAATTGCTATGAAACATGTGAAGCAATTCTTTATTGTGTTCTCTTGTATTACAGTTTGCAAAACAAAGCCATGATTACATCTTTTAAATTTACTCTCTCACTATTTCTATAGGTCCCCATGGATGGCAGGAATATTTATTTTGTTACTTATTGACTATATACAGTTTCCTATTTCTTCCTAAAGCTCTTTTCTAAAATATCCACATCACATATTCTTATGATACACCTGAGAAGAATAAATCAAACTCAGGAAAGTTTGGGGAAACAATTTTTAACCGTTAGACCCCGAGGATTTTGGAGGTGGAATTTCAGGGCAAGTGATTCTGACTGGGCTGCTTAAGGAGGGAGTGAGCAGAGTCTGCTATTGGAGATCAGCTAGTGACTAGATAATTTAAGGGGACTCATGAGTAGTCTCCAGCTTCCTCATGGCCTCTGATCCTTTAAAAAACGTGAGTTTCAAGAACACTAAGAAAATCTTTTAATTACTCATCAGAACTGGAGTTGTGATTCCAGAGTGCCTTTTTCTATATTGCTAAGAACTAAGGGGACATTTTATTTGAATTCTGTGCACCTTTAGGTTTTAGCTAAATTGAAATACCTATTAATCTTTATCCATTCAAGGCATTGTGCTTTAACTGAACATAAATAAACCATAGTCCTTCATTTCTGTTTTTAAGCCAGTGAGGGAACTGGAGAAGCAGCTAAGAATTTTCTTCAGACAAACTTATTAAGCTGCTTACACCACATTTGTTTTGACATATGTACATATATGAGTGCATCCACCCTCACATATGCATGTTCACATATAAACAACACACATGTGATTTTAAATACCAAGCCATATATTACCATTGTGACAAGAGACCCGATGCCTGGCAGGAAGGATTGGATCCCTTCAAAGTCCCATTGTTCTGGGTAGACTGCACGAACTTAAACGCTGCAGCGATTTTCCTGCAAAGAACACAAGTTTAAACCACAGTTCTGCATTTATAATTTATACATAGAAACAGAATGACAAGTGACAAGCAATTACTGAACAATACGACATTTCATATTCTGTGAATTAATAAAAAGTAAGGGGCTAGCTCACATGGTAGAGTACTTGCTATGAAAGAAAGTGTGAGGACCTGCCTTCTGAACTTAACAACTATGTAAATGGAGGCCCATCTGTAGTCCAGGTCTCAAGATGCAGAATCAGGGATCCACTGGGCAAGATGGCTAGCTAGAATAACCATATTGGTAAACTCTGGTTTCAGGTGAAGAGATGTTGACTTGGTATTTTTGGTGAAGAGTTTTTGAGGAAGACACCTAATGGTAACCTCTGGTTGCATGCAAACATATGCAGATGCACACAGCCCAACACCACATATATAAGCAAAATAAAAATAAAATTAACATTTCTGTTTCTTCTGAGAATAGGAAATTAGAGGGCTTTGGATGTTTTTGTCTTTGTGACAAAGGGTGCCAGTATGAAGCAATTCTAGATTAATTTTTGTTTTTAACCTTACTAAAAGCATGTTCTTTAAATGGGTGAAACACATCTGTTTAATTTATCTTTCTGTCTGACTATATATCTATATATCTATTTGTCTAACTATGTATCTATCTATGCATCTATGTATGTGTCTATGTATCTATCTATCACCAGCATCTATTATATCTATATAATCTATCCATCACCAGCATCTACTATATCTCTCTAATTCATCTATCTATCTATCTATCTATCTATCTATCTATCTATCTATCTATCTATCTATCTATCTATCATCTATCTATCTATCTACTACCTACCTACCAACCATCTATGTACATAAATATCTATATAATGAAACATCTCCCCTCCCCTATTCTTGTCTTCTTCAGGTCAGAGGTGAACCTCGGGTGTTAGCTCTCACCTTCCATCTTGTTTGAGACAGGGCTTCTTGTGTACCACTGTGAATGCTAGACTATCATTCAACAGGAATAGAATTCTCACAGGAGCAGTGGGATTATAGACCCCCTTCCTTGTGTCTGGCTTTATGTGGGGTCTGGGATCCAAACCCAGGTCTTCATTCTTGCATGACAAGTACTTTACTCACTGAGCCACATTTGAGGCTCCATAGTTTTTTTTAAAGACTATATTAGTCTACTAGAATTTAAAACAATTACCTTATTATATTGCGTTTCCCTAGGTATCTAAAATTTTGAAGACAAACGCTAGAAAGGGAAAAAAAGACATTCTAATTATTTTCATCCCTTAATTTATATGTACAACATAACAATTCATCTAAATATATAGAAAGAAAAATAGTAAACTTTCTTTACATATTCCATATACGATTGTTGATATTTATTTACCATAGGGCTTCTTTGAATGAAGAGCAGTATAGTGAGCTATTTTGAAAGTTCCAGAAAGTAAGTTATTGGATAAACCCTAAACTTACTCCAAGATGCTGAAGAAGTCTGACACCTCTGGACTGGGTGCTCTCTGCCAGTAGGCAATCAGAGTCTCTAGAAAGAAACACAATATGGCATGAGGCTCTTGGAAATGGAGGTTTCTTTCTTTTTCTTCTTTTAAATTGACTTGAAGACATTCCACTTACCATCTGAAATGGTCTTCATTATATGAAGAAAACACATAAGAAGACTCCTGGTTTCTGCTTGATCTAGTTTGTCAAACCGAAGCGTTGACCCAATCAAAGACAAGGGCCTTGGGATCTGGGAATCAAAGGACCAATAGGGATAAGTAAGACTGAGAGCGCATTGGCTTGGAGTTGTGGTGTTTGACATGTGTGGCGCGGAGGGAAGCTGCACCTTTTCACAGTTGTCTGTCTTCTCACTGCTCTTCTCTGTGGTACTTGGGTTGGAATCGAGGCTTGCTAAGGATGCTCTGGAATCTGCGTGGTTCACTGTAGAAATAGCTATTGATGAAAATGCTGTAAACAGAAGCCACAGCACACGTATGGTGATGAGACTCATGAGCACAAACAAGAGCAAACATGAGGAAACAGGGCTGCTCGTTGCTGAGGTGGATACAGGATTGCGAAATACAACCTGGGATTGACTTGGAAG
The DNA here is from genome assembly GCA_036184795.1 of Tokudaia tokunoshimensis. Taxonomy (NCBI): domain Eukaryota; kingdom Metazoa; phylum Chordata; class Mammalia; order Rodentia; family Muridae; genus Tokudaia; species Tokudaia tokunoshimensis. Next base: position 82,954,763 of record BTHU01000016.1, read on the forward strand.
CTATGCAACAAACATTTAAAGCTTTGAAATGTTGGCCATGATGGATCTAGAAACATTGAAACTGTTTTAAGTGCCTATGAAGGTTGGTCTTTTGATCTCTTAAAATGAAAAAAAATATAGACAAAGTTATCTCTTAACAGAAGATGGTTTGGAGGAAGGAGTGCTTAACTTGACAGTTTCTGAGAAATAGAAATGACAGTTCCAAAATAGTTCTTAATATAATCCTTGAAGCTGAAGAGCTATTATGTTTTAAAAAAGTTGTGCATAACAAAAAGCTAAAGACTGCAAAATAAAGTAATGTGATAATATCTGAGCAGACAGTCCTTTAAGCTAAGTCATAGCGGACGTTTCTGGATGACATTCAAAAGAGCACATTAAAGACTCTAGTTATACATCGAGGCGTACTTTGCCAGATATATTATGCATATGAGTTATGGATATAAAGCACCATGGTATACAAGGTACACATTGATGAGTGATAAACATGAGTGTTCTCAGCAGGTCTTGAGTACCTGCTATGGAATTTAAAACATCTTTGGAAAATGATGTATCCACCGAAGTTGCATGCTTCATGGACGTCTGAGTCTGAAACCCTCCATTAGTGCTGAGGTCATCTCTAGATCCCTGCATTTGAAGTGGAAAGAAGAGGAATGAGAGTTAGTGGGTTTCAGAATGGTAGACCATTATGCCTTTTACATCCCTCTCAATCTGGTATTCTGTTTGACATTTTATATTCTAGCAAAGATGTTCCATTAAAGTTGGCAATGAAAATGAATACTGTCAAAAGCATAGTCTTGTTCATAGTTTGATTTATTTTTTATGCAAAGTGTTAAAAGTTTTTTATTCTTTTACAATTTTCTTCCTCCCACTAAGTCCTCCTTACACTCTTATGTCTTCTGCCTTTGTTTCTGCTGTGTGACTCACTGGATTTCATAGAGTCTAGGCGAGTAGGCATGGGTTATCCATTGGAGCATGAGGAACTCAGAAATGGCTACATCACTGGAGACAACGAATCACTTTTCTCCAGCCTCCCTCCACTGCCATTAGCTCCCCAGTGCAGGCGGCATCCCATGATCCTCCACACATCTATGACTGAATGTTTGCTGGCTCAGTCTTATGCAGGCCATCATAGCTGTTGTGAGTTCCTGTGTTAAAAGCCATGTCATACAACAGCATTTCATAGCTTTCCTCCTCAATGTTTGGCTTTTATGCTTCTTCTTCTGGGAATTTTTTAAATTATACATGATAGATAATCTTTTAGATGTGGGCTGGAATAATTACTGATATAGCAATATATTAAACTATAGATTTAATCATTATACATACACACACATACATCACTAGGGACTAGATTTTGAATCTGTATGTTCTGAGCATCTTGGCAAATGTTTCTGTTAGACAATTTGATATTAAGGCACTTTACATTGTGTTAGGCACTTTATCGCAGTTTACAAATATGAAAACAGAGGCCTAGAGAACTTGAATAGCTTTCCAAAGGGTATGTACATGTTACATGTTGCTGATGGGATTTGATTGTTCCTCAAACAAAAACATCTCTAAAGGCATGATCTTAACTTTTTGAAGGTTCTATTTTGGACTGTTGTTACTGGATTCAGAGCGTGTTTGCCCTCTTTCATGAGTTTATTTTTTATGTATGTATTTACATGTTCATGTATGTGTGTGTACAGGAGCGCATGGATGTGGAGGTCAGAGATCAAGGTCAGGTGTCTTCTTCTATCACTTCCTACCTTACTTTTGTGGGCAAGGTCTCTCAATGAACCTGGAGCATGGGAGAGTTTGCCTGGCCAGTGAGCCTTAGGAAATTCTCTGTCTCCACCTTCTCCATGCTGAGATTATAGATTCATGTTACACATGCAGACTTTTATGGAGGTTCTGGGGATCAAAGTGAAGTCCTCATGCTTGTGTGCAAGCGCTTTACCAACTAAACCATCTCTGAGCTCCTTGAATAGTTTTCTGTACTGTCACCATACTGGCTGCGTGGACAACAGTCACGGTGGGCCACACTGGGCTTTTGACCATATGAGACACTTAGTTTCCATGGGGAAAAATTGGGGAGTAATTGGTGAAGAACGGACATTGAAGCTAAGGCCATGAAGACATTATATAATCTGCAAAAGCTGTGCAGATGTGAATGGTGCTTCAGAGAATAAAAATGAAAACAGTCTCAAGGAGAGGGATAGGCAAGGTGGAAGCTGCAAGGACCCATTAGGGACAAATGGTATTGATCGAGCACTTGTTGGAAATTGTTGTTTAACCCTAGCTTGCTTACAGGGAGGAAGAAATGGTTATACAGCATATAAATATAGATAAGAAAAATACCTTAAGGAAATGGAAACTTGGAGAGCTGTGCAAAGGTACCTGATTGGATGTATTCACGGTGAAAGGATACAGGTCCTTCAGGTAGATTCTTGGCATATTGTCCAGGAGCATGCCATACAGCGGCATGTACAGACTTGCTATCTGTGCCTGCTTCCTCTAGGTGAAGGCAGATAAGACACATGAAAATCAATAGGCTCAAGGGTTTTATATTCATTTAATGCAGTGGGCCATTAAACAGTGTTTGGGGGGAGAGAGAAAGAAAGGCTACTTACGGGCTCCCTGTATCGATCATCGAAAGAATGCTTAGCCATTAGATTTTTTAGGACAGCTAAAGCTAAGTGCCTGATGTCTTGGTCCTCCTGCAGGGCAAAGCCAACTTCTCGGAGAAGAATTCCGATTAAGAAGTGTTTGCGGCAAAATTCATTTGTGACCGAGTACTCAGGCATATCTTTGAAAGGAAGAGAATAGCTTTGAAAATAGAATAGCGATTTTACGATTAAAAAAGGCAAATCAAATGGTTACTAAAACCTCTGCCCCCAAGCAGGCGGGGTTCTACAAAACAGCCTTGCTACAGAGATGTGGCCTGCTGTGACCTTGGAAGTGTCTCCTCAGATGGGAAAATGTTTGCTGACCTAAACAGAGGGATAGATACTAACGCAGCACAATTAACAGCCACCGCCTATCGAATGAATGGCCTGCTCATGTCATTGCAGGGGCTAAAACGTAAATGGTTTTGTGTCTGTAGGAATTGAGAAAGGTTCTAGGGGAAAAGGGCTACATTGAGTTAGACCTTGGAGGATTCTGGATGGTTTGGAATTATTGTGGAAGTAAATGGAGGTAGGGGAGGATGTTGGGAGAGAGGGAAGGCTTACTTTCAGTGGTCCAGGGTTCAGAAACACAGACAGGTATGTGGAAACAGACACGTGTGAGGAATTAGTAAATACAGTGGCCAAAAGAGGAGGCCTGGAAATCAAGGCTTGAGATACTGTGTGTGTGTGTGTGTGTGTGTGTGTGTGTGTGTGTGTGTGTGTGTGTGTGTAGATAGATGGTGGAGTAACCCTAAGAATAAATTCTTTATCCAACACTTAGGTCCCCCTCATTCAAGTTCTGTAGGAGTGGCTAATACGAGAAGGTTTTTTTGTATGTTTGTTTGTTTTTATATTGTTGATTTGTTTTTTGTTTTGTTGAGGCTTGTGGGGAAGAACAATCATGGGTTTTAGAAGTCAAGGAATGCAGGCCCACACGATTAGCACAATCATGGTGGTCGTGCCTTGGAGAGGCAGAGCCTTGAGAACTATGCATCTGAGGGCTTCACGCTGTTATGGAACATCATTCTGCTTGTTGTCCTTGTGGCCTCTATAGTGTTCCTAATATATGGGTTGCAGGAAAACTCTAGGGATCTTCTAGCCCCTCACTGGGCAGCATCGCGGGCACTCACGATAATAATGCCTGATCTTTCTTCCGCATTCCTGCTGGAGCAGATTAATGATACAATCCCCGCCCTTGGAAAGAATTTAGGAACGTAGATTGTCAGCAATGACCACCACCCTTGGAAGGCATTTGGAAAAATAGATTGTTATGGAAGCTTGGTTAAGATGCTTCTGATAGTGGCTTTGTTGTAGAAAATCTTAGGGAACAATTTGAACTTCAGAAAGGCACACTCTTAACGGTTGAGCTAGGGATTTTTTGAGGTCAAGGAACAAGAACAATGGCAGCCTGACCAGCACTAGCTGCCTTTCTTGCTGAAGGGTGATGGTTAATTTCTTTTTCTCATTATTTGCTCTCAGCTTCCTGATCTGATTTAATAAAAAAATTGTTAAATGAGCAGATGTGAACCCTGAGAGTTTGAAGTAGATATGACTGATTGTTTTTTATATAAAACTTTAGATTTGTGATTCTTTTAAGATTTTATAAGATTGCTTTTTAAGATAAATAATAAAACAATTGATCCTTTCTTTATAACCTCAAATTGCTGCCTGCCAGTAAGAAAAACTAGCTGAGAAAATTACCTTGCTTGCTCACAATTTGCTAATCTATACCAAGTTGCTTAGTTACGAATGCATGTGGGTTCTTGGGAATACTTTTTTTTTTTACCTGTACAATGTAATGTTTTTTTTTCATGGAAAGGTATTGGGGAACATGCTGTTTTTCCATAATTGTTCACTAGAAGAAAAATAGAATGTAATCACATTGTAACTTTATATTGTTTGAAAGGTTTTGCTGGGTTGTATAAGCTATGGGTGAAAAAAAATAAAGTTGGTGTCAACTCCTGGGAGTTTGTTCCATCTACCAAATGTATATATGTATATAAATGTATATATGTATATGTGTAAAATGGTTGGAGCCAGCTTGTTGGAGTTTGGTTCATCCAACAATTTCACGCAGACATATACACATCATATTTGATTTATGGAGCTGGTCTTCAAAAATGTTTTTGCTTTTGTTTTGTTTTTTCAAGACAAGAGTCTCTCTGTAGCCTTGGCTGTCCTGGGAATTACTCTGTAGACTAGGCTGGCCTCGAACTCATAGTGATCCACCTACCTCTGCCTCCCAATTCCTGGGATTAAAGGGGTGCACACTCAATGCTTGGCTGACACTAAGAGTTTTGAGATCAGTGGCCTCATTAATTTTTGATTTATTGACTTATTAGTATAGTGTTGGGACTTAGGGGAATTGTATATGGGGGCTCGTGAAGTGAGAGATGCAACTCAGTGTAGAGAGAACCAAAGAGACGGTGTTTGGGCTGGGGTCATAGGAACTGGCAGCAGAAGGAACATCAGAACCAGCTGGTTAAAGAAAGTGAAGGATCCGGGAGAGGGAAAAGCCAGTAGGACTGGGAAATCTGAGCCCAAATTATTATGCTAATTATCTTGTAATGATTAGACTAACTTGAAGTTGCATAGCATGCTCCCAGTGTAATTTTCCCATAGCTGTGGGCTAGCACCCAAGATAACATTGGGGCAACTTCCTCATGCTGAATATGACCCCACAAACCCTGGTGACAAAAGCCAAAATATACAACTTAAAGTACATTGAAATTAGAAAATGTTTCTAGAACTCAAAGGAAACCAAGGAGGAGGAGGAGGAGGAGGGAGAGAGGAGGAGGAAGAGAGAAGGAGGAAGAAAAAAGATGGAACAGGAGGAGTCATCTTAAGGATTGCAAGAAAATATGTGCAAGCCATATATCCTATAGGGGCTTGTTGTATTTAAAAGACAGTAGATCTGCAGAGATGGCTCTGTAGCTAAAAGCACGTGCTCCAATTGCAGACAACCTGGGCACAGTTTTCAGTACACAGTGGTTCACAAACATCTATAATTCTAGTTCCAGGGGATCCCATGCTGTCTTCTAGCCTCTACAGACCCCAGACAACCAGGTGGTGCGCATATATACATGCATTCAAACTACACTTAAAAACACTTAAAAAATCTATCTTAAAAAATGATAAAGTATAAATAATCTATACAAGCTAATGGCAAAGCAAAATAATACTCTAAACCCAAATAATGAGATTCAAAAATGCGTAAAGAACTTGAATAAGCAGTTTTCTAAGGACGACATTAAAGTTCCCAACAAGAGAATAAAAGAAAAGTGTTTAATACCACTGATAACCAGGAAAGTGCAAAATATAGTCCCAGTGAGCTGTCAGCTCATTCCTGTCAGAGTGGCCACTATCAGATGTCAAATGGTAATGAGTGATAGGGACAAAGTGAAGAAGCAGGATACACTGCCCAAGTGAACTTGCATGTTGGTATCGCCAATATGGAAAACCAGAATGGGGATTCCTCAGATAAGTAAAGACATAACTACTTCATCATTCAGTAATGTAACTGAAGGATATATGCCCAAAGCAATTGAAATCAGAACATTTCTCTTTTCTTTTTTTTAACCAATACATTAAAAAACCATAAAATTTCTTCATGAGAATGAGGCAGAATGTAATGCCTTGTATATGTATATTTATATACATGTGTGCATTTATATAAATGTTACATGATGTTTAAATCAGTTAAACATATTTATGTCCTAAATATTTATTATTATTCTTGTCATGAGAACATTCCAAGTCCCTTTATCTTTTTGAAACATATTGTACATTACGTTACCCAGTATCATTCCTCTACTACGCAGCAATAACCAGGACTTATAGCTTCTATTGAACCACAACTGGTTATGTCTTTCTCCGGACCTCCCTTACATACTTCCTGAGTCTCTCAGAACCACACTGTATGTTCTCAACTTCTAGGTGCCCACGTTTTAGAATCACATATAAGTGAGATCAAGTGTAACTTGTCCATATTTCTGGCTAATTTAGCTCACTGGAGTGAGATCCAGTTCTATTCATCATGCCACAAGTGACACTAATAGTTAATGGGCAAACAGTAATCCACCTTGCAATATGCATTTTAGTAGTTGGAGCCCTTGGCTGTTCCCATTTCCTACCCCCTGTGAATAGTGTTTCAGTAACCTTGTGCCTGCTCAAGGACATGACAAACATACCTCTTCTTATTTATACAGTAGGGGATCTATCTATCAATCTATCTATAATCTATCTATCTATCTATCTATCTATCTATCTATCTATCTATCTATCTATCTATCTATCTATCTTTTTATCATCTATCATTTATCTATTTACTCTCTATGTATCATCTATCTATCATCTATTTATCTATATACTAACTACCCATCTATGTATGTATGCATGCATGTATCTATCATATCTATCTATCACCTACGTATCTATGTATCTATCTATGTATCTATGTATCTATCTATGTATCTATGTATGTATCTATCTATCTATCTATCTATCTATCTATCTATCTATCTATCTATCTATCTATCTATCTATCTATCTATCTATCTATCTTTTATTTTGAGACACCTCCAAACTGTTTTCACTCATGGCTTTATTAATTTACATTCCCACCAAGAGTTCACAAAGACTCTTTTCTCTACACATTTTGTCACCATCTGCCATTTTAGACTTTATATAAAAATCAACATCTTAAATAAACATCTGCAACTCCATGTTTGCTGGGGTTTTATCCCAAAGATATGAAAGGGGGCAGGAAATCTGCTTTTTGTAAGTAGTAGAGAGAAATGTGGGAAGGGAAAACAAAACACAGATACTGAGGAACATCTGTGGATGTTCAAATGCTGAGCTCATGGAAGTAGAACAGAAATGTTGTTTTGAGGGACTGGGGAGATGAGAGAAATAAGGCATTTTTCTCCCAGGCATAGACTCTCAGTGAGGGGATGAACACGTTATGATGCCAAGTATGTAGCATGGCAACTGTAGTTAATGGCAATGCTTTATAGACTAAATTGTAAGGAACACATGTGTATAGCTTAGGACTTTGTTGTACATATGAGGAAAATTTCAGATGACCTCAAAGATTAAGACTGCAACTCCTGAAGAATAGAATATAAAGGAATTAAAGTTAAGGTATCAAATTATGTGTGACAAAAGAGAAAATTTCAGACAAGTATTTGAAGGTGCTGACTGTTGGTTAACACATAGGAATTTGTAGCATCTGTGTTCATTGCCATATTTCTGCTATGGGGCTTATGCAGGTAATATGAAATATCATCACTTACCTGAGGCATGTAACTCTCGAATTGATTCTGAAGGTGTCAAAGGATCTAGATATGGTATAAATAGAGAATAATTTCAGATACAGCCATACTCAGATACATATATACATCTATTAATTAGTTTAATTTATAGGAGAAACTTGAAACATATTTCAATTTATTTGTTATTACATCACCATTTTCTAAGAAAACTTAGGTTGTCTGCCCCTCAATTACATGAACAGAATTACTATATATAGAAATATAGAAGATTTTTTACTGCATTGTTGACTGAGAATGACTAATTAAAGTGACCAAATAAAGATTTGATCCCCCACCCTCCAAATATCTTAGCTAACTTATCTAGCCAAGAATAACTTGGCATTAAGTTGGAAAAAAAAAAAAAGAAATTCTTCTCCTCTTCCCCCTTCCCCTTTTTTCTTCTTTCTCTCCCCCACCCCCTTATTATCTATTCATTTCTAGGGATCAAACCTTAAGCATCATACATTCTAGGCAAGGACTCTACTACTGATCTATACTTTTAAGGACAAATAAAATAGTATCACAAACAAACAACACCCAAAGGCTAAAAATGTTTTTGTCTGACTTAAAATTTCTACTTTTTCCCTCTACTATGGGATGTGCACAGTACACTGGAAAAAGGATGTGGTAATCCATGTAGATTATATTGAAAATGGAGATATTAGCATATTTCTAGGCCCGCTGCTTTAACTTTCCTTCTGTAGTGTCGATGCAAGCTGCCACAAGAGGCTCTTTTTCTATTAGTTTCGGATTTCTTGACCTTCAACATGGCAGTGTCAACAGTCTATTCATAGCTTGGTAGCAAGGAACTTCAAGTTCCTGACTCAATTTCTGTATTCTCTTTGTGCTGGATGCCCAATTAATTTCTGATGTTCACATTTGTTCATGATTTTTCCTCATAGGCACACACACTCTCACAAACATACACTCATGCACACATACACAGTTTCCAAATTTACAAAATGAACATTTTATTGCAGTATTTAAATGTGATAATGCATATCAAACTTAGTGAATGAAATGCTCTCTGCTCTGACCTCGTACCCTCTCTGGCCTAGGAGTGTCAAGAGTTTATAAGGCAGTCTTCCGTCCTTCCACCCTCCCTCCCTTCCTTCCTTCTTTCCTTCCTTCCTTTCCTCCCTCCCTCCCTTCCTTCTTTCCTTCCCTCCCTCCCTCCCTCCCTCCCTTCCTTCCTTCTTTCCTTCCTTTCGGCTTTCCAGTTTTCTTGTGTGACTCATTTAGAAGAACATCCTTCTGACATGGTTATGCATGCTAATTAACAGTGTCCACTGGAATTATACTCCTGTCTTTGTCCTCCTGTATCAAAATCAATGGAAATCTGTCTTTTGGAGCTAGTAGGATTCTAGATTATAATTCTTTGGTTTGTAGTAACAAGGTTGAAAATTCTGCTGGATTTTTCTCTGATGAAAAGGGGAAGAGAAATACAGCATTGCGGTCAATGCATGGGGCAAATCCTCTTATATTTTTACCAGATGATTCTTAGGCTTAGATAGCCAAGTTGCATCTTCCAACAGAATGGTTAAGGAAACTAGAGAACAGAGTCAGAGCAAGGGCCAGCCTAGTAGGGACCTAGGAAGATGTGTGGACTTGTTACCTGGAATGTTTGCAGATCTTATGGGGAGACACAGAGGGATAAAATGTTCATGTTGACAAACTTCCTGAAGGAAATCAAACTTATACTGGCATAAAGTCTGAAACAGAAGCAAACTGCACGGTTATTGTTTGTACATCATGAAGTTTCATAAAAACAAGCAAAAGAGAAAGAAAGGCGTGTTCTTCAATTGGACCATTATAAAGAAGAAATAGTTAATTTTGTATGACCACCAAGTAGTTCCTAGGTTTAGGGGAGTCTGCTTGCTCAGAAGTGCTTCTTGTGGTCACACTTTTATCTTTGCACACAGGTCAAAACAACCTATAGGAAGAGAGCAACTGTAACCCACATTCCGTTCCTATGAGAGAAAACCCTGAGTTGTGATTTTTAGCTTACGTTATATGCATTTATTGTATGTTAGTCCTGTTGCATTATGTCAATGGAGCCCTATGAAGACTCCAACTGAAATCATAGAACAGGCTGTGATCATAAACAGGTGAGGTCCAGCATCAAGGCAGATATTGGTACATATTATCTGAAGTGGCGTCAACTCCACAGGTCACTAGTTCTTAGCATCTGCCATTTAGCTCCTTTCTCCCCTGTCTTTTCTATAATATGTGGATTTGGACAAGGATCACAGAATTTAGACTTGGTCTAAGATAAATGCAATTTACATAGGAATGATTAACTGTCATAACAGTTTTATATCCACTGTCATGTATGAGAGACAATAGTCTTTAAGAGCAAATTAGCTTGTCACTACTATATACACTAATATTAGTTCACAAAATATAAAAATATCTTTTTACCTCAGATTAGAATTCTATTTCTGGCAACAACATGCAATAATGTAGAAAATTTCCATTTCAAACAAGAACAGTATTTGATGTGTTCTTTTGTATCTGAGCAAGTGTATAATTAAATTATACACATGTATTAATTATTTCACTGAGAAAATGCCAATTGATCTTCAGAAAATATATAGGTCTAGTGCAATTATATTTAAGTGGCGATTATTCACAGTTCATGCATCAATGGAGAACAACTGGATAGTCTTTAAAGAAATAATTCAAGTATGTAATACAGCTAAGGTTATTTCTACAATAGAGTTTATAGGTGTAAGTGTATCTGTGTAAAAAATGAGAAAGATCTCAAATAAAAGCTTAATGTACATTTTAAGGTCTCAGATAAAAAGGAATGTGCAAACCTCAAAGGAAGAAATAGTTACCAAAAATCATGAAGGTCAAGGGAAGAAATTAATGAAATAGGAACTAAAAGAACAACATAATCAACCGAAGAGTTGGTTCTTTGGAAGGATAAATATGATTGACATACCCTATTCAAACTAACTAAAGAAAGAAGATCTAAATTAATAAAATTAGAGATAAAAAGAGTATTGTAATAAACTACAATGAAGTCCAGTAGACTGTTAGGGAATATTTAACATTATAACCCTGGGACATTTAGAATGTATGGATGCTATTAATCATGCTATCTAATGAAATGAATTTAAGAGAATATAAACAAATATCCATATCAATGAGATTAAAATAGTTATAATAGAAAGTCTGTCAAAAAAGAAAAGTTCCAAACCAGATGGTAGAGACTTATTTTATGACTCATGAAGTGGCTGCTAGGTCAGTGTTTCAGGCAGATACACACACAGATTACCTTAGTTATCATGCTGAATTGGGCCAACCATTAACTTCCATCCTGGTCCTTACCTTGAACTCACCAGAAGAGAACATGCTGATGTAATTGTTCACCATCTTAAACACGAAGCCCCGGTCCATAAATGTAAAGCAGCGCTAAGAAGATATAATTCCAAAGTCAAATCTTTTTATTTGTGGGACTTTAGGAAAGACGATTATATACTGAATCAGAGTAATACTCAACTAAGTGTGCTATGTAAATGTTTAAAAAAAAATTCTAACACCCATAGGAACACCTATCTGATTATAGGAACTAATTCAAATGTTACAGATAGGATTAATGCTTGAAGTTCCAAACCTGCATCTAAGGACTGTTTAAAATATTGCATGGAATTTTGTAATGAGGTACCTTTTATATACAAGTTGCCTGCTTTTAAATTACTTGGTTACATCTTATTACTGTTTTTAGTACATTGATCCCAGAGTAGCTTGGGTGGAGACCATCTGCGGTACCTCTGGGTGGGATGGAAAATGGTACAATGGGCCAGTACTCTCTTCACTCTTATTGCTTCCTTCCCCAGGGGACTGTTTTCTATCTCATCCAGGGAAGCATGTATTTGAAGAACGAAGAGAAGAGACCCTGCTGTTCCTATTAGGGAGCAGTTCCCTTTATATTTTTCTACTACTTTTAACAACCATCCCCCAAAGCTTTCATTGTCTTTTGTGTCAACAAATGCCATTAAATTTAAAGTATCTATGCATGATGGACATTTATGATACTATCTTTCCATTCATAAACTTCTTGTGTGTGTGTTTTATCTATTCTTTTAGCCATTACTATTTACCTATTTACGTTGTCATCTTGGACATTTTCTGTTGCCTCCACATAAAGTTTATACACAGACAGCAATGACCTCAAGAGAATGACATCACCACAATGTCACTCCTCTTAACATTGCCTCTTCCTGTTTGAAATTATTCAGCAGCACCATGACTTGACAACACTCAGGTGAACATTTTTATCTAACCTTCATTTTTCTTTAATGAGCCTCTGGGCTCGAATGAATATTAAACATATTTCAAGGGAAGAGGTGTGAAAGTGGAAGTGTTCATCTCACTGTTGAGTTCTGATACCTCCTTATAAATAGAGATTAAGTTAATGACATTTAGGATACCTTGCAGCCACTGTCAAGGGAACTTGAACAGAACAGTGCTTTCGCATAGCTGTACCTTAAGGAATCTGGCAACGCTGTGGTTCGCCCTTTTGGTTTCCTCAAGGGCATCTTTGCATTTCCAAATCACATGGTCACACAGGCCCATCACCAGGTTGTCTAGTTCACTTTGGTAAGATTCAGGGAATCTTTGAGCTCTGGGAAGCTAAGCAAAGAATGTTTTACTTATAACAGAGTGTGAATTTCCAACCAGGATAGCAAACTGACTTACCTTATTTTACAGAACAGCTAATCAAAGGAGTTTTTTTTTTTTGGAAAACTTGAAAGCAGTCATAAAACTTCCAAGCCTTTTAAGTTTCAAGGTCATAATTCTGTTTTCACTAAATGTTCCCTTCTAGCTTGACTGGTAAATTTACACTTTTTTTTTCATTAAAAACTGTTAATCTCAAATACTCAAACCACATAGACATATGCAAAGTAGAACATGAATAATTTTATGCCCTCATATTAATTCCATCCTTTTGCCTCCCAAGAAATAACTATTAAACTTTAAATAAGATATATTAATTTTAAGGTGAATGTTATTCTAAAACATTCTTTTAGTCCGATAGCTCCATTTATTTTAATTTTGAATGAATTTTAAAATATAAATCTATGAGTGTTCAGCCTTAAAAGAGACATCTTCTATAGCAAGGCCCCTTCTTAGTGCAAGGAAACATCACAAAAGAGAGTAAGGAAAGATTTTAAATCATGGAGTATTGGGAATAGTATCGTGGAATGATGCCATCCAGATATGGCATTGCTGTGGCCACTGTTGTCACACAGTGGCTATAGAAGCCTATACAGGATTGGATACTTAATCTTTCAATCATGAGTAGAGGGAGTGCTCACAAGGCCCTACTTAAGTCCCTAAGGTGCTAGTGACTGCTAGTGGATGCTGGAGGAGGGTGCATAATTTTGTCTAATGGTATAGCCTATGGGGGACTAGATGGGAAGAAAAAGGAGGATCAGAAGGAAAGGGAGGTATCGGGGAGGGGTGAATGTGATTGTAATATTTTGTATATATGTATGATGATGTTAAAATGCAAAGAAATATGACGATAATGAATATCCTGGGGATGGCTCAGTCGGTAACTTCCCTGATTTGGAAGCAGGAGAAGCCTATAAAGGCTGGGCATGGTGGCTTGCATCTTCAACAATATCACAGGGAGTAGGAGCAGAGACAGGTGGCTTCTTGGAGCTCACTGGCTAGAGAGGGTAACCAATCACTGAGCACTGAGCTCTAGGTACAGCGATAGACTGCCTCAAGAAAATAAGGTGAAGAGTGACTGGTGTCAACCTCTGGCCTTCACAAGAACTCACCAAGCACATGCGTTCCTACACACACACACACACACACACACACACACACACACACACACTATCACATATACATACACTTATAAAAATAAAAATGTAAAAACTTGTAACAAGCAAATAACTGGATAAAAATAGATACTGGTCTGAAATAGTTTCTAACATGAGTTCTAGTCACTCCTAAGCTATAGTTCCAGAATTTACAACAGACAAGAAATATCAAGATCTTTATGACACTATATATAAAAAGAGCCTGGATGTGAGATTATATAATATACTGTATTATTACAATTTTAGGTCACGTTTGGATGTCTTTATAAAAGGGAAAATTTTAGACAGCTGAGCTCTCTCTCTCTGGGTTCACACAGGCCTTTCCTATAAGGTCAATACAACTCTTTCATCTTTACAGGTTGGCTTTAGTAATTATTGTCACTATAACTAGAGTTATATTGAATTATGTAATTTTCAACTGCTAGCATGAATTCTTTCATATTGTAGAAATACAAATCATGAGGGTTGTTATTACAGGGTTTGTTCTAAATGGAGATTTAATAATTAAACATTGGATCCGACTTTTATTATTTTTTTTCTGTAATATTACTTGTAAATATTTTAAAAGCCTCATTTTTATTTTTTGTATGTATTTAAAATTTATTGTTGAAATCATACAAATTGCTCAAAAAATCCAATCTAATAAATCACATATACCATTTTCATTCATCTCCATTTATCTTGGACATAAAGACAAATAATTCACCTATTCAAAAAACAATAGCCATTTATTTATTTATTTAGTTTGTGGAGAATGTTGTTAGTAGACACATATATATGCTTGTGTGTGTGTGTGTGTGTGTGTGTATGTGTGTGTGTGTGTGTGTAGGAGTGGAGGCCAGAGATTATTCTCAGCTGACTTCTTTAGGAGCTGTACCCCTTATTTTGTGGGACAGACAGAATTTCTCTTTGAGACCTGGATGCTTGCTATTTAAGCTATGTCCATTGGCCAATGAGCTCCAGGTAATCCACTTGTCTCTACTTTCTAGCACTGGAATTACAAGTATATGAGAATACACCTTGCTTTATATGTGGATACTAGGACTCAACCTTGGGTCCTTGGCTTGTGCAAAAAGTCCTTTACTGACTCGGCCATCCCCTGGCTCAACAATCACTTGTTACATAAGTGAAACACATTTGTAGTGTCCTCTTTGGGGCTTATTAATTTCTAATACTTATTACATATAGCAGAGCTTATATTATCTCCTGGGAGACATGTGTGAATGGCATAGATTTTGATATTCTCTTTCATCTTCACTCTTAAGCCTTCTGTTGAAATTCTCTTTGTGGTCTATTCCTACTCTTAAGCTGAAGGCATGTGATGTGCTAAATACACATGGAATGTTTCCAATTATTCCCTAGATGAGTATCAGAAAAGCTTGAGGTGAAGGACAGGTGGAAGGGTATTGTAGTGACTCCCAAACTGCACATCTGGAGCAGAAAGGAAGAACAGCTGGGTTGTTAGACAGTCAAGGCTATGAGGGGCCAACCCAGGTCTGGGGCATTTGGGAGCTTTGTTGGAAACTAGTGAGAGATGGGGAGGAAAAGAAGGTTAGTTAGCTCCGTGGACCTGCTAGGGCTTGAGATCGGTGTTGAGAAGACCTTTAGCAGATCCCAGGAATATGAATGCTTTTTAGTCAGAAGGCCAGGAGTCACATAGGGATACTCTGTGTGAAGCCACATCACAGCATTCAGTGGACCAAATTATAGGCTCCCGATCCCAGCATAGTAGAATTCAGAAAATTCAGAGATAGGAATTATCTTATCTCCATGTTAGATCTTCCTCTTCCTTTGGGGCAGGAGGCTCTTTCTTATCTTCAGAACTTGGAAAGCAGATGTATCTAAACAACGCAAGCAGGGGGTGTGGTGAAGACTTGCACTCTGTGGGGATGAGTGAACGGCAAAGCACTTCCTCATACCAAGGTCAAGGAGATGGTTGACAAGTGCTGGGGTCTGGCAGGAGCTTCTGGTTGGAGACTCGATGCCCCTGTGTTTTGTCCTTAACCTTTACTGTTTATAGTGTTGTCTATCTCCCTGCAACAGTCGGTTCTTCTCTCACTAGAGAAGACACCACAAAGCCCTGGCTTTGGGAGGAAAAAAAACTCTAGGGAAGCTCACCCACCTCTTCTTTCTTGAAAGGCCCAACCTGACAGCTAGAAGACTAGAAGACTATACCATAATTGGCTATGAAAACTAGGTAGTATCTATAAGAGCAACACGAAGGGCATTTATTATTGGCCACTGAGGCTGTTTGATGAGAGGGACAGGATATAAAAGGGCATACTCTACAATTAATAGAGGAGAAGGTATTTTTGAACATGTAGGAGTAAATGATAGGTAGCTTTCTATAGGAACTGATATTTTTCAGATCCTAGAAATGGATATAAGTCACCTGAAGTCAAATTGTAATTGTCTTAGCCAATGTAGCAGAGGATAAAGGCTGGAGAAAAGACGTAGAAGAATGTATACCTGTAGGAATTGCTATTAACTGAGACCATTGTGCCCATTAGGACCTGACATTGCACAGGAAAGCACAGTAAATACTCCAATGACTCCAAGCCACCAACAAAGTGCTGGTACTACCATCACTGTGATGTTCCATGGTGTCTTGTGTCTGGTGATAGCAGAAGCAGTCATAGGGTAAGATGTCACCCTAGTAGCTGAGGCCACATGATGTGCTTGGCTAGAAGGGTGTGATTAATGCTAAAGGTAGTGGGACAGCCAAAGGATCTTGATCCAGAGGGACCCATAGAGTTGAATAATGATTTATGAAATATGCAGGAGCTGAACTATTGTGGTAACTGACATGCACAAAGAAGTCAGCGCCAGAGAACTGGAAAACGAAGGGGTCTATCTCATTAAGTAGATACAATCTCGTTTCTGACCTGAGTTAATGTCAACATCCAGTACATATGAATTGAAGAAGCTGTGTTAGAGGAAAGCTTCCAAAAACTGCACTAAGTAACTTATATGCAACAATGATTCTATTGGTTTTTCTCCACAAGGTCTTATTGACATTTACCAAGGCTATGTATGATAGAGAGAGGGGGACAGTCATGAACTTGAAGCATCACTGGACAGAGTATCTACATAGCATCCCTACCTAGAAACCCAATCACTATCATGTGTACCCTGTTAAGAGTGTATACTTACGGAGACTTAAGATCCTTGACTAAAGTTCTGGTAACATTTAGATGGATGATGATGATTATGATGATGATGATGATGATGTGTGTGTGTGTGTGTGTGTGTGTGTGTCCCACCAACCCTCATTTTCTGAGAGGCCTATGGGGGCTGTGGAGGAGCAGATTCATGGTTGTGTGCAGTGTGGCATGATAACTGTGGACTGCAGAAGCCCAGACATTTCTTTAACTTGTAGAAAACATGTCCAAAGCTGCCATATCCAAGACTCAATCAATCACTCATGGCTAAATCACAGTATCCCAGGCTGGTTCCATTCGATGATGGAGTGGGCTGAAGCTTATCAGGAGGACCTGTGCAGAGCATTCTTTGCTTCCACATGACTCACTGGCCAGGCTCAAAGCTTCTTCACTGCCAGGCTCCTTTTAACCAGCCCCTCCTCCCTTTCTACTCTCTCTCAAGGGTATCAGGCCTGTCTACCTTGTATTTCCTAGTCCCATTTGTCCTTTAGAGTTAAGTCTCCTCCATAGATCTTTGCATTTGTCATTTTGTCTTGGCATCTGCTTCTGAATGGGCCTTTATTAACATACATGATCATTTCCCGTACTTAAAAGGCAATTAACACAAATGGTTAAGGTTTTACACAGCCAATAAATGTGGCACTAATGAGAACACGTTCATTAGCGTAATTGTCGGATGATATTACATTGCTATATTACCTGTGATCTTACCTGAATTTTGTTTGTGTCAATCAAGTGCTGTGCCATCGATTTTAGAATAATGGCAAAGAAGAACCAAGAATGCTACAGGGGAGGAGAGACAATGGAGGATTTATTAATCTATGGTAAAATAATGACAATTATGATCTTTACAATAGAAATTGCTACTCATTTTTTCAATTTTAAAGTAAATGAATAAGTTAAATGAACCAGGGAAGTAATGCATTTTCTGTTACCTTAACCTTTATCAAAGTTATAATTGTAGTAGTTCACGTCATATACTTCAAATTTTTAATAATATAAAAATTATGGTTAAAAAGTCGACAATTTACTTGACACGACTTTCTGAGCATCTGTTCATGGAAAACTGACTTATGAGATACTCTGTTTCACTTAAGTTACTGAAACTAAAATGAAGCTTTCGTGGCAGGCTCACCCTCGGGGTCTCTATTTTGTGCTGATCATCTTCCCACCACACTTCTACAATAAAGTATTTTAATTTCAAATCACTGAATTCCACATAAAAATTGCTATTCTTAACCTAGTCTCCTGAGACTTCCTTTTAAATTCAACACACTATGTTTAGAATGCGATTTAATGGAGAGTCGTTAGCATGGAGTCACATCTCATCACCACATCACATAGACAATGAGTATGAACCTGTTTGCTCTGCTACCAGAGGGCATTTGAACCACATGCAGTTTTTGGCTAGTGCGGTGCTGTGGTAACCATTGCGGAACATCACCTTAAATTCTGAGGGACTGGCTTAGGTGAAGGGGAGGAGGGTAATGTCCCTTGTGAAGAACTAGATGTGGCTTAATGAAGGAGTCACTTCACTAAAGGAATCAAAGTGTCTGCTTGAAACTGGAAGTGAAGCACACACCATCAGGACCATTTAAAGAATCCAAGGCATACAGAAACCATCTCCATCACCTATCTAACCCCAAACTTCACTTTTAGTTATTCTGACAAATGTTTTGCCATGTGTTTCTGAATTTAATAGACAATCTCCACTCTCATGGTGGTCTACAGCATTCCAGGCTGCTTGTGGTTTCTCTGGCTTCACTTAAACCCCTCCCATCCTTGTCTACACTGGTTGTACCAGACCCAGAGCTGTGTTACAGCCTTACTGAATAGGAAAGCCCTTTCCTGCACCTGCAGTGTTCTATTCTAATGTCCCCTTGGGCAGCTCCCTGACCTCCTTCACGCTTTCTTCTCAAGCACCCTGTTCTCCATTTCGTCACCTGCCTACCCTAGTACAGGTGCAAGTCTCACTTCTTGTCTTCAGCACGCTTATTCTTCTTAACTGCTCTGCGTTTTTCCCATTATATTTGCACATATATAGTGTTTTACATTATTTCAATACTCCCCCAGTATAACGTAAGCTCCCAAGGGCATAGAATGTTAGTCGTTGCTCTAATGCATCCCAAATACCTATGAGTCTGACTACTTTAAGGTGGATGCCTGACATATATCAAATGAACAAATGACTAAACTCAAAGGCTGCTTAAAACATAAACTGCTTGGTCTCTCAGTATTAGATTTTTGTGAACTTCTGCTGATGGCTTATGATGTCAATTTGCCTTTCTAGATATTTGCTAATCAGTTGGATCTAATCGGATGAATTTGTCAAGGGATAATAGACAAGAAGCTTGCATCTAAATTCAGGGTTCCTAAACATTGTTTTATAGTTTTTAATCTATGATCTCTCTCTCTCTCTCTCTCTCTCTCTCTCTCTCTCTCTCTCTCTCTCTCTCTCTCTCTCAAGATTTATTTATTTATTTTATGTATATGAGTACACTGTTATTGTCTTCAGACACACCAGAAGAGGGCATCTGATCCCATTACAGATGGTTGTTAGCCACCATGTGGTTTCTGGGAATTGAACTCAGGGCCTCTAGAAGAGCATCCAGTGTTCTTAATCACTGAGCCATCTCTCTCCAGTCCCATGGTCTCTTCTTCATGTCCCCACATATGTTCCATTTTGAGACTAAAAACTGGCTGTTACTCTCTACTCTCTTGTCAATATGCTTGTGAATATACCATTACAATCCTTTCCTAAGTATTTTTTCCTACTGTAACTAGCTGCCCAAGCTTTGTGTTTTATTTACTGTTTGTGAATGTTTTAGATATTTTTTCCTTTTTTATTGAATATATTCTTCATTTACATTTCAAATGTTATACCCCTTCCCAGTTTCCCCCTCCCCGAAAACCCCCAACCCAACCTTTCACCCCCTGCCTCCAAGAATATGCTCCTCCACCCAACCCACTCCCACAACATCCCCTCAATTTCCCTACACTGGGGCATCTATTGAGCCTTCACAGGACCAAGGAACTCTCCTCCCACTGATGCCCAACAAGGCATTCCTCTGCCACTCTTTTTGCTGAAACCATGTGTACCCCTTGGTTGATGGTTTAGTCCCTGGGAGCCATTGGGTGTCTGGTTGGCTGCCATCGTCGTTCTTCCCATGGGCTGCAAACCCCCCATCCCCAGCTTCTCCAGTCTGCCCTCCAACTCCTCTATAGTGAACCCCGTGCTCAGTCCAATGGTTGGCTGCTAGTATTCACCTCTGTATCTGTAAGGCTCTGGCAGGGTCCCTCCAAAAGACAACCATAACAGGCTCCTTTCAGTAAGCATTTCTTGTCATCCATAGTAGTTTCGGGGTATGATGACTGTTTATAGGAGGAATCCCCAGGTAGGACAGTCTCTGTGTGGCCTTTCCTTCAGTCTCTGCTCCTTTTTAATAATAATTCATTTTGCCTTTTGATCAAAGCACTTAACTTGGCTGCAACCTACTCCTCTCTGTTCTCTTGATATAGACCTTCCCCTTTGCGCCATAATTTGATATAATTAAATTGTGATATGAAACCTATGTCAGAAACTAGGAGGAAAATGATGTGTGGAAATCGAGTCCTATCATCTTCTAGTGATAAGAGTTCTGTATCGATTGCTTGCAAACATATCCACTATTATGAAGAAAATTACCTTTAGAACATGCTTGACTATTGTTGAGTCATTTGACTTCAAAAGATCACTCAAATTTTTAGCCAGTTCCTCATGTATCGTTCTCTCTTTGTAGGACCTGGTCTTGAATACAAACTGAAGAAAACCCAAAAGGTGAAAGAGGTTAATTACCTGTAAAAAGTTTCAAAGATTATCCTACGAAATAACTCATTTCTCACAATCAATTGCTTGTGTCTACTTTTGTCATGGAGTCAGTGGAGGCCTGATGATATAAGAGAGGACACACTCACTCCTCTTTGGGATCTTTGCCGAAGTAGGGCCTTGCTCACCTAAGCTCTTCTTGGTACTCTTTTTGTAGGAATCAAGAGAAAGGGCCAGAGAGCCACTGAGCAGGTTCAAGGCATCATGAAGGGCTTGGACCCACCTACTTAGGACACTCTCCCCTTCTCTTTCCTTCCACTGGCAACGGGTGGCATGGTAGCAATTCTTCATCCTGAAAGGGTAGAGCACCCACTCAAATAGCCAAGTGGGGAAGCAGGTACTTTCCAGAGGTGAGGAGGTGAGTCCCCCACAAGCCCAGGTTCTACCATCCTGTGCTAGACACAGCTATGAAGATGTTGATAAACATCAGCCATCAGGAAAATAACAAATGCTGTCTACTTCTTTTGCCTTCTCTCCAAGGATCATATTGGTGATACTTTTCTTTATTTCTTCATATACTTTAAGAGCACACATATATCAACACACACATTTTGCAACATAAAATGCTTCATACTGAATTACAGTAGTTTGTTTAGGAGTTGGGCTTGCCTCAAGAAAAAGTATAGCCTTCATGATATTCACAATTTAAAATAGACTACATTTGAAAGGGAAGGTAGGCAAGAAGCTGGTACATTTACTTTAGGATCTCTAACCTTTTCTTGGGACTTTCAAGTCCATTAGCACCATCGTATGGCCTGAGGTTTGATGCTCTTCTTAAAGGGGAGACAAAAAGTCAACAGACTTATAGAACCAGCTACAACTAAGGTAATTAATTTCCCTTGAACATTGTGCTTCATATGCAGACAAACTCACCACCAACTGTCTAACTCAATGCAGTTATTTAGCCTGAACAGTAATTCAATGCAAGTGGCAATGGAATATTCTTAGACTGTAAACCTGATTCTCAGAATTGACAGTGCTACAAACCCCTGTGAAGCATGGCATTTAATTCAACCGACTTAGATGCACATTTTTGAAAAGGACATGGTGTATCTGTGCAGTTTGATATTGTGAATGGCGTGAGTTAGCAGCACTTAGTACCACTGAACTTGAAATGGTGTTTTGTTTACTTGTGAATAAATATAAATTACAATGACTATCACACCACCCGAGGATATACAAGCATGTCTTGGAATCAGCCCATCAGGATTTTTTTTTTCTTTTTTAACAATATTCCTAGGGGTGGGACTTAATATAATTCTATATGTTAAATGCCTCCCCCCATCTATGATAATAAATTCAGACTCTGAGCTCAAGGTCAGGCTGTTAACCATTTAACTCAGCAGGGGTTCGCTCAGAGAACCACACAGCTGGATCCTCATCTGGTCTGTCTCCTTTCTTGTCTCAGAGGAGAAAACTGAAGTTCCTGATTTCTAGCTACTTCCTGAGATTTCTAGCCACTTCCTTTTGTAGCTCACTTGTCAGGGCAGGCCACTGCTTAGACTCTAATCTCTTCATCTCTTAGTTTAGGGATTTTTCTGGAGTAGTTGTATTTATTGGGAAGTGTTTGTTTGTTTGAAAATAAAGTCTAAAACATCATTAGGAATCATCAAACTGGCATTTCATGTAAGTATATTTCTGGAGTTGAACTACTTTAGAACAAGATAGATAAGCCGGAGTTGAACTACTTTAGAACAAGATAGATAAGCCACCCCTCTTCTGTGTTGCAGACTGAGACAATCCTGCCAAGACATTTCATGTTTTCTTGGTTGGAAATGAAGCCCATTCCAAGATACATTTCCAAGAGGACCACAGAGTAAGAGGTCGAGCATCTGAGGTTCTCACTGGTGTCTGGCTTGGTGATGGCAGACGTAGCCACAACAGCTGAAGTTCTTAATATATTTCTAAACAACTCCATTTGAATGAGATATTGACACTATACTTGAAATAGAGTCACCAGACTGAAGTACAATGATCCAAGGGATCGTTTTATTCTATATGGTCTCTTTATGGATTGAAACAGAAAGTTAGGGTAAGTATTAAGAAGATAAACTCTCTCCAGATAATTCCACTGGCAAATGCATGCATGCATCAATCCACCAGCAAAGTAAGCGATGCCTCTCTCTTAAACAGAGAGCAAACTCTAGGGTATTTGTAGGTGGAATTGGCTTTTAGCAACTGAAGTCGAGGTCCTAGCAGGTAAAACTATATCACAGTGAAGTTGTTGTGAAATGACTATTTCTAGCCATCAGGCTATTTTAATGAGGGGCACAGACTCATGGTTTGGTACTCGGGGAAGACATCCAACATTTCAGGCAGAAAATACATAGATAGGAATCCTTTCAGGTGGAATTTCAGAGTGGTTTATTTCAGAATAAGACTTCTAGCTACTTCTTCTTGTAGCAATCTCTCTACCATACCAGTTATTGTGAAAAAGAAGTTTCTAGCACAAAAGGCCCCAGTTCATCTTCAATTGTATTTCTAGATATTTAGAATGTACAAGTTGATGTTTATTGCCGTGTTTGACTTGATGTATTTCCTTTAAAAAATCTACGACTCCAAAGATCTAGTATGTGTGGACAAAATAGGACTGCATGGTTTGTATGTTTTATAACATAATTTAGGATGCTTGTCTTTGCCTCTGGATTGGGTTTTTTTTTCTGTGTTTTCAGTGGAAGGATGTTTGGAGCAGAGCTATCAGAGTACAAACATCATCCCAAGTTCACTGGCACCAATTCCCAGCCAACTGAGAATGAGAAGAGAATACTTCCAAGTGGACCCTTGACAAGGGACATGGAGGAAGCAGTGCACACCAATGAGATGGGCAAATGGTTCATGACAGGAGATAAAGGACTCAACATACCAGAAGCAGGTACAAATATACAGTAACTGGGGAAATGAAATAAGGCCTGAGAAAAACAATAAAAAGAGCTAAGAAAACATTGAAGAATAAACACAGAGCATTCAACAAACCCGCAGAAGTCTGCTTTAATAAGCCCAGAAATTTCATTTATTTCTAATGCCAACTTCAAAGGAGCACTATTTCAGCTTTCTTCTCTGTTCTTTTCTTACCACCAGTCCCACATCAGTATGCAGTTACACACACACATAGCAGTTTTACACGTAAACAATACAGCTAGCCCATCAATTCAAAGAAATAAAATTCTACTAAAGCGAACTTGTGTTCTGAATGTGGTGGTCACCATCAAACATCAGGGTGAGAACCTCCCACTTAGTGCAGACAGAAAATATGACAAGCCACACAGTACAGGGGATATGATCAGGGCCCTAATTGTGATACCTTACCTTAATATATGACTGGACGGAATGGTCTAGTTGCTCCTCATGACACTTGGCCACGATGTCAGCCAGAACCCTGGAAAAGCATGGATGTTCAGTGACCTGCCTGAAGGTATGCAGACAGCACTTTCTCTTCACATTAGAATGCTTGGAAATGGGGTATTTCATGAATGGGTGAGTGGACAAATGAATGAACCTGTTAATTCATACTCTTCTCTTTCCTCTCTCACTCCCCAGTAGAGGGCACTTGCTATATTTCTATCACCTAGGATCCATCTCCAACCAGAAACATTCCAAGGACTAAGGTCTTAGCATGCAATATCTGGAGACATTTTGTCTGAGCTGAATGTACCACGTGTGGTCTCTGCACTTGCTGACATTGTCTTCCTGGAAAAGGGATCATTTTTAAGTACCCAATTAGGCTCTGATTAATGATCATATTCCATTTAAAAGGGCTCATCTTCCAACCTGAGAGCAGAAGACCTATTTTTGGAAAAAAAGATTAGGTTAAGCTGGATCTTGCCCTCATTAGCTGGGCTAGAGTTTCATGTAGCAGCAGAACATTGATACATTTTCATATTAGCATGAACAGTTGTTGCGTGGTTGGAGAGCTTTGGGTGATCTCAGAAATTACAACAGATCTAGAAGCTGCAGTATTTAAAAATCTTGTCAACATCAATACATGCATGCAGCTGAAAGGGACATTAGTTGATGGCATGATTTGGGATTTTTAATCTGGGTCCAGAACTGGAGGTTTTGTGGAACTGATAGTAATTTTTTTAAATTTCTTGAAACATCAGGGGCTTTAGTTATAAACAAGGCTAAATACATCCTTATTGTATGTATGTATATATGTATATATATATGTATATATATATACACATACATACATGCAACTATTCTGGTAAATATTTTAGCAATTTCTAAAAAGAAAAAAAATCCAACACTCAGGTCATGAGTTGTACAGCCATTGCATTACTGTGGAACATGTCAGAAGGAAAATATTAGGGCTATGTTTATATAGAATTATATATGAATATTTATAGTGACTTTATTCAGTATAGCCCCCAAATGGAGAAAAGTTCAGATGTTTTCCAACAAAAGAATCCTTAAACCTATTGTGGTACAATCCATGTATGATACTTCTCAGCCATGAAAAGAAATGACCTAGCCACAGAGAACAGCCTGGATCTTCGGAAAACTGTGATGAATGAAAAAGCTAATGCCAAGTGATTACACGTTGTGTAATTTTGTATATACACAGATAGGTGTGTGTGTGTGTGTGTGTGTGTATGTGTCTGTGTGTGTACATGTATGTGTGTGTCTGCATGAGTGTGTCTGTGTGTGTGTGTGTCTGTGTGTGCACATATGTCTCTGTATGTGTGTCTGTATGTGTGCATATGTCTGTGTATGTATGTCTGTGTGTGTATGTGAGTCTTTGTATATCTCTGTGTGTGCTGCCAGTGGAGGAGAATAAGTAACAAGGACACTTATTCTTTTCATATTATCCACTTCAATGGCTTAGGAATCTAGAGTTATCTCAAAATAAAAATTTTAAAAACAGAAGAGAAAAACATCTGGCATTCCACTAATGATAATAGACAGGTTCCAGAAAATAAGGATTAGAGTGTGAGAAATGCTTAAATCTGAAAAACATATTCACATGAAATGTACACACACATGGCTATCTAGCTGGAATCATATCATCAGGGTTCCATGAGACCAAAGGCTACCTGCTCTGTCTCCCCGCCTCCCCCAGTGTTGCTATGGATACCTGGTGACAGTCCCAGTGATTTCATCTTCCTCATTCTGCACTAGAATCTTGAAGAGCTGGTTCAAGATGATAGGCAGGAAACTCATGATTGAGTGGATCTTGTCCACATTTAGCAAGTTCTGCAGTGAAATGACAGGAGGAAACACACAATGAACAGGAGGGGCAGCCCAGCCTAGTGTGCAGGTGTTTTCAGGAGTGTGACATGATCACCTTAACCACCTTCATCTGGCTGTTTTCTTCCCCGATTCACTGTGGTGGAAGGTGTAGGTCATGTTGAAGGGACTCTCTGCTTAATTAGCAATGGTGAATACATACTAATTTTCAATTATTTTTGTTTCAGATAAAAAGTTGATCTTTGCCTCTCTTCCTTTTTATATGAACAGAAACCATGAAGTAAAAATAATTTGCTCCCTGAACTGTAAGTTCTTTGAAATGTCTGGATAATAATCACATGTAAGCTTGCTATTCAGTGGGAAATAGCTTTCCTTTGCCTGTTTTTTTTTAAATCCTGGACACCACTGAATCTGCATGGTTTGTTACCTTACAGGCACGGACAAAGCTGGACGTAGGTGACTGAGACATGTCTTTTTCTCTTTTTTGGCACTGACGGAAAAATGCATTCACATGTGGGTCCTGCAAAACCAAAAGAAGTGTTAATTTTCGATGGCACACAAACTCAGTGCCAGTGGCAAGCACTTGTAAGCAGTGTCTCCTCACGAAATCAGACATTAGCGCCTTCCTCTTCCATAGACAGAGAGGTCATCTAAAGGCCCCATCTGAACTACAGCACTCTCTCCCTCCCTCTCTCCCTGCCTATTTCCTCCCTTCCCTCCTTTCCTCCCTCCCTCCCTTCTTTCCCTCCTCTCCCTCCCTCCCTCCCATCATCTCTGCTTGACTCTTTCCTTTCTTCCCTCCCTCCCTCCCTCCCTCCTCTCCTCCCCTCCCTCCCTCTCTGCCTGCTTCCTTCCTTCTCTCCTTCCTCCCTGTCTGCCTCCTCCTTCCCCTCCATTCCCTTTCTTCCTCTCCCTTCCTCCCTCTTCCTTCCTCTCTTCCCTCCCTCCCCCTCCCATTCTCTCTCTCTCTCTCTCTCTCTCTCTCTCTCTCTCTCTTTCTCTCTCTCTCCTCCCTCTCTCCCTCCCTTCTTCCTTCCCTCTCTGCCTGGCCTACTTCTCATTTTTCTTTTTCTTTCATCCTCTTATTCTTCCTTCCCTCCCCATCTCTCTCTCTTCTCTCTCTCTTCCTTTCTTTCCAATATCACTTGTTTTCCCAGTCCACATCTGAAAGAACTTTATAAATCTCTCTTACATATTCCATGAAACACAGGACAGTGTGTTGTTTACACACAAGACAGTGTGTTGTGGGATACCTAGGGATAGCTCCAGACTCGATGTGTCTGCATCAGCCTGGTATTACGACACAACCAAAACTGTGACATAAAACCCAAGAAATCTTGGTTTTTATCTGTTGAAACGTGCTTAGAATCTCTCCAAGTTCTGAGCTGAGTTATATGGTCAGGTAGTGAAAGATAACTTGAGGTTGAGAATATATTTGTCCTGTTTCTCTAGCAGTACATCCTAGATGGGCATCTAGGATTCCTCTCATACTGCATTGGGGTGTCACAATTCTGTTTCCTAGGTGTAGTTCTTTTCTTAATTAGAGGTCATTTCCCTCTTAGATATGTTTTTACATATTTGCCCAGTTGGTTATTAGTTATTGAAAGCTGACTGTATGTCAGGTCTCTGGTAGGCCCTTTTTGACAGAAGAAAAGTAGGGTGGACAAGATCACTTCAGCTGTGAGCTGTCTGTCCTGGCAAGGTGACCAGCTTCCATATGCAGCTGTTTATTCACAACTTGAGAAGTGCTTTACAATAAAAGCAAGATGCTATCTGGGCAGGTGACAGGACAGCCTAGCATTGTCGGCAGGTTCAAGGAATCAGGAAGCCTCAGAACAAATGACAGTTGTACTAAGGTCTGCGTGACTGTAAGGGTCGTCCAAGGAGTACACTCTCAATCTCTTGCTTGGCAAGTTCAGCCACCTGCCCATTTAACAACTCATGAAAAGACGCATTTCCCCCTATAATGCAGGAGTCACCAGCAGGTTTTACATCATAGTCTATGCTTCTATTGTAGGACATGGTACTCACCTGAGTGTTCACTGTTGAGACCACAAATGTTGACACTTTGAAAAGCGGTTTGCCACCATCGACCCATTTAATGTCACTTCCACCATGCTGCAAGAAAGAGTTTGCCACTATCACTGAAAAATTGAGATATAGGAATCAAGCCATTTGGTTTATGTTAATTTGCTGTTCTGAGCCATTACTGCTATATTGCTCTAGAAATGAGAAAACGTGCAGATTCATTCAGAGGTTTTGGAGATGAGCATGATATACTTCCATGGAGTCGATTTTTTAATGATTCATTCTTAGTGGCCATAAATCAAATAAGAGTTGTATTATTGTAGGTTCACTTCATAATGGACATACTATCATGTTAGTTTCAATAGCAGAGAAAAAAGATAGTCATTTTCCTGGTTGATTTTTAAAATACATTCCTTGTAAATTATACACTACTCAATACCTTTGCACTTGCAGGATCTTGAATGCTTAAATAATTAGGAGGCAGGGTCGTTGCTATCGGGATGTTATATTCCTGAGAAGCTATTTGATCATGTTTCATCAGAGGAAGCCAAGCATAGCCCACTACAACGAAACAGCAGGGAGAAAACTTTTGAACTCAAATCTCTGCACTAAGAAGCACAAATATGCATCTGTTTCTCTAAACTTTAACTTATTTAAGAATCAATAAATTACATCTTTTCAAAATGGTCTCCAACTCAAGTTAAACACGTGTCACCTTGACCTACTTCAGGTCACCTCTTGTAAGTACCTGACGTCTCCAGAGCCTCTTTCTTTTTGGCGTTGGCTTTGGCATTGATGTCACACGTGATGTGGTAAAAGGAGAACAAAAGGTGGTGTTTTCCGTGGAGTTGTGTGGGTAGCTCAATTTTCACCTTCGAGGAAAGACATCACATTGGGATTGAGATTAAAACCACTTGCTTAACATCAGTACAAGACAACAGCCTTAAAGAAGAGTAGCCTGCCCTGAGCTTTATGTGAGTCACTAAGCTATTCTGAGAACAGTTAAGTCAAGCTATGACCAATACCCATAGGTTATTAATTAGATGTCTTGTGCATCTGACTAGTTACTCTCATTCTGTTTAAGAAAGGATTTAGGACTTTAAATTACAAAGTGTGGCTCCTGCAATGGTAACATTGGTATCACCTGGAACCATAAATGCTTAGGCCTAATCCAGGCATGCTGAGTACCCCAATCTGAATATTCTGGTTCCGTGAGTCTTCCAGATAATTCTGGTGTATGACAAAGTTTAAGGATCCCTGGATTTTGAAGAGTTACAAGCTGATATATTATTTATATCAGTGTACTAAAGTTGCTACCAAAGCCAATATACACTTCAAATATACATTCAATATGCATTTCAAAATACACAACAATAAACAGAGCACTAGAAAACTTCTTAACCAACTTTAAGATTGCATAGTAATGTTCTTAAAAATTCCAACAAATAGTAACAAAAGCATCCCTGTTTTAGGATTTCTACTTCTGTGATAATAACACCTTGGGGAGGAATGGGCTTATTGAAGCTTACAGTTCTGCATCTCTAGCCATTATCAAAGGAAGACAGGAAGGAACTCAGGCAGAGCATGAACCTGGAGGCAGGAACTGAAGTAGAGACCATGGAGCCATCCCGTTTACTGGCTTGTTCAGACTGCCTTCTTGCAGTACCCAGAACATCGAGCCCAGGGGAGGTCCTGCCATGGAGATCTGGTTCTCCCCCATCATTTAACAATAACAGTAATAATAATAATTTTAAAAGTTGTACAGGCTATCCCACAGGCAAATCTGGTGGAGGCATTTTTTTCAGTTAAGGGTTTTTCTTCTAAAAGGACTCTAGCTCGTGTCAAGTTGACATAAAACTAGCCTTCACAATCTCTTGCTTAAAAAAAAAAATCCTGTAGTTACATTTTATTATAACAATGCATTGGATAATTTATACCCATTTAAAAGTTAATGGAATCATTTTTCCTGTAATTAAGAAAATAAAACCTTAGTATTAAATCTGTGCTGCAGAGACCACTAGGTGATTAATAATCTATATGTCATGTGGAAAGCTCATAGGTTTTATGAGATTCCAGGAAATATACGAAAATAAAAAAGATCAAAAGCCAGATTTAACAACATTGAGACACAGAGAACATTAATTTATGAAATTCCTACATCTACTGAAAATGCATCTTTCACAAGTGTTTTGTCAAAAGGTCAATTAATACGGTAGATATTCTGTAATTTGATAATAACTCTTTCACTTAACTTCTTTTTAACCTCCTGACCTCGATTGATGGAGGGAAAATAAAAGCATTCTGTTAATTAGTTTGAAAATGACAAATGGATAATGGAGTGGTAGTCAGAGAATGGCTCCCGAAGTTGACTCTGTGTTCTAAAATCCAGAACCCATTAATATGTGACTTCAAAAAGGAGACTTCAAAGATGTGACTAAGGTGGGGACCATGGGATTATATCAGATATCACAAGTGGGTACAATGTGATCACAGAGAGTCTTCTGTCTGTCTGTCTCTCCTTTACTCCCTTCCTTCACTCCCTTCCTTCCTTCCTCTCTCTCTCCTTTCCTCCCTCCCTCCCTCCCTTCCTTTCTTTTTTTCTTTCTTTTCTCTTTTCATAAAGGATCCCATGTACCTCATGCTCAAAGTCTCTAGATAGCAAAGATTTATCTTAAATTTATGATCCTCCTACCTCTAATTCCCAAGGGCTGTGATCACTACACCCAGTTGTATGTGGTGCTAGGAATGGGACTTAGGGCTTAATGTATACTAGGTGAACACTCCATCAACATTTCTGATCCCAGCATGGTTCTTATAAGGTAAGCAGGAGTGAAGTTACAAACCAAGGTGCTAGGTGATGTTTAGAGGCTGCAAGAGGTAAGGAAACAGTTCTTCCTCTAGAAATTTCAGGAGGAAATTTCTGCCTCAGTGATGCCATTATTTCAGTCATGTGACAGCCAATTAAAATCTCAGACCACCAGAGCTATAAATGGTGTGTATTGTTTTAAGCAACTAAAGGGTGCTATTTGTTACAGCATCAATCAAGGAATTCATATAAAATGCTAGTTGGTTGAAGTAGTTCAGATCTTTGCCTTAAGGTTAGAAGCTGAGGTTAATCACTGAAACTGGTCATGGGCTATTTATTTATTTATTTTTTTTAAAGGAAAATAAATATTTTTTTTTAAAAAAAGAAGGCAATTTTCCATTCATCCACATGGCTATCTAGACATCTCTCCTGTCTCCCTTCAAACCTGATCCTGAACCTCCTCCATTCCTCTCCCCATCTCCTCTCCCACCCAGTTCCCTCTCTCTATCTGCCTCTTATGACTATTTCACTCCCCCTTCTAAGTGAGATTCAAGTATCCTTGCTTGTGCCTTTCTTCTTTTTTTTTTAATTATTTATTTTATTTTTTAATTTACATTCCAAATCATTTCCCCTTTCCCGTTTCCTCCCTCCACGAAAGTCCCATAAGCCCCCTTCCCTCCCTCTTTTCTCCATTCAACCCCCTCTCGTTACTCTATCCTGGCGTTCCCCTACATCCAGTCTTTCCAGGACCAGGGGTCTCTCCTTCCATCTTCTTAGAAATCTATTGATATGCGGATTGTGTCTAGGGTATTCCAAGATTCTGGGTCAATATCCCCTTATCAGTGACTGCATACCATGTGTGTTCTTTTGTGATTGGGTTACCTCACTAAGGATGATATTTTCAAGATCTGACCATTTGCCTAGGAATTTCGTGAATTCATTGTTTTTAATTGCAGAGTAGTATTCCATTGTGTAGATATACCACATCTTCTGAATCCATTCCTCCGTTGAGGGACATCTGGGTTCTTTCCAGCTTCTGGCTATTATAAATAAGGCTGCTATGAACATAGTGGAGCATGTGTCCTTATTGCATGCAGGTAAAGCCTCTGGGTATATGCCCAGGACATAGCTAATATGTATGTAGCAATTTACCACTTGCCCAGTGATGTTTGTTATGGCTTATAGGAAGTGGGGAAGCTTCTATCTGGAGTGATGTGGCTTGGTTTGAATGCTGACTGTTACTTAGTAGTAACATGACCCTGGTTACTCTGATCCATAGTGTCCTCATTTATATGACAGGAAATGATAACAGTACACGATTCTCAAGGCTATGGCAGAGTTAATGCAAAGCTATGGAGATCATGCATGCTTAGCTCACAGTAAGAGTGTTAAGCTTTCCAGGGCAAGGCACACTTCTAACCATGAGGTGAGAGGATCGAGCCCAGTGTTGTTCACCCAGGTGTGAGCTGCAGTGCTGATTCCAAACATAAAACAGGATCATCATCAGCCAGTGTCACAGTTGTCACTTAACAGTCTTGGGAAGTGACACAACCGTCCTCAATCTGAGATGTGGTCTAGACAAGGTTTCCCTCACCTACTCACCCAGGAGCTTCAGGGGGAGGTCATGGGGGCCCGATGCTTACCTCATCAGAGAAATCTGGATTTTGAGAATGGTGCAGCACAGCTGTGTAGGCAGTGGAAGTGAAGAGGGGCCCTCCAGGTTTTCCATAAATACACTGTTTAGAAGGTTAGGAGGGAAACAATTATGAGTGCCTGAAAATATTCAAAACAGTCAACTCTTTGGTCCCCAATTCCAGTACTAAGGCACACTTTGTGATTTACTTCCTGGAGAGACATCCAGTTAACTTTGAACTTTATAGGTACATTGTCCTGTATGTACTACTATGCAATGGGACGTCAAAGACCACCTTTATTCATCTTATAGGTATGGCACCAGGGTAAAATAGTGAATCAACTTACTGTATGGCTTTTGACTATCATAAATATGAGTTAATGCTCAAGACAGATCACTGAAGGATGACTTCTTGTTGGGGACCATGGAGTCAACTCTTGTCTAGATGCCAGTTCCATTCAAACCAACTCGTACTCATGAAAGTGGAAGGGATGGGAGAGACCCGGCTCTTGATAGTCTATCGCAGCCTCTGATGAAACCAGAGGACTGGATAGTCCTTCATGAATCATACAGGTGAGAAGGCAGCCACGCCTGGATATCAGAGTCCCTCTTCTAGTTTTACATGTGGTCACACCATATGTGTGCTGTTAAGAATGCAATGAAGCAGGGAACCTACACATCTGACATTGTCCTTCTTTCCAAGTTCATCCCTGTTAGGAGCCCTGCTCTGGCAGGACTACTGAGCTTCCTACCTGCTCACTGTCTTTGCTTAACAATGTATTCTCTACCTCCTCCCTCTGGTTCATTTTGACCTAGAAGATGTGAGCATAGGCTCAGTAAAAATAGCTTTCCTCTTTATCTTTATAGGTTACTATTTTTTTTTTTGTTATTTGTTACTCCTAAAACTAAAATACAAAAACAAAAACAGCTCATATCATGTATGAGTGCTAGAAAAGGCAATCCTGTTAAAGTTTTACAGGTCACAATAGTGACATTATTAACCCATGTGATCAACAACTTGGACTGTTATCTTAGAGTCCCTTGGGCACTGTGCCTCATAAGCTCTTTAGGGGCTCCTTGCATTAGCCAACAGGCCTGAGCATAAATAGGAGCTCTCTGGGGACATCCTTCATTATCCAATATGCCTGTGTACAGTAGCCTTTCTCTGAAAACTGCATGAAGGCAGACTGAATGTACTGCTACAAATCAAGCATGCACAGTT
The DNA here is from genome assembly GCA_036184795.1 of Tokudaia tokunoshimensis. Classification (NCBI taxonomy): domain Eukaryota; kingdom Metazoa; phylum Chordata; class Mammalia; order Rodentia; family Muridae; genus Tokudaia; species Tokudaia tokunoshimensis. Next base: position 82,988,468 of record BTHU01000016.1, read on the forward strand.
AAGAGATGGACTAAATTGTGCACCAGGAAGACTCTTTACAGGGAATGACTATTTCACCTCTTAATGACTTTCCTTTTTCCAAATCATGAGGTGAAGAGCTTTGGAAGACTAGCATTTTTGATAGATGGAGTTAGCGATGGCTGTAAAGTCAGATATATGTTCAGGAGATCTAAAACCAATGCCCAGAATTGTTCCTTGTTTAACCATACACATATAAAATATCCCTCCATGGTGCAAAAGAGCAAGGTGCTTGCCCTTCCCCTCGTGCTGTCTTGCCCATCCTCTCATGTTGTGTCCTCAGACGACTTGACTCACCTTCATGGGCTTGGCTCCATCGTCATCTGAGTTTTTGAATTCAATGCACACAGTTATATTCCGTGCCTGAAATTATAGTGAAGGGGAATAATGGCAATGGTAATTTCCTCTTAAATAACACCCTAAACAATATAAGGGTTTAAAATAAGTACCTTCTATTTAAATCTGAAAAAAATGTAAAATAACCAACATTGTCTTTTGACATTACCCATGGTCTTCAGAAACAGCAGGATTTGGAGAGATTTTAAAGGAAACAAAACTGTTCCCAGCACAGGACTAAGCATGTGGTTTTCAAAGTATTATAAGAAACTAAAAAAATAGTCTAGATCAAATTTATGACAGGCTGATTTTAGAAAGGATTATTAATGTATTAGACAATCAAGCATCTTCAAATGATTCAGACAAACTATTAGACAACTCTCTTGTTTTATAGGATAAAGAGTAACTCGTTGACCTTCACTTGCTATTATAAACATAACACTCTGAGATGCTACAAGTACATTCTTCTTTAAATGATCCTATAGTGAATTCTAGGATGAATCCACCCCTGGCTAAGCATTTCCTTCAAGTCTTAGCTCATAGTTATTTGTAGATGTTCGTTCAAGAACTATTTTGTGTGGTACAGTTTTGGTGGACCGAGAAGTCAGTGCCTCAGAAACGTATGTCATACCTTGTTGAAGCATTTCTGGCTATCGTACTTGAGGTGTTTGGGGTATACATAAATTTGATTTTTGTATACTCGGTATGGACGGCAATATTTTGTTGAGTCATAAATAAATTCTTCCACCTCCACTGTAGGTTCTGACTGAGCAGTCACGTTGAAGGGCTTGACAGGGATAAAGGACGATGTTACACAGTCTTAAAAAATCAGAAAATAAGAATTTGTCATTCAATATGGGTCTTCAAAGGTGAGCAACACTTAACATATTTTAACATGAATCCACCTAAAATGGAAATTTGGTATTGTGTTCCAAGAGCATGGAAATGTGAGATGTGGGCCTTGGGGATAATAAAGTTATATATTTAGTATTGAAACTCATGACTAAGAACCATGGCAAATCTTTGAGATGGATTGATATTTTTCATATTATTTCCTGTACATAGACTATACTAGGTAGATTTTATAGGATAAAGAGTAACCCATTGACCTTCAATTGCTATTATAAATATAATACATATATATATATATATATGATTTCATGGCAGAATAAAAGTTATACAGTGGGTTTATTATTAATAGCAACATGAATTAATAGCAATTTTCATATTTTAGAGCAAATGCTTAAAGCCCTCTCTTTGTACATTCATTATTACTTTTCAATTTTTACCACCTTTAAAACTCTAACTTTGTAGTAATAGCCTAAGGAGAAAAATAAAGAAAAGATTCCTAGGAATGTCTAAGTCAAAACTTCTGCCATGACACTGTTTGAAGGTGGGAACGGTTGCATTAAGAGAGCGGCCTGCTGCTTTCCTTTTCTACAGAGAATCTTCCTGGACCCAGAGGAAACAAGTGGAGCTTTCTTGGAAACCAGATAAAAATTCTAGTACTTAATCAGGAATCTATTTAATATTTTATATGCTCAATTTTCTCTAATACTATACCATTTCTTCAGAAAGAATAGTTAGCTTTCTCTTCTGTTGTTTTGTCTTTTCTGTAGGCAGTAAAGCCTTGTTCCCTAAGTCACGTTAAAGAAATAGCTTATCCTCTGCTGTTCCCCATCAATCAATGTAAAAATGATTTGAGGTCAGAGCTTAAGTTAGAATTCTCATGATAGTTTATATTACAGTGATTTATGGACATATATCAGGATAGATGGCCAACCTAATATTCCCTGTCAGTAGTTTTGACCCAGTTATCATTTATTACAGGAAACCTTGATTCTATCTGAATTCTGAAATCCTCATTTTAAGGTCAGTAAAAGTAACATTTTTGCTATGTTCCAGAGGAGGTAGACACTATGTGTATACCATTTCAGTCTCTTAGATGGGTGTGCCCAGTACTCAAAGCAATTTACAGCAGTGCGGTATGGCAGAACCAGTCGGGACTTGAGTCAGGGAAACTAGACAGAATCTGAATTCTCTTACTATCAGCTAATTGAATATAACTTGAATCTGACTTTCCCGTGACACTCCAGAGTTTTAAGGATTATGTGAATAATTTAGTATCTTGTGGGATATTAAATCCATATTTGTATAACAAATGATGGTTAGGCTATCCAGGATACAGTTTCCACTACGAACTTCCTGTCTGTCTCAATGGACAAATAAGCCTCATATTCCTATGGTATAATGAACTCCAATTCCAGTTTGGAAGCCAGAATCCACAAACAACCCAAGTCTTGAAACCAACCAGTTAACTGACAAACTAACGAAGCAAACAGCCCTCCTGCACAAGATACTTGGAAGTCTCTAAATGCAGTGTGACACGGATAACAGGGGCATCATACTTGGCTGCTCCAAGGGAACGTTGTCCACAGCAATATCCAGGCTTCCAGGGATGGTCTGCATTTTGCTTATCCGGTCAGCTCTGTGAAAGGACATCACACACACACACACACACACACACACACACACACACACACGCACACAAAGTGTATTATTTTAATTTTCACAGAAAAATCCATCTTTTATAATTCTGAACTTTGAGAAGGGTAAACAACAGACAGTAAATAATAGTGTATTGATTTTTTCCCCCTTTGGTTAGTTTAACTCCTATACAATAAAGCTAGTATAAATAAAAACAAAAGAGGAATCACATTACTGTTATCATGAATAATACCTTAAACTTATTTTCTCTGACTTCATTTACTCATTTGACCAGATGGGTATAACAGTAAGTTATATGGTCTTGTCAATAAGACTATTTGAATTTGCTTGAGCATTTCACTGTTGAAGTGGATTTTAAGAATTTCTGAGCACGAAGCTAGATTTTGCTTCGAGAGTGCAAAGAGTTTGCATTTAGCCCTCAGCATTAACAAAAAACTGACGGCCTCTAGAGTGTGTAGATAGTATATTTAAGTGACCCAAAAAACTCCACCAGAGAACTCCTACAACTGATAAACAACTTCAACAAAGTAGCTGGATATAAAATTAACTGAAGCAAATCAGTAGCCTTCCTATACTCAAAGGATAAACAGGCTGAGAAAGAAATTAGGGAAATGACACCCTTCACAATAGCCACAAACAATATAAAACATCTTGGTGTGACTCTAACCAAACAAGTGAAAAATCTGTATGACAAGAACTTCAAGTTTCTGAAGAAAGAAATGAAAGAAGACCTCAGAAGATGGAAAAATCTTCCATGCTTGAGGACTAGCAGGATTAATATAGTAAAAAATGACCATCTTGCCAAAAGCAATATACAGATTCAATGCAATCCCCATCAAAATCCCAACTCAATTCTTCATAGAGTTAGAAAGAGCAATTCTCAAATTCATCTGGAATAACAAAAAACCCAGGATAGCTAAAACTATTCTCAACAGTAAAAGAACTTCTGGGGGAATCAGCATCTTGGACCTCAAGCTGTACTACAGAGCAATAGTGTTAAAAACTGCATGGTATTGGTATGGTGACAGGCAGGTAGATCAATGGACTAGAATTGGAGACCCAGAAATGAACCCACACACCTATGGTCACTTGATCTTTGACAAAGGAGCTAAAACCATCCAGTGGAAAAAAGATAGCCTTTTCAACAAATGGTGCTGGTTCAACTGGCGGCTAGCATGCAGAAGAATGCAAATCGATCCATTCTTATCTACTTGCACTAAGCCCAAGTCCAAGTGGATCAAGGACCTCCACATAAAACCAGACACACTGAAACTAATAGAAAGGAAACCTGGGAAGAGCCTTGAGCACATGGGCACAGGGGAAAGTTTTCTGAACAGAAAGAACACCAATAGCTTATGCTCTAAGGTCAAGAATTGACAAATGGGACCTCATAAAATTACAAAGTTTCTGTAAGGCAAAAAGACACTGTCAATAGGACAAAACAGCAACCAACTAGTTGGGAAAAGATCTTTACCAACCCTACATCCAACAGAGGGCTAATATCTAATATATACAAAGAACTCAAGAAGCTAGATTCCAGAGAGCCAAATAACCCTATTAAAAAATGGGGTACAGAGCTAAACAAAGAATTTTCACCTGAGGAATATCGAATGGAAATGTTCAATATCCTTAGTCCTCAGGGAAATGCAAATCAAAACAACCCTGAGATTCCATCTCATACCAGTCAGAATGGCTAAGATCAAAAACTCAGGAGACAGCAGGTGCTGGCAAGGATGTGGAGAAAGAGGAATTCCTCCACTGTTGATGGAATTGCAAGCTGGTAAAACCACTCTGGAAATCAGTCTGGCGGTTCCTCAGAAAACTGGGCATGATACTACCAGAGGACCCTGTTATACCACTCCTGAGCATATACCTAGAGAATTCCCCAGCATGTAATAAGGACGCATGCTCCACTATGTTCATAGCAGCCCTATTTATAATAGCCAGAAACTGGAAAGAACCCAGATGTCCCTCAACAGAGGAATGGATACAGAAAATGTGATATATTCACAATGGAACACTACTCAGTTATTAAATCAATGAATTCATGAAATTCTTAGGCAAATGGATGGAACTAGAAAATATCATCCTAAGTGAGGTAACCCAATCACAAAAGAACACACATGGTATGCACTCACTGATAAGTAGATGTTAGCCCAGAAGGTCGCAATAACCAAGACACATTTCAGATATCAAATGATACCCAAGAAGGAAGGAAGGAGAGGCCCTGGTCCTGGAAAGGCTTGATGCAGCAGTGTAGGGGATACCAGGACAGGGAAGCGGGAGGGGGTTGATTGGGGAACAAGGGGAGGGGAGAGGGCTTATGGGACTTTTGGGGAGGGGGAAACCCGGAAAGGGGAAATCATTTAAAATGTAAATAAAGAATATATCTAAAAAATATATAAAAACATTTGATAAATATTAAAAAAAATAAAATAACAAAAACCTGACTGCCTCTACAGTGTGTAGGCTCCTCCCTCAGCCCCAATCCCACCTCTCCCCCATCCCATCACCATCCAGGTCACTCTTGGACTCTGGCAGTTCTGTTTCCTTCGCTGGCTCCCCCTGGTGGCATCCTTTGAAGACTGCACAACCTTTAGGAGGTAGAGTCTTCCTGGAGGAAGTGGGTAACTGGGAGCAGGTACTGGAGTTTTACAGGCAAGCGCCATTCCTTGTTCACTCTTTGCTTCCTGACTGCAGATGCAATGTCACCAGTTGACTGCTGCTCCTGTCGTTGTGTCTTCTGTTTCATGTAGAATTATAACCCCCAAGAGCACAGGCCAAACTAAACCCTTAAGTTGCCTTGGTCAAGTATTATTCAGGAAAAGAACTCATACATACACCATATTTGAGCCCCAAGGTTCTTTTCTTTCCCAGCCCTATGTTCAGTGTTCAGTGAATCACGTTGTTGGCTTCAAGTCAGCAATGACAAATTAATCTATACCACAGAAACTGGTCCCCAGTAGAGATGTTAACTTAATGCCAGCATTTCATTGTGTGTTGTAGGTGCTGCTTACATGCCATTTATAATTTCTTTGTATTCACTGTCAACATGCGGGTTGACAGGGTTCGTTTTGCTGTTTGTTATATCAGTTCATCCCCAGATCTTTGTATGTTCCATTACACTCATCGGTACAGCTTTGTCATACCTTAGGGGACTGTCAAAAAGGCAACAGGAAAATTCCTTTTTATTTTCTCATAGTGACTTGAGGAGCCCTGTGAAGACTTGGGTGCAAGTTTTGACCAGGATATCTGATGAGTGAGTGATATGAAGAAAGGTCTTATGTTATCAGTGTTTGGCCTGGACTTTGAAGAATTAAGATTAGTACAGAGTCTTGCCTAAGAGTCTATTTTTCATTCTAATTGTATGTTCTAAAAACTTCAATAAGAAGTAATAATAATAATAATAATAATAATAATAAACACTGATAGACACCCCTTCTACTTCACTAGATGAAGATGATTTGCTGATGCTGCTGAAGATACTGGTCACACATGTTTAAACATATCATAACATTTTTGAGGGATGTACAAAATTAGTTGATAAGTGACTTGCTGATTCTTAGTCAGGAGAAACAGAACCATTATCCATGGCTAAGGACTACAAGGTCGTTCTCTGTGTTAGAGCCTAATAGTGTAAGACATATAGTGTAATAAGAGCATTGGCATTTCTCAAGAGGCTCCTGTGGAATAGAAGCTGATTCTCTAGTTCCAGTTCACCTCTGCCAGTCAACATATCATATGAGGAAGAGACAAACTGAAACCACAGAATCAGGAGTACCATAAATAATGCTATTTCCAGACAATGGGTTGGTTTATTTTGGGAGGGGTTGTTATTGTCACACAACTATAGATGGATGATAAAGCCCAACATGTCACAAATCTGCTCTTTGGTTCTGGCATCATTTGGACAAGAGGGAAGTCACCAGAAAATTGTTTGTTTCTGGAGGTGTCTGGATAGTTGAGAATCAGGGCATCAGGTATTGTTACAGAGAGAAGAAATCAGTGTGACAATAGCTTAAAGTACTTAAAGTGTTGTCCAGAATATCCTACCTTCTGTAGTCTGATACCAGTTTTAGGAGGTCCTCAGATGACATTTTGCTACTTTCTTGTCTATACAGTGGTGAAAATCTTGAGTCCCTGTCCACATTCCCCTGGTTGTCCTTAAATACTGATCTGTGGAAAAAGAATGTTTATTCAGGTTTATATTTTGTTATTACTTAAGAATTTGTGTTTTTAAGAAGGATCACTAATGATCATTCCAATTTACAATTGAAAGAATTCAAGGGACTTATTATAAAAGGACACCACTCCTTAGACAAAGTTTTTATTTATAAACACATTTTTTGTCATAGTTCTCCTTTTTACCTCTATATCTCATGTGGAAAGAGTTCGTGTTACAACTGTTTTTATGGTGTCTCACATTTGTTACCATATGAAAACCCTGGAGTGTTGGGGAGCTGAGAACAACAATTATTTGTGGTGGTGAAGTTCTGTTAGTTGTGTGTGTGTGTGTGTGTTTGTGTGTATGTGTACATGCACACACGCATGTGCACACATTATCCACCTTGTTCTATGAGGTAAGATCTTTCACTGGCCTAAAACTTACCAAAGAGCCTAGGTTAGCTAGTCAGACAGCTCCAGGTATCCTCCTGTCTTGGTTTCTCCTGTGCTATGATTACAGCCATGCCTCATTATGTCCAGAATTTTTAACCTTGATTCTGTGGCTCAGAATCAGGTCTTCATGTTTGCAAGGCAAACACTGCACTGTCTGAGCTTTCTCTTAAAGTTCTCCATTTAAGTGTTTCTTCAAGAGACCTTAACCCATGCAAAAGGGACCAATGCAGTTTGGGTAGCAGCATTAGAACTTATGAGTGTGTAACAAGAGTCAAAAAAAAAAAAAAAGAATCAGGTTGTAATTATGGCCGTAGAAAGTCAGATTCCTAAACTGTCCTTGTGAAGATAAAGAAGTCTATGTTCTAACTTTTGGACAGAAATAAGGATAAATGTAGCAAATATCAGTCAGGGTTTTGCATGAAATAAGACTTGCAATTAATTACTTTTTAATATAAAAAGTATGTTATTTTTCTTTCCTTGATCCATTTCATTGCAACCATAGTGCCTTACTTAAAAGACATAATTGCTTTTGTCTAAGTTATTAAGTGAGGTCAGGCAATATTTGCTTCACATGCAGTTTTCTGATGTTTCCCACCCCATCTTTATTATGCATCAAAAAATTAGACCCCCATATAATTGCTTCTTCTCCATCATTAGAGAAACGTTGGATTTTTATTTTTTCTAGCTCAAGAGCCTTAGCTAGAATATCCTACCATCATTTAAATGATCAAATATTTCAATAAAGTAGCTGAAATGGCTTTGAAACTGATATTAGCCATAGACATTTAGTATAAAATAACATGGAAATAAAGGAACATGGGCTAGAGATATATTCGAATGATATTTTTAGACTCCTTGGAATTGTCTCCTCACAGTTTTGTTGATCTTCTTGTTGTTAAGTAGTAACTGAGGAAATATCAACCAAATCTCTCCTTCATAAAGTTTTAATGAAATAACATCAGGAAAACAGAATAAAAACATTTAACTTGAAGACTAAAAATAACTGTGCAGGTAAAGGCTCTTGCCACCAAACTTGTCCTCTGACTGCGGTGGCAAGCTGCGCATGCTCATAACATAAATACATTAAAACGTGATAAGGATTTTGAAGCATTTAACTTAAAAATGACTTTTGCATAAATACTTTAAAAGGCCATTTGGGCGAGTACTTGACATTCTGAAACTAGCACATTGTGTTTCCCAATACAAAAGGGAGTTATAAACCCAACTTGAATAATAGTCCTTTTCAGTGAATGAATTTACTGCAACTACATTAGTCTATGTGCCCTGTAGAGCCCATTTTGATCAAATCCACAGTTGGCATGTGGAAATCCTTCACTTGGAATGGCCATTCATGAGATGCATATGAAGCTTTGCTCTTGACCCTGTACATCATCTTCTCACAGGCTACGGTTAGAGGAACATACCATCATGTGGGATTTAAACATTTCTATGTGTGTGAATACAGCAGACGAAAGGGTAAAGTGGTTGTTAGGGTCCAGCATAGACACAGGACTACAGTCTCAGCAATGGGGTAATAAAGACAGCAGAAGGACAGGTGTCCAAAGCCATGATGAGCTATACAGACAATCCTGTCTTAAAATAATAATAATAGTAAAAAAAAAAAAAAAACCTCTTCAAGGACTGAGGATGTATTCCGTTGGTAGAACATTTACCTAGAATTCATAAGGCTGCAAAATTTTTTTGATTGATTGGCAGTTTTAACTGTATAAAAATGAATTATCTAATAATAAAACTATAGGAAGGCAGAGGGAAGGATGTGGTGAGGGTGTACTAGGAGCCTTGTCACTGGAAGGATGCAAGCAGAAGCCCACCACCACTTGTTGGGTTGTTGATAGTTTGAGAATCTTAGATATCACTGCCTTGAGCATCTTTAGATATACAGATATGAGAATGAACATTTATTTTAATGATAGTCCTAATTGACTTTAAAGAAAATTGAGCACTGTTAGTTATTTATAAGTTAAAATGAGACAGTGTACAAGAATCTGCAAGGTAATCATGGTGTAGCCTTGCGCCTCTATGATCCTGCAGGTGATATGTATGGGAAAAGTTTAATTGTAGTTGGGCACACTCGTGATTTCACCTTCTTTTCTAATTGTGACTTGTAAAATATCCTGTGTGGCTGTATGTGCGTGCGTGTGTGTGTGTGTGTGTGTGTGTGTGTGTGTGTGTGTGTGTGTGTGTGTGGTGTGTATGTGTATGGTGTGTGTATGTGTATTCTACACTTTTTGGAAAAATAATCTTTTTGATACAAAGTGGCAGTACAATTGGTACCAAATATGAGAACATACCAGATAAATTTCAAATTAGATGCTCTCAGCAATGAGATCTGTGTGTACCGCAGCAGCTGGGTAAAAATCTGATTCCAAGTAACTGTTAATGCTACTATTTTTAACTACAGTTGCTTTGAAATGTTTTAGGGTACACTCAGAACTATGCTGTGAAACAAACTGCAAGATAGGAAATTATGGGGACAAAGTGGACTGTGTGACCTGGGGAGCGGGTCTGGAGCAAAAATAAAATGTCGAGCCACATCCAAACTTGGAAAATCTCATCTTGAGACTGTCAGGAGTAACGGCTGCATCCTCTCAGTTCTGGGCCTGCCTGTACCATGGTACACATATCTTTTTGACCCCCACCTCCGGTCCACCCTGAGGTAGTCACATAGCATCATGGTCAAATTCCAGGTTTAACTTCCTCTCTCCCTATAAGGACTTGTTCAGCAAGCACCTGGAATTCTTCTTCGTGTAAATGAAGCATTCCAGCACCTCAGCCCTAGCCAATAATGTTCACTCACCTCAAAACATCCTACTCACTCCTCAGTGTATACAGTGTATATAGCTCTTATTACCCATGAATAAAGAATGCTGTACCATTGAAAACTATCCCAGAGAAGACTTCTTTCTGCTGCCATCCTTAACCTAAGCATTCAAGACAACAGAGTTTCTGTGAAACTCTGGGCAAGCTGCATTCCTTTCATTCCACCCAACTTGCAAAGGTATCTGAATACCCTAAGGGCAGAAGCAGAGAGGGGGGGCAGCTGGAAATAAGGTATAGAGGAAAAACCAGTGGAGAATAGGCAGGACCAACAATATATCACCTATGCCTTGGAGCTGGTCTATTCCAGAATGATGTGAGTGACTGCTAGCCTCCAACTCTTAACTGAAGCAATGTTTGCACTGGAAGGTGGTGCAGGGGTTAGTTGCTACTCTGGGTGGCTGTGTGATTTTTTTTTTGGAGGCTAGGTAATCCAAAGGATCCAACAAAACCATAATCTCTGTATGATCAGCCATTTTTTTTTCCTCACTTGCCTGAGAAACCTAAGTAAATACAAATCATCGGTAGTTTGTTCAAGTTCCTAACAGCAGTCAAAGCACTAATTGAGCCCTCATCCAGCATAGACTTGGGGTTTTGCTAGCTCTTTTTTCCTAGAAATAACTACCCCAAGAGTTGATGACACTTTCAGTCACCATGGAAGCACCATCTGTCTTCCAGTTTGTTGACAGTTTCAGAGTCAGGACATTACTTCTGCCAATAACTGAAACATGACTTACTTCCATTCTTCACACTCTTCTCCACTGGCCCAAATTTACAAGAAATGGGGAGTTACAGAGCATGAGTATGGACTCAACAAGTGACCTCCAGCAATAATAATAATGACGACAAAGTCTATAACATGTTTTCCATGTCTGAAAGGTCGGGACGAAAATAATATTCATGACATATTTTGTACTAAAACCTTGTATGTTTGAGGTTAATAGAAGAAGATATTGCCTATGAGACAAGTATTGGCTGTTCCATCCTACAGATGATACTCTGGACCCAGAGAGGAAAGAACCTTGCTCAATGATGCAATAAATGGAGAGTTGACCTTGACAGGTGGACTGGGTTACCATGTTAAAATAATGACCACAACATTCTGACACACACTGGTGGGTTTTCTCTGAATGTGTGTCCCCTTGGAAGCTATGTGAATAGAAGAATACACAACAGGTTAGCCCTCCTTCTGCATTTTGAATTTTGAATGGAAGTGACTGCCTTTGGGATAATGTTCTCAACATTCGCTAAATGGGGCATTTTCTACTGATCCTGTAATTAACCCCTTTTATTCAGCTTTTATTCATTGCTGATCTTTGTTTATTTTTCATGAGTCTATGTCAGGTTTCCTTCCTTTAAGGAGTTCATATACCAGGTAAAGATGCAAAGAGACTGAGAAGGACACTACGAGTTGATGTGTCAGAGATCTGAAAAGCCAAGTCTGTTTTCCATAGAGGCCTGATTTCTGGGAAGGATCATCTTCTGCTTGAGCACACAGGACTCAGCATTTCCATCACAGTCAGCTGGGGACATAATTGTCTGTACTAATCTACATCCAAAGTAAAGACAGCTTAAGTGATCAACTTGATGGCTTCATTGGGATGTTCATACAAAGCAGAGCTCTATGCATAAATGAAAGCATGCAGGTGCACAGGAAGGTATCCAATATCCCTCCTTATCCTACAACCATTAGGCTCTCTGGACTGATAAAGTACTGTGTTCACTAAAGCAGTTGTGTATAAACAAATTATGATTTTGATTTCTTACTAGTAAGTTTCCCCAGTACATCTGGCCCACACTGGATATGAGGTCAGGGCCTTTAGTGTGAGCTGTCTCCCTGAAGTGTGTCTCTGCAGAGTTCATGATGTCTATGAAGATGATACTGTGTTATTTCTCTAGGTGTGGCTTCATTAAAAAGCATCACATGATACAAAGGCATTCAGAGCCATAGTTTCTAATGCAGATTGTAAGTACATTTCTATTCTGTGAGTCACAAAATAGGACCTTACCTTACTGCCCAAGCAAATGGCATCCGATATTTCCCCAATTTGCTGCAGAACTGCCTATTGGATTTTAGTATCTTTTGTGCAAACTGAGGAGGAAAGAAGTAAATAAAATGTTACTTAAGGATAGCCAATTACAAACCATACATATGAAATAATAGTGATTATTTTTTTCCATTTTATTGTCTTCTGAAATTCTATAGAATTTCTCCTTACTGGCTCACAGATTACGCCCAAGACCCTCTGTGTTCAAGTTATTGTAGAATTCTTGGCTTTCTTTTTAATTTGAAAATTCTAAATGTGGAGCATCCCCTAGTCTTGAAATATCAACTATTACCCATTCCTCTCTTCTTCCTGCCTCCCTCCCTCCCTTCCGTTTTGCTAAGAGAAGTTAAAACCTTGAATGGAAAGTTATCAAATTTACATTCACAATTGGTACTAGATCATATCTTTTATTCAACAGGAGACTTTTCTGTGAAGGGCTGCATGATTCTTGCATTCTCGGTTGCAATTTCTCAAATCTACTGCTATAGCTGGGAGGTGGCTGTCAATAAATACAAGAAGTGCTTCCATTTTCAGTGCTGGAGCAAACCCAGGGCTTCACACATTCTATGCAATAAATGAAGTGTGATTGATTGTCAATAAGATTTTATTTACAAAAGCTGGCAATAGGCTGGATGTGATCTGAACAGATGGTTTGCTGAATGTAATACATAATAGATGTGTAATATGTAATTATATATTATGATATTAAATATGTAAAACTATGGACTAAGTTGTTGCACATGCTCAAATTCAACTAATTTCCTTGATATGTTTCCTTTGTATGGCAAATATATACTTTTATTTATTTTTTTAATAAATAGTGATAATCTATAATTTGCTTATTTGAAATAACAAGGTGATAGAATAAAGGAAACAGAAAGCCTTGGCTGGTCTTACTACACAGGCCAGTCACACTGCCTCCTTCTCTAGCTTCTGCACTTCACTATTATTACATTTAGTGTATAATCATTTGTCTGTGTTATTGAGCCCATTGTTAGCTTTCTGAAATCTTAGAAAATTGCTTTCACTTGATCCTGACTGCTAACTTTGAAATTGTAAACACTTCAACCTTTAAGGTTAAAATGATATCAAAATTTATATTTATTTCTACTAATAGATTCATAGATATCAGAGTCTATGCTGTTGGGTCAAAAGGACATAAACCAAAAAAATTTTTTCATAATTTTAAAAGTTTCTGGTAGATATTAATTATGCTACTAGGTTAATGTTTGGAAGTCATACATTTATGAAATTATATAATTCAGGAACTCAACCTGATTCTATCTCTACAAAGCGACCAAAAGTATTTACAAGAAAATAATCATTACCTTGTTGGAGTCTGGATTCTTGATGTAAGGTTCAGTACCACTCCCGATGTTTCCCATTAAGACTTTTTCGACTTTGGCCACCAAAACAATTTCAGAGTGCGGATCACTCACAGAGAAGACAGCCTGTGTCCAAAGAGAGCGGTGGATAATAACTACCAAAGAAACCACCTTGAAGACATTCACAGATGTCACTGAAAAACACAACAGCTTTAAGAAATTTTTATTTGGGAAATTGCCCATCCCGTGTGGACTATTTATCATTAAGAACAATCTAAAGGGCAAGGTTTTTCTGTCCCATCACAAGGAAACAAAAGAGTAACCTGCTTTGGGAATTTTAACCATTCCTCTGGAAGGCCCTTTATGTGAGGTTCTTCTGATTGTCCCGGTGTACCAGTGTCAATATTGCCGTTTTCCAAGGCCGGTGGGGTCCCCGTGAGCATCTGCCGGACTGCAGGGTGGTTTAGGTCCACGTGGAAATCCGCAGAGATCTTCCTGTTATCTCTGAGGTCGTAAAGCGCCACACTCACAAAAAAGGGCTCAATCTGTGGGCAAAACAAAACCCAGATCGTTCTGCAGATCCACCAGCCTGTGTACCACTGTACTTCACAACACAATCGAACCAAAGGCAGAAAGCAAGCTTTTTCTAACCCAGTGCGAAGTTACCCAGAATCCCTCCCTGCAGCAGAGGCCTCCAAGACCAGGGCTCATCCCCTTTGTTTCTTAACCCCAAATGCCCACCCAAGAGTTCTCTGCTTCCCCTGTAGTCGAAGAAAACACCCTTTACCCCAGTCTCTAGAGTACACTGAGAAACATTTCACTAGTCCAACTACTTTTCAGATCTCTCCCTCCCTCCCTCTTTTTTTTTGGCTTTTGGCTTTTGGTTTTGTTTGTTTTGAGACACGGTTTCTCTGTGCAGCCCTGGTTGTCCTGGAACTCACAGTGTGGACCAGGCTGGTCTCAAATTCAAAGATCCTGCGTGTTGAGACGAAAGGCATTTGCCACCACAACTGGACTAAATGTATAGCCCAGGATGGCCTCAGACTCCGTGATCCTCCTCCTGCCTCTACCTCCTTCATCAAATTCTACTCATGTGCACTTCCACCACAACCGGAACTTTTTAGATACTTTAAATTCACAGCTTGAAATGATAATAACAACATATATTTCCTGTTGACTTTGTGCTTCCTACTGTTCTATGCGTTTTGAATATGTTCATGAACAAGATACTGTGATACATAGAGGAGGATGGCCCGTAAGAGGACCTGTTGTCAGAGAAGATGGGAAGTCTCCTGAAAAGAAGACAGTATCTTAGCTGAGGACTTTAAAAAGCTGTTACTTAGTCTCTTTATCTTCTACTCTGGAGTTCACCACACTTCTAGCACCAGGGTCAACTTTCAGCAGCTGTGATGCTAACTTTCACTTCTCCTGCTGTCCTTGACCATTTTCATGACCCTAAGGTTACTGTGTCCCCTTACCGTCAATCATATTTTCAGACATGTATTCTGAGACAACCCTCATGGTCTTGCTATTTTTTGACTGTATCCCACCAGTCTTATCATCCAGTCTGAACTCTTAGTAAGATGACCACTGTGTCACTCTCTACTTCTGCCAGTCTTTGTACAGATGCTTTTCCCTCCCTTTCTTCCTTCCTTTCTTCTTTCCTTCTTCTCTTCTCCTCTCCTCACCTTCCCTTTCTCCCTTCTTTTTCTTCTTCTTCATCTCCTATCCCCTCTCCCTTCCTCTCTCCTCCCCTCCTTTCCCCTCTTCTTTTTCTCCCTCCTTCCTTCTTTCCCTCCCTCCCTCCCTCCCTCCTTCCCTCCCTTCTTTCCTTCCTTCCTTCCTTCCTTCCTTCCCTTTGCAGTGTTGAATGTCAAACCTATGGCCACACACAGATCAAGTAAATGCTGTAAGATTCACCTAATGCCACAACTCTGAAAACACAAAACAAAATGTGATACAAAATTTTAAAATGATGCCAAAATATCATAGAAACAAAGACAGGTTTAAGGGATAAAGAGCTGTTAACTAGAAAAGTGTCACAATCAACACAGATTAAGGGCTAGGGGTGCAGGACTGTGGTGGAGTGCTGACAGTATGTGTACATCTGTGTTCCTTCCAAGGTAAAAACATGGAAAAGTGAAACAGCATGTGTTAAATTAGGCAAAATAAACAAAGGTACATATACTTATGTACACATTGCATGTAAGTATAATTAAATATACTGGATAAATGAACATGCGTGTGATTTCGTAGCTATGCATTTAAGTGGGGGATTCTAAAAGATTGTCAATAACATTTTACTTTTATTTGTGCTCCTTAATTGTGAATTGGAGTTTGTCTTCTGCCAATATTCTATGAACAAGTAAGTGATACAAAGGACTGTAGTCCAATTAATGCCCTGTTGTATAGACTAGTGCTGAGTCTTGTTAAATAGCTCCTGTCCTTTGAGATTATCATGATAACAATGCCTGTCAACATCCTCACTATTAGAGATGGAACTCCAAATTAAAATAAAGTTCAAATTAGTCTTTTTGAGGCTACAGATATGTCTCAGTCAGTGCAGAGTTTGCTGAGAGATCATGAGGCCCTGAGTTCAGATCCTTAGGATCCATATAAAAAGGGGGGACATGACTGCAAGTCACTGTTATCACAGTGCTGGGGAGGTAAGGATGGAAAGGTTCCTGGAACTCAGTGGCCAGCCAGTCTTGCTGCATCAATGAGCTCTGGATGTGGGGAAAGACTCTGTCTCAAAAATTAAGGTGGAAAACAACACCCCATGTTCACATCTAGCCTCCATATGTATACATGGCTTATATGTAAGTATGCATCTACACACAAACATTTGTACACAATACCACACACACACACACACACACACGCTTATTTAAAAGTAATTATCAAGTCAAATTTTGATTTTAGTAATTTAGTTTAGAAAAATTCCTCATTTGTGGTAATTATAGTCTGCTAAGAATTGAAAACGCAAAAATAAAGACAGATTAGTGAGGTGCAAAAAGTACTTTCAAGGTCAAGATATAAAAATCATTATTTTTATATCTGAATTGTTGCGTTTTGGCTCTCATTCCCATTTGTTGAATGGAAATACACGATTTCCGTTAATAACATGCCAGAAATGAAAGCCTCTGTGGTGATTCATTTATTTTTCCAATCTACCTTTGCAACGAAAATGCCAAATCTTACTTTTTTGAATGGCTGGCATTCAGGATGGATTTGTTTAACAAAACACCTTCAAAGCCTGATAATTTAAGTTGTGGGCTACCGAGGCTTAGGCGGATGAGTTCCCTCTGAGAATTCAGGAACAGGAACATTTAAAGGTAGATACACTGCAACGGCTTAATTAGCTCGGATTGTTGGAGTCAATTCCCACTTTCAAAGGAATGTGTCATACTATAAAACCATCATCTAGAAGCTGATGTTCTGTTTGATTGACCGAAAAATTGCATGCTGTCAAAGTCTGCCTCCTTGTCAAAAAAAAAGAGTCTTTTATGGAGTCTGCAGACATTCATGTAGGAAATGCAGTAGTTAGCTCTCCCGAGATGTGGAGAACTGGCCTTCAAAACATGCTCATCAAAGCAAGAATGAGGCTGAAGACTGTCACAAAGGAATGAGTGCCGCTGTATAAACACACAGAAATTTCCAAAAAACAATTTCATCCAGTGACAAACTGCCACCCAAGTGAGGCTGTTTTAATGATCTCGATATGATTACTAACATGTGCAATGAAATTATTTGTTACAAGTAATTTCCTACGTTATTTTTTTAAACACGTGTACACACTGTAAGAGTACTTAAAAACCATCTTCTAGATGCTCAAAATCAAATAAACCTTTTGGCCTAAGAGACAGGAAAGCACACCTAAAAAGCCATTTTCAGGAGGCCGGAGGGATGGCTCATTAACCAATGAGCACTCGCTGCTCTTGTAGATGACTCAAGGTAAACACACACACACACACACACACACACACACACACACATGCATAAAACATACCAATGCACATGAAATGAAAGAGAATCAAATAAAAATAAAAAATGTTTCTAAAGAGCTACTCGGTTGAGACCTGAGCAAATCGAGCCATGTAGTTTCTGAACATGATCTATGCAGGAAGAGTCTCGTGTCTTTGGCAATGAATTCACATGGTCTCTGGGAGCTTGTATGGAGGTTTATCAGAGGAAGGCAACTACTAGTGAGCCCCAGTCTATCTTTCTATCAAGGAAGGCTGTGCTCTTTACATATGCAACTCTCAGGAGAGACACCCCTCAAGTGGTGAGGGTTAGAAATATCTTCTTAGCCAGGAAGAACAGCCAAATCAACTCTGGTGGTCAGTGGGGAGGCTGGGAGAGGGAAACAGATATTATCACAGTCCCCCGGTCCTCACGTCTAAAAATAAGCCCATTTCCTTTGACTTTTGGTTCCCAGAATGGATTTTTAAATTGCACTGGATGTGCTGGATAAAAAACACCATAGATTTAAAATATTTATATTTTTAGTATAGATCAATGTATGAAATGATAAAACCCATCTATTTTTATGTAGCATGGTGACTAAGTGGCTCTATACTTTGGATCAAGTTTTCTTAAATTTCCAAATGGTTTCACGAACAAAGTTTTTAGGCACTTTTTTTTTGTTTTACGTTCAGCATGAAGGCATGGCCTGGTTCCTTCTACTATCTTTTTTTCTACATGGAAAGCGCACCTATCCGTTCCCATGCCTACTGGTCCCTCTTCTTCATGTTGCATAGTGTTAGGACCATCACACACAGTGGGCTTGTCCTCTGCCAGCCTCTCACCCCACATTTCTCTGGTTTGTCTCTCTTCCAACAAGAGCTAATCCGTCTTAGTCTTTGTTGGTAGTTTTGCTGGTCACATTTCAATGTTTAAACCGGTTCCCTTCTCTATGGGTGTGAACCACCTTAGATTGTTCTCTCCAGGCCAGTGCCTAAACCAGATCTCTCTCTCTCTCTCTCTCTCTCTCTCTCTCTCTCTCTCTATATATATATATATATATATATATATATATATATATATATATATATATATTTCATTCATAGTCACCTCTTGGAACTGAATGAACGCCACACTGCACTGAGCATTTATAGCTTCCCAGAGATTACCTATTTGTTTATCACGTGACCCTTTGAAATGGTTGCCTTTATTGCTCACCTTTTACATAGGGGAGACTGAGGCAAGACACCTGAGTACATACCACAATTCCTAAGCTGAAAAGCAAGAGGATCTGACCCGAGCTGTTCATCTCGAATTCTCCTCATCAAATCCTGTTACTACAGTAGCAGGTAGGATGCGTAAAGACAACAGAGGTGCTAAGGACGAAAGGTCTCACTGTCTCCTGAGACCCACTGTGCCCCAACTCATCAAGTTTGTTTCCCTCACGAAGGAGGCATGGGTGGGATTGGATAGGGACAATCAAGTGAACAATGCCACTCTGGCCTTCTAAGACATGTATGGCTTGTGTAACAAAAGCATGAAAATCAAGTTTCTTTTCTGGGATGGAAGACAGCAATTGAGACTTAATAGACATCGCAACAGGATGCATTGAAAGAGAATGAAAGAAAACACAGTGAAAGATTAACTGGTGTTTGTTCTGATGGTAGGGTGAGGATGAGTGACCTATTTACTTTTCTGCAGTTCCAACATTTAATTTCTTTTCTCACACATGCATTTGTAATCAGTCTAGAATTGCCCACTATTATATCCCTCCTAAGAGGAGATTTTCCAGAGAGTTCCCTCAGTAGGAGAAGAAATTCTGTGTGGGTTTGACATACTGTGTATTAGGTGTTCGCAAATACAGTGAAGTGCTGTCATGATGCCTACCATTGTTTGTGACACCCATATTTTTACTTAGTGTTTCTTCAAGATATCTTTATCATTTCACCTTACTCTAAGCAGGAATACTATGAAGTCTTAGGGTGGATTTGTTAGCTGGTTTTCTTCCAAGTAACAGCAAAACCCAAATGTCAGTTAAAAGCCATCTTGAATCAAGCATGGTGGTCTGCACCCATTATCTCAAGCACTTGAGGAAGTAGAACCAGGAGGATCCAGCCTGAGCTAGTCAGTAATACGCTGCCTCATAAAACCAAAGGCCAGAGCTCATGGGGAGAGCACTTGCATAGCACTTGTTAAGGCCCCAAGTCCTAGCCTCGGCACCGCAATAAATAAATGAACATCCCCTTCACTATCACCAGACATACAACCAATGTTGTAGGAAACCACTGGGCTGACTGTGTACATAGGACTCCAGAACATTGGCCCTTTGTTGCATCTTAAATGTTAAGTTAAAAGGAAACTTTTCTAGCAGTATATAAAGGACTCTTCCTCAGTATTTGTGCACCTTTGCAATATGAGAAGTGCTGGCAAACAGACTCTCTGCATGCTAGATGCTAGATTCTGGGATTAGCAGAGGTAGAAAAGTTTGGGCTAGGTTAGAGTGATATAAGTCTGCTGGTTATGATAGAATGAGGGAGAAACTTACATTGGTTACAGGATCATATTCATTCTCTGTGACACATCCCTGAAGATTTAAGTTGAGAGTTCTACAGATGACCAGGATTCTTTTGGCAGCTTTCTCTTCAAAGGGTTTGATCATGAACTCATTTTCAAAAATGTCCCTTTTTTGAAGCTTCAGGGTCTAAAGAAAAAAAAAGTCATTGAAAGTCTTCGTTAGCCAATACTCGTCATGGAAAAAAGAAATTTTAAATTAGATTCCACAGTTATGTGGGTCAAGTTCTTCTCTGCTCAGAATACTGACTTACGTCTATATCTGGGTCCAGGGAGAACAGATTGAGTCTGTCCATGTTTCGTGTTGTTTTGACAGTGTCTTCGGTTTCTGTGAGGTACTGTAGAGAAACCAGGTTAGTCCCTGGTGTCTAGACTTTCCCATGTAGCCCCAGAAACACCCCAAAAGGCCAAGAAACAGCCCCTTAGTTTTATTACTCTTAAGTCATCCATCGACACAGGGCAAGTCTTGCAAAAGCATGCTCTTATTTTCAAGGGTTGTGTCATGTCAAGTAAAACGTTTAGATTGATGAAAAATTTGAGATTAGTTCTTAGTCTAAATCTTAAAGGAAAGGACTGCCATCTTTTCCATGAAAGCAGTGAGTAACTCAAATGTGCATGCAAATACATTGTCAACCTCATTACTTTTGCAAAGTCGGGATGCAGGCTGTTCTCTGAAGAATCTGTTTCCTCCAGTGTACATTCACAAGTCATGGAATTGTCCAGTGGATCTTGAAAAGACAGAACAACACTGGTTATTTAATAATATGAGTCATAAATCTCTCTCTTGTATAGCACTGGATTAAATTTGTGAGCTCAGAGGGACGTTGATGAGTCTAAGCCCTCCTTTTGTCCTATCTACAATATATCAGACTGTTAAGCAATCAGGGGTTGGAAATGAAACTTCCAGATAGTCAATTTAGGATTCTTACCATCCCAGCATTCTATATCACTAAGCTCTTTGGATTCTAAAGATGCTAACGTATATAGGTTGTTAGTTACTTAGAGCCCATCTTTTATCTGGAACCAATTAAACTCTGTAGAACACTGCAAACATGTACACTCTATTTGACAATTAGTAAGCAATAAGTTCATGTTAAACACTGGCTATAGCCTATGGCAGCTGTGGGAAACTCAGCAATAGCTTTCTTCCTCATTATCTGTGACTTCTTCCCGTTAGAAGGCATGCAAGTAGAACTCAGTAATGGCTGTACATTGGTTTCTAATTCACAGTTGTCTTGAAATATCTTGAAATGTCTTTCTGTGAGGAACACTGATTGAGCCTGTGGAAAAGATGCTCTCATCTATATAGCTAAGAAGTGACTGCTATACTTTCAGCTTTTTCTGTTTGCTTTTTTTCCTTCTCCTTGACCACAATGGGTAGAATCTTATGAGGGAACTAGGCAGACAGAAGAAAAATATTGTAAGTGTGTTTGTGTGTGTACATGTTCATGTGTGCCTGCATATGTATACGTGTGTGTGTGTGTGTGTGTGTGTGTGTGTATGTGTGTAGGAGTTTGGTCTGGTGCTGCTTGTATTCAAATGCTAAATTCTGTACTCCAAGATTTGGTTGTTCCAAGACAAGCAAATTCTTACACCAACTTTTGTTGTGTAAATCCTCCCCCCCCAAGTTATCCCTGATTGGTTAATAAAGATGCCTATAGCCTGTAACTGGGCAGAAGAGATGTAGGTGGAACTTTGGGTCTGGGCTTGAAGTCTCAGGCAGGGATCATGAGGAGAGTGAGGAAGAAAGGAGTAGAAAGATGTTGATATCCTGTAGGTGGATCATGAGTGCTGGCCCTGAGGCCTGGCCTGTCAGATAGGAGCAGCTCAGGTGGAAAATGGCAAATGGTATCTCAGGGTTACTGACAGGGAAGCAGACAAAACAGCCTAAAAGGTCGGTATCTGCCCAGCTCTAGTGCTTTTAAGCTTATTACAAATATAAAAGTTTTGTGTCTTTTAAGAAGTATATGGTCTAAGTGGGGTAACCCTTTATCCCCCAATGATATTTACAACATGTGTAAGCCAGAGGACAATGTCCATTGTCTTCCTCAATTGCTCCCATATTATTTTTTTCTTGACCAATATTTTAATTGACCAATTTCAGACATGCATGCAATGTGTTCTGACTATCCTCACCTCCTCTCTCTTATCTCCTGTCCAGTTGCTACCATACCACCATTCTTAGCCCTTCCTCTGATTCCTGAGGTTTGGTTTTTATCACCCATTTAGTTTAAACAGTAAAGACCTGTGTGACCATTAAATTAGAAGTAGTCATTGGTGACTTCCCACCTTATGTCATGAGACAAGTTTTCTCACTGAAACCAGAGCTCACTGATAAAGATAGGCAAGCTGTCCAGAAAACTCCAGGGATGGTCCTGTCTCTGCCTCCCTAGCGCCGGGTTTGTAAGTGTACACTGTTGCACCCAGATTTTTACATGGGTACTGATATCTGAACTCAGATCACCATACTTGTGTGTCAAGCTTTAGTGACTGAACCAATCTTCCCGGTTTATTTATTTTCGTATGAAAACAGTATGCCACGTGATGTTGGAACTTTCACATACATATCAGCTGACCTCAAGACTGTCAAAACACCATGAATAAAAGATGCCTTGTAGCCAAAAGGAAATAAAACATGTTTGTTCTTAGAGAATATATTGCACTTATTAAATGTAACATGAAGCCCAAATTCAAAATGTACCTTCTATAAGATCTTCCCATCAGAAATGTGTATAATTTTTGAGTTGTTGGGAGATGAGATCCAGCTTTGTTTGTTGGGTGGTGGCTTCCAGTCCCTTCCAGTCAAT
This sequence comes from Tokudaia tokunoshimensis, assembly GCA_036184795.1. Taxonomy (NCBI): domain Eukaryota; kingdom Metazoa; phylum Chordata; class Mammalia; order Rodentia; family Muridae; genus Tokudaia; species Tokudaia tokunoshimensis. Next base: position 83,011,499 of record BTHU01000016.1, read on the forward strand.
TCAAAACTGTACCGCTGTGTAGCAATTGTGATGACCCAGTAAAAATAAAGATCTGGAGTCCATTTCTTAGAGCAGGTAGCTCAAGAATGTCTGCGTCTAGCCTGCCAGCTCCCACAAGTGGCCTAAACACTTAGCCAAAGCAGGGAGATGACTGCCTGAGCTCCTACCTAGTCCCAGCTCGGTCAGCTCTGCACTCTTCCTTCCCTGCAGTGGGCCCTCAGGACTGATCTGCAGGATGCGGTTAAGCGTGTGGATCCACTCGTCCATATCTGACTCTGTTTCAGCAGCCAGCACGAAATAGGTCAGGTCGTTCATTTTCAACTCGAAGGCATATTTCCTCAGCCTGTTATTCTGTGGTATAAAGAAAAAGAACAAAACAGCAAGCAGTGAGACAGAGAGACATTGATGTGGTCTTGGGATTCCAGTGTTTCTGTCCAGGCAGGTGACGAAAACCAAACCTTACGAGACCCAACAGAGCTTTAGACCAGTTCAATCTTTATTATTATTTTTTTTAGGACTTTTTTGTACTGAAAAGATTTTATATCCATTTTTTTTGTTGATTGGGTGGCATTTTGGCTCACACTTTTCATCTTAGGCCCAAGAGGGGAGCCTTCTTCAGATGACTGCTTTGAGACCCCCACTTTCATTTTGTCTCCTAAATTCTACCTACTATTCATACTAGCAAGTCTTCCGACTCCCATCACACTCTGGAGACATCACCTGCCACGGCACTAACAAGCTGCACCGTGTCTTCCCACCCTAGGGCCATTTCTTACTTTGCACCTTACTTTATGTTTTTAGCATTGTTGGCATGTCAGTCATTACTTTATTAAAATAAAATGAAAGAAAATAAATTATTAAGATAGATAAAATAAAATAAATTAAATCAAAATACCCCTGATTCCCTTGACCCTCACTATACCTGACTTTCTTTCCATCTACCAGTCTCTGCATATTTTCATACTCTGATGGATCTGCCCTCTTGCCATTTCTCCAAACAAAACTCCTGTCTTTAAGTTCTTTTCACTCTCAGTTTAAAGGCTCCAAAGATCATCCATACACGATGATACCCAAGCCAAGCTCCTCTGTATTGTATTTTTGAACAACCAAGGAGGCCTTGCTGTAGTTCCCTGATTGCCCATGGAGTACCATTCTTGCTGAAATGAACCCCACCTCAAGTGTATTCTCCAAACACAACGAGCATTTACTCCTCAGGTGCCAACATGATTTATATTCTCTCTTTGAATCTTCACTGAGAACATTATTCAGTTTCCAAGCTTAGAATATGGAAACAAAGGTTCTTGATCTCTGGAGTATGTAAAATAAGTTGGAAGTATATGCTTCATTCTTTTAAAAAATCTTTCTTGACAAACATACATATTCTTTAAACATACTTTTGTGAGGGTTTGGTAGTTTTGCTTGTAACAGTTCACACAGGGGTAAAAAACAGTCAGAGTTTACAAAGGAAATGGACTAAGCTAACTCGTAAAGCTGATATTTTAGTGGGGAAATTGTGAAGGTATATGCGATTGAAGGAATGGCCAGACAAACAGTGGAAAAGTTGAATATTTTGTGGTGAATAGAGTTAAGATATGGGCTGATTTGCATACTGAGCAGTCGAGGAAGTCCACCCGCAGAAGGTAATGTATACATTGAAATCTGTAAAAGGAAAGATACGGGGAAAGGGGGGCATACTCAGGAGCAGGTGTGAGTTTTACATATTCTAACCACAGATGAGAAATGTAAATTCAAAATGGAACTTGTCCTGAGTAATGGCATAGGATTTTAACTACAGCAAAAAGCCATAGGGAAAGGGGTCCTGTTTTACTTCCATATCTGGGATTCTACTATCACTTGTTCAGCTGGGTTGAATGACCTCTGTCACTATCATACACTTAAGAGGTTTTCATGATACAGGGAGTCACCGTTGTTCTATATACAAGTAAACGTACAGTGAGGTAACACATAAGCCTTGAGACAATGGAAACTCCAGAAGTGAAGGAAGAACTGGCAATCAATAACACTTAAAAAAGGAAAGCTGGCTCCTAACAGGAGTCTGTGCTATACTGTCAAGTCTTCCCAGGAGCTCATTGCTCCTCCCTCTGTATCTCAGTCGAGGGTTGTGCTTGCTTTGTAACGACCGACTCACGTACAGGCCAGGCATTCTAACAGTTCACAAGTCCCGTGCACAGAAGCTAACTGTTTACCTTGGCCTTTAGTCCAGTAATTGATAGTATACTGCACAGAAGGAGGGTTTGCTAGGTTGGCATTCTATAATGGACAAAGCTACGCTTGGTCTCTGTGCTTGCAGAATGGAGGAGATAAATGTTAAACAGCTAGCCCTGGACATATAAAATTGGAAGATAAACTTACTTAAGCTTTGTATAAATGCTTTGAAAAAGAGATACTAGATTCTGTAAGGGCACAGAATAGAATTATTTGGACAAAACAAAGTAAGGGTTAAGATTTGCATTTGATAGCAATTCCAACAGGGTAGGAGCCCAAATACAGTCACAAACTTAGTTTCCAGGGAGTTTAGGAATGCAAAGCTCCAGATGCTCTACTTGGGAGGGATGGGCAGACTCCCTCCATCCACCCTGTCAACCCCTTCTGGTAAATCATGGTGCAAAAAGGTCTCTAAGACTGCCTGAGACTCCTGAAACAGGCTTCTCCAGGCAAAGACAATGGAGCCAAAATAAGGTTTCCTATTGCTTCACATGACAAAAGGAATAGAGATGGACACTCAGGAAAGAAGTAGGGGTGTCCAGAGCGTGGGCCATAACTTCCGCTTGGATGTTGTCAAAAACAAAGTATAGCACAATGTAGACAAATCTTAGTGTTGTTTGGAAATTTGATAATGCGGAATCTGTTGTTTCACTGGAGGCTGGAAATAGCATGGGCTAGCTGCAAAACTACCTCAGATCTTCCTCTGGGTCAGAATTAAAAGTGGATCCACTGCAATTTGCTTTGAAATCCAGTTCTGGAAGTAAGACTTGACTTTCTAAATTGCATTCTGTACTTCAGATGAGTTGACTATGGTTGCCAAGGTTTTAATAAAAATACCCATCTTTTTAAAAAAATTCAGCAAAGTGTAACAGGCTATTGTTTCTCAAATGGGATATGTATACATGAAATGGGCATTGTGTTTGTGATTCTGAGAGAGATAGAGCTGCTTGCAGTGTATATCAGTTTGTGGCAGAGTTGGTGGCAATTTTGGGGGTGATGCTGGGGATGGGAGGGTGATGCTGGGGGAGATGCTAGGGGTGATGCTGGGGATGGGAGGGTGATGCTGGAGGAGATGCTGGGGGTGATGCTGGGGATGGGAGGGTGATGCTGGGGTTGATGCTGGAGGTGATGCTGGGGGTGATGTTGGGGGTGATGGTGAGGGTGATGGTGAGGGTGATGCTGAGGGTGATGCTGGATGTGATGCTGGAGGTGATGCTGAGGGTGATGGTAGGGGTAATGCTGGGGTGATGCTGAGGGTGATGCTGGGGGTGATGGTGAGGGTGATGCTAGGAGTTGATGTTGAGGATGATGCTGGAGGTGATTCTGGGGCTGATGCTGGGGGTGATACAAGGGGTGATGCTGGAGGTGATGCTGGGGGTGATTCTGGGGGTGATGCTGAGGGTGATGGTGGGGGTGATGGTGGGGGTGATACTAGGGGTGATGTCTACAATGGGAGCAGTTTCTGATCCTCTGTAATGCCAAAGACAACCACAGGTAGAGCAAGGGAAAAGAAAAGACAAACACAGAAAAATCAGTACAATACTTGAATAATTCTGACATGCAATTGTCATTGGAATAGTAATAAAGAAGTAATGAGAAATTTTATACTCTCCCAATTTCCCTTCTTTTTCTTGATTTCAGTGTCCTCTGTCATTGACATAAGGCTTTGCCTAGTCAACACTACCCAGCTTCATAACCAATAGGAAGCACATGTTCTATGGCTCTAACCATACTTAGGGAACGGTGGCAAACAGTCTACAGCAGGTCTTCTCTTCACCTGGAAACAGCCCAATGATAAAGACTATAAGGAAAGTACAAATGCCAACAGAAGGCTCAGTAGTAAAGAGGGAAACTACCCAAACCAAGTGCCTCGTTATGCCTGCTATGCTACTGGGATTGTTTATAGATTTTTTTACAGGAACCAAAAGAGAAAGATCTAACACATGACATCATACCCAGGCTTGGGATGCTGGTGGCTTCCATCTTTTCTACTTTCTTTAGGTTTATGCATTCATTCAGGAAACAAGATTTATCAAGTGTCAATCACTCAGCCTTAGCAAATATTCACACAAAGTGCTTTCCCTTGTTGACTTTACATTCTATGTGTCCTGCTTCAGGCCCTCCTACTACCGTGTGTGTGTGTGTGTGTGTGTGTGTGTGTGTCTATGGGTGTGCATGTGTTATGTACATGTCTTGTGTGAAAGAGTCCCTGTGTACTAATGTGCATGCGTGTAGAGACCAGAGGTCAATGTCGTTGTCTTTAATAGCTCTCCATCTTACTTTTTGAGTTAGAGTCTCTCATTGAATCTGTATATTAGCCACTCAGCTAGGATAGCTGGTCAATGAGCCCCAACGATCTGCCTAACTTTATATTGCAGATTCAGGATTAGAGGTGCATCCTGCAGCATGGGTTTCTGGGAATCTTACCTTGGAACTTCCTCTTATTTTCTGCAATCATTGACTAAGTTATCTCCCCAAACTCCTAAACTTATATTTTAATAAGGTGTCAATAAGCTAAAGGCAGAAATGTGTGACTATAATATAATGTGAAATAATATAACATCATTGATATAATAGAATGAGGCATTGTTTGGTGATGAATGTACTCTCATCACTGCTGCAATGTTAAGACTTAATGTTTGAGTGTTACTCATGTCATATACATATACATATATATATATATATATATATATATATTCCACTTCTGTTTTGGTATATTCTTCCCATAGGCTAGAAGTACTTTCAAGATAGAAACCATACCTTTTCCTATATCTAGTTTTTCCAATTAACCATGCACACATATGTATTAAATTGCTTGTGAGCATATCACTGAGTTTCTTTGTCCATGTGGCTTCTATAGGATATATATATATATATATATATATATATATATATATATATATATGCTAATTTTGTATGTGGTGAATCCAGCACTCCCGTGGACTGCTTTTTATAATCTTGGGAATTCTTATACCTCATGTCTAATTTTGTCACTTATTAATTCTGTGACTTGTGAAAGACATATTTTCTCTTAGTTTTATTTTGATAAACAGGACAATAGTGATACATATCCTATCAAATATATCAAATAATATATTAAATGGATAACTATGTATCTGGTTGTTACAATAATGGGAAATAAAACTCTTCAGTGCCGGAATTCATTAATAGGAAATGTGGGGGCCATATATGGCTTCTAAATACATTTTATTTCAAAATTACACTCTTCCCATGTGACTGTTTTGAGTTGGGCACACACACCACTTTTCTACTGTTTCAGGAACTCCTGCATCTCATATTCAGCCTCAGTTCACTCATGAAATGGGATGTCTAACCTGCAGAAAATATTCTCTTCTCTAGCCTTTTACTACACAAATGTAGCCATTTAAAAAAAATTCCATATCCATGTGCTAGCTAGGATGAGTCAGATCTGTGGGTATCACTCCACCATCAACCTGAGCCAATGTGATGTGCTTTCAGCCACTAGCACTGTTGAGATGGGATCTGAGACATATGGGGTTCCTGGGTCATTTTCTTCAGTGTTGGCAAGACCCAAAATGTAGAGATGAATGGATGGCTAGATAGATAAGCAAATGAGTGAATGACTGAAGAAAGCCTGAAGGACCAAGATTGGGTAATCCAAATGTAAATATTTAGTCACAGGATAAAAGTGAGGCAGTAATCTGTTCTAGATTGGTCTATAATGAAGATATAATACTGTTTATTGATAGTCTAAGAAAAAAGCATGGTTAGTGATGTTTATAAAAAGATAAAGAGGTAAAGAATATGTTCTAAGGGGTATGTGGTGAGGTGTGGGGGAAGGGGGTGCCTAAGCGGACCTATGCCGAGGCATCCCTTCCCCTGAGGAACCACACACACAACAGTATAGTATAGAGTGGCATTTATTTAGGGCATGGGAGGGGAGTTAAGGGGGTAGTAGAGGCAGAGAAAGGCAGAGAGAAGGAAAGAGTAGAGAAGTAGAGGCCGGCCATGACCATGTGGAGAGGGGGGGGAAGGGTACTGGGAGAGAGGGGGAGCAAGGGGACAAGAGGCGAGAGAGAGAGAGAGAGAGAGCAAGAGGATAAGAGACTGAGAGAGAGAGAGGAGCGGCAAGCATCCCCTTTTATAGTGGGCCAGACCTACCTGGCTGTTGCCAGGTAACTGTTAAGAAGGGGCATACTTGGCTGTTGCCAGGTAACTGTGGGGTGGAGCTTAGGCAGAATCCTAACAGTATTTTGTTTGTTAGCATGATTCAAGAACCAGCAAATCTTTTGTGATTGGGTTATCTCACTCAGGATATCTGATAAGTGGATATTAGCCCAGAAGCTTGGAATACCCAAGACACATTTCACATATCAAATGTTGCCCAAGAAGGAGGAAGAACAAAGTATAGATACTTGGGTCCTTTGTAGAAAAGGGAACAAAATACCCACAGAAGGAGATACAGAGACGAAAGGTGGAGCAGAGTTTGAGGGAAAGACCATCTAGAGACTACCCCACCCAGGGATCCATCCCATATAAAGTTATAAAACCCAGACACTATTATCAATGCCCACAAGTGCTTGCTGACTGGAGCCAGATATAGCTGTCATCTGGGAGGCTCTGATAGTGTGGAATACAGAGGGGACCACTCTCAGCCAGCCATTGAACTGAGCACAGGGTCCCCAATGGAGGAGCCAGAGAAAGGACCCAAGGAGCTGAAGGGGTTTGCAGCGCCATAGGAGGAACAACAATATGAGTCACCCAGTACTCCCAGAGCTCCCAGGGACAAAACCATCAACCAAAGAGTACACATGGAGTTACCCATGGCTCCAGACACATAGGCAGCAGAGGATGGTCTTGTTAGACACCAAAGGGAGGAGAGGCCCTTGGTCCTGGAAAGACTTGATGCTGTAGTGTAGAGGAATACCAGGACAGGGAAGTGGGGCAGGGTTGATTGGGGAAGGGAGATGGCTTATGGGATTTTTGCGGGAGGGGGGAGCCAGGAAAGGGGACAACATTTGAAATGTAAATGAAGAATATATCTAATAAAAAAAAGAAATTGGAATTCATTTTTAAAAAAAAAGCCTGCAAATCATAAACATCATTTAATATTCCTGAGAAAGAATTGACATTTTTCTCTCCTTGAAGTCACCCTTGCAGTGTATGTTTTTATAATTCCAATAATTTTTCATGGGAAAAATAATGGTATAGTTTGAGTACAAATGAAGCAAGCTAAAATGCTATATTCACTAAAGGATTGTTTTAAACTTGAACTCCCAAAGGATCTTAGAAGTTAGGTAGCACTTACCGAGGCAAAGACTTTATTCTTTTTCTTTTTCTTTTCTTTATTCAAGAGAAGTTGGCAAAGATCCCTGACAAAACAGATCTGACTCATCCTAGTTATTCATTTGTTCTATGCCTTTGTGTACGTGTGATTCATCCTCAGGCACAAAATGTGCCCAAGAGCTTACTAGAGAGATGGTTAAAATTTGCATGATCATTTTTTGAAATTTCCTTCCCAGGTGTAAAAAGTTGTAAGTCAGAGAGAGCTGTGATGTAAGAACTGGGGCTACCAGAAGGTGACAATGTCCCTGATCTGTGTGTCCCCTCAAAGAGACTGACCTCAAAGAACTGGAGACCCTGTTTCCATAAAGGGAGGAGATACTGGAAACAATCTTGAATAAGTTCAAGGATCTAGTGATGAACTCTTTAAAAGGAACACGTGTCAAATCCATCCTGCAGAATCCTAAAGTTCTAGATATTCTGTAGATTCTATGCTGTGAGTCCAGAAGATGATCTCAGAAAGGTGACATGTGTAAAGATTGGCTTTGAGGTGTATGTAAGAGATTTATCATTCTTGTGCATGCCCAGAACCTGCCAGAGACCGTCATTCATATCTCCACGTGTCCTCTAAGGGTGCTGAGTAACAGCAAACATGTTGCTCTGACATGAGCGATCCTCTTGCTCTAATGTCTGTCTCTGACTGACTTTAACAGGGAAGTGTTTCCCATGCTTCAACACTGTTCCAAGCATAATATAATCACTAAATGAAATACTGAATGAATGAATGAGTTACTGACTAAAGATATGGATTAATTAACATATTTACAGATCAATTTGAGGAACACAATCACATTTTACTAGGAGGCTTTTCTAGAGTAGGGTGTCTCTCTTCCAAAGTCTTGAACTATATAATGGGGGCAATCGGTGAAGTAGGGTGTGGACACATGATCACTTAGATCTTTCCAAAGACTTTGCACATTTACTTCAGTTTTATGTATAAGAATGCTGAGGTCAGAGGCTGAGCAAGCATCTCTGGGGCTCAGGATGTGAACAGCAAAACTAGGATCCAAAGGCTGACTAGAACGGACCTTAAACTTCCGCTTGCTCTGTCAGATTCGTTCTGAGACAATGCTTTAAAAGGGAATGAAACAAAACCTAAGTTTGAGATGATGAAGACCAGTGCCTAGGATAGACTGATCAGAACATACAATGGTATGTCGAAACGGCATTCGATATAAACTGAACCCCTGTAAGCTTAATATATTAAAAAAGACTATAATGGAACACTTTAGAAATAATGACCCACTTACCAGAGAAAACAAAAAGGAAAAACTTTACAATTTCAGTGTAATTATAAAATGTAATAAATGATCTCCAAAGTGCTGTTAAAAATTTTGCTAAAGTAACCAGCGCGCCAGCTCTGCGGTGGGACCTTCTGCCTGGTGGAGGGACCCCGCGCTGGGAGGGAGCCTGCCAGCTTTCCTTCCGCGACCTCTGTTCCCACGGACTGCGCTGGAGAGACCGGTACCCAGGCTCTCCCCCCAATATAACATCACTTGGGACACGGCCTGTTGGGGCTTCCGTCTGTGCCCGAGGGCGGGTTGGCGCTGTGGTCGTCTGGGTGCCAGATCGGCGGGCCATCGTGACCACAGGGTGAGCGGCGCCACGGAGAGTGCCCTCCGCCATCTTTGCTCCAGTGATCAGGTAGTTGGGACCGCCAGGCTCAGAGACAGACAGGCATAATATCGCTTCGGTCTCAGGCAGCTTGTGTGTAACCTGCTCCCAGGTGCTGAGCTGATCTGCAGTGACCAGCTCTGCTGTGGGACTTCTGCCTGGCAGAGGGACGCCCCCCCCCCCAGGAGAGATCACACACCCCTGCACAGGGCAGGAGCCTGCCAGCCTCCCTTTGGCGACCTCTGCTCCAGGAATCCACTAGGCTGAGCCTTTAGATGTGCAAGGCCTCCCCAATATAAGATCACTTGGGGCAAAGCACATTAGGGCTCCAAAGTCACTCAGGAGCAGGCAGGCCCCAGAAATCGGTGCCAGGGGAATCCTGGTAATCCAGGGGGGGCAGAAATAGCTTTGCAGGCTCACAGGAGGTCCAACCAACAGCCAGTGGCAGCAGGACCAACTAACACCAGAGGTATCCAGATGGCAAAAGGCAAACGTAGGAATGTTACTAACAGTAATCAAAGTAATGTGGGACCATCCGAACCCAACTCTCCAACAGCAGCAAGTCCTGAATACCCCACCACACCCGAAAGACAAGATCTGGATTTAAAATCACTTCTCATGATGCTATTAGAGGATCACAAGAAGGACACAAATAAATCTCATAAAGAGTTACAGGAGACCATGAATCAACGGTTAGAAGCCCTTACAAAGGAAACACAAAAATCGCTTAGAGAAATGCGGGAGAACATGGATCAAAAGATGGAGGCGCACAAGGAGACAACACAAAAATCGCTTAACGAGATGAATCAACGGGTAGATGCACTCACAAAGGAATCACGAAATTTGCATAAAGAAATGCAGAAGAATATGGGTCAACAGACGGATGCCCATAAGGAGGCAACACAAAAATTGCTTAAAGAAATGAATCAACGGTTAGATGCCCTTACAAAGGAAACACAAGAACTGCTTAAAGAAATGCAGGAGACGATGGATCAACAGATGGAATCCCATGAGGAGGAAACACAAAAATCGCTCAGAGAAATGCAGGAGAACGTGGGTCATCAGGAAGAAATCCTGAAAGAGGTAATGCAAAAATACCTTAAAGAAATACAGGAAAATACAAACAAACAAGTGAAGGATCTCAGCAAATCCATCCAGGAACTAAAAAAGGAAGTAGAAACAACTAAGAAATCACAAAGGGAGACAACTTTGGAGATAGAAAACCTTGGGAAGAGATCAGGAGTCATAGATGCAAACATCAACAATAGAATACAAGAGATGGAAGAAAGAATCTCAGGTGCTGAAGATTCCATAGAAAGCATCGACTCAACAGTCAAAGAAAATGCAAAATGCAAAAAACGCGTAACCCAAAACATCCAGGAAATCCATGACACAATGAGAAGACCAAACCTAAGGATTATAGGTATAGATGAGAGTGAAGATTTGCAACTTAAAGGGCCAGTAAACATCTTCAACGAAATTATGGAGGAAAACTTCCCTAACTTAAAGAGAGAGATGCCGATGAACGTACAAGAAGCCTACAGAACTCCAAACAGACTGGACCAGAACAGAAATACCTCCCGTCACATAATAATCAAAACACCAAATGTTCTAAACAAAGAAAGAATACTAAATGCAGTAAGAGAAAAGGGCCAAGTAACATACAAAGGAAGACCTATCCGAATCACATCAGACTTCTCACCAGAGACTATGAAAGCCAGAAGATCCTGGGCAGATCTCATGCAGACACTAGGACAGCACAAATGCCAGCCTAGACTACTCTACCCAGCAAAACTCTCAATCACCATAGATGGAGAGACCAAGATATTCCATGATAAAACCAAATTTTCACAATATCTTTCCACAAATCCAGCCCTGCAACGGATAATGGGTGGAAACCTCCAATACAGGGAGAGAAACAACACCCTGGAAAAAATGAGATAATAACCTTCTTGAATCAAACCCAAAAGTAGATAACCACTCAAACATAAAGATAGCGTCAAGAATGGCAGATGGCAATAATCACTATGCCTTAATCTCTCTTGATATCGATGGTCTCAATTCCCCGGTTAAAAGACATAGACTAGCAGACTGGATACGTAAACAGGACCCAGCATTTTGCTGCATGCAGGAAACGCACCTCAGTGTCAAAGACAAACACTACCTCAGAGTAAAAGGCTGGAAAACAATTTTACAAGCAAATGGCCCCAAGAAACGAGGTGGAGTAGCCATCCTAATATCGGATAAAATTGATTTTCAACCTAAAGTCATCAAAAAAGACACAGAAGGACACTACATACTGATCAAGGGAAAAATCCACCATCAAGAACTCTCAATCCTGAATATCTATGCTCCAAATGCAAGGGCACCCTCATTCGTAAAAGAAACTTTACTAAAACTCAAAGCACACATCGCACCGCACACAATAATAGTGGGTGACTTCAACACCCCGCTCTCTGAAATGGATCGTTCAGGAAAGCAGAAACTAAACAGGGACACAGTGAATCTAATTGAAGCCTTGGACCAAATGGAACTAACTGATATAGATAGAACATTTCATCCTAGAGCTAAAGAATACACCTTCTTCTCAGCTCCTCATGGTACCTTCTCCAAAATTGACCATATAATTGGTCACAAATCAGACCTCAACAGATACAAGAAGATAGAACTAATCCCATGCCTCCTATCAGATCACTATGGAATAAGGGTGGTCTTCAATGGCAACAAAAACAAAAGAAAACCCACGTACACATGGAGGCTGAACAATGCTCTACTCAATGATAACTTGGTCAAGGTGGAAATAAAGAAAGAAATCAAAGACTTTTTGAAAGTTAATGAAAATGAAGGCACAACATACCCTAACTTATGGGACACAATGAAAGCAGTGCTAAGAGGAAAATTCATAGCCCTGAGTGCCGCCAAAAAGAAACGGGAGACAGCATACACTAACAGCTTAATGGCACACCTGAAAGCCCTGGAACAAAAAGAAGCAAATACACCAAAGAGGAGTAGAAGGCAGGAAATCATCAAACTCAGGGCTGAAATCAATCAAGTAGAAACAAATAAAACCATACAAAGAATCAACAAAACGAGGAGTTGGTTCTTTGAGAAAATCAACAAGATAGATAAGCCCTTAGCCAGACTAACCAGAGGGCACAGAGATAGTATCCAAATTAATAAAATCAGAAACGAAAAGGGAGAGATAACAACAGAAACTGAGGAAATTCAAAAAATCATCAGATCCTACTACAAAAACCTGTATTCAACACAACTAGAAAATCTTGAGGAAATGGACAATTTCCTTGACAGATACCAAGTACCAAAATTAAATCAGGATCAAATAGACCATCTAAACCGTCCTATAACCCCTGAGGAAATAGAAGTTGTCATTGGAAGTCTTCCAACCAAAAAAAGCACAGGTCCAGATGGTTTTAGTGCAGAATTCTATCAGACCTTCAAAGAAGACCTAACACCAATACTCTTCAAACTGTTCCACAAAATAGAAACAGAAGGAACACTACCCAACTCGTTCTATGAAGCCACAATTACACTAATACCAAAAGCACACAAAGATCCGACAAAGAAAGAGAATCTCAGGCCAATCTCTCTTATGAATATCGATGCAAAAATACTCAATAAAATTCTTGTCAACCGAATCCAAGAACACATCAAAACGATCATTCACCACGATCAAGTAGGCTTCATCCCAGGGATGCAGGGATGGTTCAATATAAGGAAATCCATCAATGTAATCCACTACATAAACAATCTCAAAGAAAAAAACCACATGGTCATCTCATTAGATGCTGAGAAAGCATTTGACAAAATTCAGCATCCTTTCATGCTAAAGGTCTTGGAAAGTTCAGGAATTCAAGGCCCATATCTAAACATAGTAAAAGCAATTTACAGCAAACCAGTAGCCAGCATCAATCTAAACGGAGAGAAACTTGAAGCAATCCCACTAAAATCAGGGACTAGACAAGGCTGCCCTCTCTCTCCATATCTTTTCAATATAGTACTTGAAGTTCTAGCTAGAGCAATTAGACAACAAAAAGAGGTCAAAGGGATACAAATTGGAAAGGAAGAAGTCAAACTATCACTATTTGCAGACGATATGATAGTATACATAAGCGACCCAAAGAACTCCACCAGAGAACTCCTACAGCTGATAAACGACTTCAGCAAAGTGGCCGGATATAAAATCAACTCAAGCAAGTCAGAAGCCTTCCTATACTCAAAGGATAAGCAGGCTGAGAAAGAAGTAAGAGAAATAATACCCTTTACGATAGCCACAAACCATATTAAGTATCTTGGCGTGACGCTAACCAAACAAGTGAAAGATCTGTATGACAAGAACTTCAAGTCTCTGAAGAAAGAAATTGAAGAAGACCTCAGAAGATGGAAAAATCTGCCATGCTCATGGATTGGCAGGATTAATATAGTAAAAATGAGCATCTTACCAAAAGTAATACACAGATTCAATGCAATCCCCATCCAAATCCCAACTCAATTCTTCATAGAGTTAGAAAGAGCAATTCAAAAATTCATCTGGAATAACAGAAAACCCAGAATAGCTAAAACTATTCTCAAGAGTAAAAGAACCTCTGGGGGAATCAGTATCCCGGACCTCAAGCTGTACTACAGAGCAATAGTGTTAAAAACCGCATGGTATTGGTACAGTGACAGGCATGTAGATCAATGGAACAGAATTGAAGACCCAGAAATGAATCCACACTCCTATGGTCACTTGATCTTTGACAAAGGACCTAAAACCATCCAGTGGAAAAAAGATAGCCTTTTCAACAAATGGTGCTGGCTCAGCTGGAGGTCAACATGCAGAAGAATGCAAATTGACCCATCCTTATCTCCTTGCACTAAGCTCAATTCTAAATGGATCAAAGATCTCCACATAAAACCAGACACACTGAAACTAATAGAAGGGAAACTAGGGAAGAACCTTGAACATATGGGCACAGGGGAGAATTTCCTGAACAGAACTCCAATAGCTTATACTCTAAGATCAAGAATAGACAAATGGGACCTCATTAAATTACAAAGTTTTTGCAAGGCAAAAGACACCGTCAAAAAGACAAAGTGGCAACCAACTAACTGGGAAATGATCTTTACCAACATTACATCCAACAGAGGGCTAATATCCAAGATATACAAAGAACTCAAGAAGTTAAACTCCAGAGAGGCAAGTAACCCTATTAAAAAATGGGGTACAGAGCTACACAAAGAGTTCTCACCTGAAGAATATCTAATGGCTGAGAAGCACCTAAAGAGATGTTCATCATCCTTAGTCATTAGGGAAATGCAAATCAAAACAACCCTGAGATTCCATCTCACACCAGTCAGGATGGCTAAGATCAAAAACACAGGAGACAGCAGTTGTTGGCGAGGATGTGGAGAAAGAGGAACACTCCTCCACTGCTGGTGGAATTGCAGGCTGGTACAACCACTCTGGAAAGCAGTCTGGCGGCTCCTCAGAAAACTGGGCATGACACTTCCGGAGGATCTGGCTATACCACTCCTGGGCATATACCCAGAGACTTTACCTGCATGCAATAAGGACACATGCTCCACTATATTCATAGCAGCCTTATTTATAATAGCCAGAAGCTGGAAAGAACCCAGATGTCCCTCAACGGAGGAATGGATTCAGAAGATGTGGTATATTTACACAATGGAATACTACTCTGCAATTAAAAACAATGAATTCACGAAATTCCTAGGCAAATGGTCAGAACTTGTAAATATCATCCTTAGTGAGGTAACCCAATCACAAAAGATCACACATGGTATGCAGTCACTGATAAGGGGATATTGACCCAGAATCTCAGAATACCCTAGACACAATCAGCATATCAATAGATTTCTAAAAAGATGGAAGGAGAGACCCCTGGTCCTGGAAAGACTGGATGTAGGGGAACGCCAGGACAGAGTAATGAGAGGGGGTTGAACGGAGAAAAGAGGGAGGGAAGGGGGCTTATGGGACTTTCGGGGAGGGAGGAAACGGGAAAGGGGAAGTGATTTGGAATGTAAATTAAAAAAATAAAATAAAAAAAAAATTTTGCTAAAGATTTTAAGGCCAAAGAGCCTCCCTTTGAGTCAACAAAAGACAACCTTATCCTTTCTCCTTTAGGATCCTTATTGCCTTTTCCATATGGAAAGCTGGCTTCTGCATTAAAATGCAATTAGCTTTCCCTTCTAGCAGGGTGCTCAGCAACACTTAATTAATTCTAAAAGTTCAGCCTTATTACTTCCTGGAGGAGTTCCAGATTTTAACAGATGAAGTGTCCAGAAATAGCATAGGCTTGAGAGGCTGCAGACAATACTATTTTGCATCTATAGATCTTAGTATCCTCTGTAATAGTTCACGATGGAAACCCAGGTATGATATTACAGGCTCTGTAAAGCTCTAGGGTATGCTTAATACAAAAAGTATATCTCTTGGGTCCAAAGTATTACTGTAAAATTTGAGGAGTGATTGCTACAATATTTAATTGCTTCAACTTTTAAGTAAAAAAAAAAAACCCCAGATTTTTATGAATTTATTTTTTAAAAAAGAAAGGGCATCCAATGTCCATGGACTGGGAGACAACCACAGAATTATTCTCCTTCTGCTTATCATGGGCAATACTAAGGACAATAATTTGAAGATCAAGAGCTTCCAGAACAGTCAATCAAAGGAATCTGTGACTTTAAAGAAAATCTCCATTTCAGAGACAGATGACATGTGTACAAGTGGAATTTGTTACTTGGTAATAAAGAGAAGACGATTTAGAAAGTACAACCGTCAAGCTATATGACTGACATGTCTCCCTCATGAATTATATTAGTTCAGTGGCTTTCTAGGCTGTAGACTGGATAAGAGTCATTTTTTTCTTGTGCTTGAAGAAATAGCTCAGCCTTGATTATACCTCAGGACTCAGCGCTTACCGCCTCCACTCATCCTTTCTTCCAATGATCTTTTAGTTTTAATTATTTTTATATTCTTTCGTAAATGCTTCTTTTCAAATATCATTATTCCTTTCCAATATCATGACACACATTTCGTCTGTCCTTCTATGTACCTCAAAAACAACAACAAAACCAATTGATTCCAGTGTTCCCTTGTTTCTTTGCCTATTTCTTGTTTTCTTTTCCTCTATTAAAAGTAAATTTTGTACAAATGCGGATCTAGACTGTGTGTTTTTCAGCAAGTTCCCAGAGGCTAGAACAGCTCTTGACTTATACAGATATATTCTAAGTGTTTGCTACATGCATCCTGCAACAAAAATAGAACTACCACGGGGAAGAGGATTTTTCACTTACCTGCACCACACCTGTGCAGGAATCCAAAAAGATGCAGCCCTTGGGCTCCTTGGATATCTTCTCATCTTTGTAAAAGTTCATAATGTAGGAGTTATCAGGCAACTGAGTCAGCTGGAAGTAGCGCTTTTTGAACGACTAAGGAAAAGATAGAAGGGAGGAGTTTGAATTCCGTTACACTGCTACTCACGGAAATGACAAGGCTTCAAATCAATTTCATCAGCAGGGCATTGCATTTAGAGCAGAGGTTCTGACTTGTGTATAAATAAAATATTATAGAAAACATAAGCTTCATGCAAATGGCGTTTTCCCATGCTATGCCTCAAAAAGGGATGTGCAGAAAGGCGACAGATCTGGGATTAGTTTTTGTGGTGTCCTTACCCGAACAGTGACAGTATTGTTCACAGTGCTGTTAAAATTCCCCTTGTAAAGCCAGCCAGACTTGAACACACCAGTACCTCCAGCTCCCCCACCACCCTTGGATGATGAGTGGGATGTGGTATCCTGAAACAAAAGCCATCATTAGCAAGGCAGCCATGCCTTGTGGAGCCCAGATCTTAGACACTGCACTTAAAAACGAGACTTCTTTTCCTCCTTGACTCATCCATAATAGTCATGTTTGGTGTCAAAACAAACATGATTCATTTTGCCTAAAAGCCCCAACATAACCAGCTCCTGCTGCTCACCAGAAAGAGATTGCAAAGAAGCCAGTGCAGGCAGGAACTAATTGCCCTCATGTTTTAAACCTGTCCCTTGCAACAGTCACTTACTTCATCCTTATCAGCATCTTCATGGTCAACCTCGAAGGAATGTGAAGGAAGTTTCTCTGGCTTGTGTTCTGCTCTGATATTTAAAAAAGAAGAGAGAGAGAGAGAAAAAGAAAGTCTAGTTTGTCATTTGATAGCTAGCTTTTGTTTCCTACTGTTCCCAAGATCACAATGACTCCATTAACAATGTTTCTGTAAGCTTTGCAACCTTAAAATCCGGGGGGCTCTTCTTCTCTGGGAAGTGTTAACTTTCCCTTTAAGACATTGCATCTTATCTCTACTAAGTGCATATTTTAAACTGAGGAGTTATAAATTGACATAGATTTGTACATATCTTTTTGTATTGAATGGGAGCAAAGAGGATGGGTGTAAGTCTTAGTGTTGTGTCCCCTTTTCTGCACTCTGAAGCAGGAGACTAAGCATGACATTTTTGTGAGCTTTTCTGGGTCACCTGTATGTGACACAGCCAATTCACAAGCAGCCTCAGGCATGAAAGGACCTGATTCCCCAGAGGCAGCCTATGTTTTGGCTCTCAGGTTGCATCATTCCCCTGTGGTAGCCCCTCAGAAGCCCAGTCAAATGGAGTAATGGTGGCAGCTCATGTTGTGTGCACCCTTGGCATCACAGAAATTTCAGATTTGGCTTTGGCATGATTGGACATCCCAGAGGAGCAAGCAGGCACACCTTTATATGTGCAGAATAAAATACGTCTGAAGTAAGTTTTTCTTGGCTCAAGTCTGTCTCATAATGAATGGCTAGAAGAAGCCAGACTCTCCACTCAAAGTTTAAGCTTTCTTTGATTGTTAGTCCTTTGCCACTTATTAAGGTATAAAATCTTTCATGTGCAGACATCCCATTTAATGTTTAAGAGGACATATCATATAGAATCTGAGAATATGAGAAAAGAAGACCAGAGGTGAATTTGTTAATCCCATCACAGATCTCTCCCTGAACTAACATTGTTCTGGAGATAAAGGAAGAGAGCTAAAAGGCTCCTTACACTTAAGTTCCTCTTGTGCATTCTCACAGGATGTTACCTAATGGATATAAAGTGCTCTTTGATTCTCCCTCTGAAGGACAGCACAATGCCTACTTCCCTGTGCTCCACCGGAAGTTGTAGCACAGAAGATAATCCCATTCATTGCGAAGCACTGTCCCATCTTAGCAGATTCTCAAAAATGAGAAGACATTTCTATCCATCGCTATTACCTGCCCATGCCCTCCCCATTTTCATCACGGGGTCCTGAAAGCTACTGTGATGAACAGAGGACCTGAAGCTGAGTGCTATGGATGAAGTGTGCCAATTTCCTCCTATACTATTTTGTCTGTGGGCTTTGTAAAAATCTCAAGACCTGCTGATCAGTACTTGCATATGGTAAGAGTCTTTTTCAACAGTAAAACCGGGAAGAAGAGCTGTAGTAAGAATTATTTGGAGATGATCCGCTTGGGCTAGGAGATGGTCCAGGGGGAAAGTACTTGCGGTCTAAGTGTGAGGATCTGAATTCCAACTGCCTGCACCCGTGTAAAAGCCAGTTGTGCTTGAGTATGACTGTTGACTCCAGTACTAGTAGGGGTGAGTGAGAGACAGGAAGTTCTTAGGAGCTACTGCCATTCACTTCAGCTAAAGTGTGAGCTTCAGGTTCAATGATCAAGCCTGTCTCAGAAAATAGGGCTGAAATGATCGATTGATGCTGATGTTGTGGAGTCTACATCGCTCATACAGAAGAGAATGCGCCTGCTGACCCTCCCCATGGAGGCTCTTTTGAAGTCTGGTAGGTATTTAAAGAATATCTGTTAATAGATACATATAACTTTTTTAGTTACATACCCAAATTACTTCATATAAAAAGCCCCCGATAACATGTAATATGACATTCTCCATCCACAGTTTATTGATGGACAAGTCAGAAGATATTTAAAAATACAGACAGATGTGTAGCATTTAAACTTAAACACTCTTATTATTGCTCTTTGCCTAATAACAGATGTGTAGGGTTCCAGTCTGGTCTAATCTTGTCATTTTTACAGAGATAAAAATAAAGATACAGAAGAGATGGGATTGGAGAATGGCTCTGTGAAAAAACTTTATCAGGAAAGATGACTTCAACTCATCACTGAAAACACTAAGAATATAGAATCTTTCTCTTTCTTTTTGGTAGAGCCTCAGATATGTTTCAACTCAACTGTACTAAATGTCACAATGACGTTAACTTGTTCTGTTCCTTTCAGTCTTAGTTACCTTCCTGGGAAGGCATAGTAAGCAGCCTTCACAGCATTCCCTTCAGACACTGGGAAACACTTCCTACCACATTCCATTTTTCTGTAATAGCGTATTATACCCCTTAAACAAGGAACTGGTCCTTTCACAGTTTTATTTGATTGACAAGATAAAGCCTTTGAATGTAATATTTTCTTCTCTCCCTCCCATGACAGGTTACACGCCATCTGGGTTTCAGGGACAAGTTCAAATGGCAAGTATCAGAGCAATTGCTTGAAATGTTTTATCTGAAACATGTGCATCATGGGCTTGTTTTTTAACTGATTAGGTTTGGCAGTAAAGAGAGAGTGGAGGAAACGTCCATGATAAGTCACCACACATATAGTTTTGCAAACTGGAGAGGGAGTGGTCTTAAGAGCTATCACCACAAAAATGATGATATGAAGTGATTCATTTCCTAGTCAGCTGGATTTGACTATTCCTCAATGCCTCTGTATTTCAGAATATCACTTTAAGCACATGATAGGAACATACCCAGTGGGTATAGTTTTCAAGGCCAGTCATTACTCTAAGTCACAGGATTCTTAGTTGGGCAATATTGATGACTAGTTTTCTTTTCTGGTAGCACGTATAGTACTATCCAGTGTTATGAGGGGGTGAAGCTTCCATGTCAGGACCAATTTATTTCTCCATGCTTTATAATTCTAAATGTAGTATCTTCAGCAGTAGGACTTTACCATAAAATTCTGAATGGTACCTAGAACAGTGGAAACAATCTTACAAGACACGCCCAACAGTGACATGACTATTACGGGTGTAACCAAACGCCTTTTTTGATCAAATTTAAGGCTTGCTTCTAAAGATGAAACACATACAGGACACCTTTTTTCAGGACAATAACTTGTGGCTACATAGATCATAGACTTTAGATGATAACCTACTCCTATTATTCTGCTAAATATTAATCCAATTCCTAATGACTTATCACTTCACCTGTAGATTAGTGGATTTCTCAGCACTCATCAGAGAGCTCCTCCTTGCAATAGATGCCAGTTAACATAGAGACACACAACTGGTCAATATTCAGGGAATTAGAGGCTATGAAATACTAATTTCTTAATGAGACATCTACATCATACCTCCTCCTGCCAAGGCTCAGAGATTATTAAAGAAAAGGGGTAAGGAAGGTTTTAAGAGACAGAGGTGGTAGATGACTGGAGCAAAGTAGTATTTTTCCAGATACAACCAGGTACATATGGACTTGCAGCAGTCATGAAAGCATGGTTGAACTCATGCCAAATGAAACAGAGCATGGATCAGGGAGGCAAGCAGGAAGTCTTACTCTCTACAATAGCTACTG
Source organism: Tokudaia tokunoshimensis (assembly GCA_036184795.1). Classification (NCBI taxonomy): domain Eukaryota; kingdom Metazoa; phylum Chordata; class Mammalia; order Rodentia; family Muridae; genus Tokudaia; species Tokudaia tokunoshimensis. Next base: position 83,032,323 of record BTHU01000016.1, read on the forward strand.
AAAACTGATGACTTCTGGGAAAGGGAGAGTCAGGTATTTATTTATTTATTTATTTATGTGTGACCCTAGTTGGTTGACCATACCCCAGGGGGTGGGATTACACCCAATGGTATTTAGACAACACAGATTGGATTCATTGGGTTTGAACAAAAAAAAGAACAAGTTGGGTGGGTAGAGAGATGAGGGTGAATTTAGAAGGATTTAGAGTAGGGTCTAAATATTATCAAAATACTTTGTATGAAACTCTCAAAGAATTAATACAAATAATTTGGAAAAGAAAACCAATGAGAAAGGAAAGGAGTGATTAAGTAGTTGTGTCAGAAAAAGTGATCATGGTTGGCCCCCTCTGGGATGTGTGGCTTAGGATGACCTTGAAGAACAGCACATCTTGGAAGGAGCCAGGGAAACATCATGCTGGTGGAGAGAAACATAATGAAGGCCCTGGGGAAGGAGAGCAAGTTTGGATCGCTCAGGAATGAAAGGCTGCTGCAACAGAGACACAGATAAAGGGAAGTTAGTGGTGCACGAAAAGCTTCTGGGTGCAGGAGGCAGGCAGTGTTTAAACCATTTCTGCGACTCCAAGCAACTGAGGACTCTTTCTTCTATGGTCTCCAGGGCAATATATCCCCTACTCTACCTTAAAAGAGCAACAGCTCGGCCCTGCTGTCCTTTCCTCAAGTCTGCATGGTTATTAAACAATGTTTGTTCTTTAAAGATAGCATTAAGATTTTATCTCTGTCTATTGCCTTCAGATTTCAACAGGAAGGAGCATTGGGTGTTCTTTAAGAACCTTTGGAGTCTGAAGATAGAAGATTGACCAGGGATTTCCATATTTTGAGTTTGAACCTAATGTGAGTAGTAATTTACAGAGAATCTCAGTTTTATCCCAAATTTCCTATTATTGCCCCAAGAAGGATCACAACAATATCTGAGTGCCTCTTTAGTTATTATCTGTCAACTTAGAGCCCACATTTCCCATGTAAAATGCAACAACTGTTCCTTTTATATATGTTATGGGTGTTACATGAGAAAATGTTATGTATCACACCTGGCATATTCTAACACTGAACAAGTATCTGTTTATCTATTTAAAGTGTTTTTTTTTTCTGTTATATTTGAGAAAGGGTTACAGATAGGCAAGGCTGGCCTTGAACATACTATGTAGATGAAAATGATTTTGAGTTTCTGAGTAGAAGCTCCTGCTTCCATGTCTTGAGTGTTTGGTATGTACCACCATTCTTAACTGCTTTCCTTTAAAATGAAATATTTTTTCTTTCTTTTCTTTTCTTTTCTATTCTTTTCTTTTCTTCCTTCCTTCCTTCCTTCCTTTCTCCCTCCCTCTCTCTTTCTTTCTCCCTCCCCCCCTCCTTCCCTCCATCCCTCTCTCTCTCCCTCCCTCCCCTGCTTCCCTCCCTCCCTCCCTCCCTCCCTCTTTCTCTCTTTTCTCTCTCTTCCTTCCTTCCTTCCTTCCTTCCTTCTTTCCTTTCTGTCCTCTGTTAACCCAGTTCAACTGGTGATACTTGATTTGATTTTCAGCCAAAAAATATACCTTTGGGACATATTCTTCTTTCTCAGGTCAACTGCAATAAAGTTGTTTATTGTTGTTTTGTTTTTCTACATCGTATATCTCTGTATTTTACCTATGCACTAATGAAATAAGCATCATCATAATATTTTATGCCCTTTGAATATCCCAGGAACTCCAAATTTAATGTTGTGTGAAGCTTTATCCTTCATATTCCAGTGAAAATAATCTATCCCTCTTGCTTGCATTTTTGAATGCACCTTTGAAAAGATGCAGGGTTCTTAAGAGTTAAAATTACCTTAGCATACTTGTAATTTCAAGTAGTATGTTTCACTGGTTTTTGCTTTTCTATAATTTCATCTTTTAAAATTTTATTTGTAACTTTAGCAACTTAGAAAAAGAAGTTATCAGTTTAAATTGGTAGCAGACATAGGGGAGTTCTTCTAATCCAGGAGGCATGAACGTAATTTACTTAAAACTGCCTCATAAGGTCTAAATAAATTAATCTGGTTCTACTACTGACCTAAATATGGATAGTCTTTAGGGGGCAGGTCTTAGCTTTGTAAAATCATTAAAAATAATTCTAGCAGAGCCTCCCAGGTGACAGCTATATCCGGCTCCAATCAGCAAGTACTTGTGGGCATCGATAATAGTGTCTGGGTTTTGTAACTTTCTATGGGATGGATCACTAGGTGGGGTAGTCTTTGGATGGTCTTTCCCTCAGACTCTGCTCCATACTTTGTCTCTGTATCTCCTTCTGTGGGTATTTTGTTCCCCCTTCTAAGAAGGACCAAAGTATCCATACTTTGTTCTTCCTTCTTCTTGGGCATCATTTGATATGTGAATTGTGTTTTGGGTATTCCGAGCTTCTGGGCTAATATCCACTTATCAGTGAGTGCATACCATGTGTGTTCTTTTGTGATTGGGTTACCTCAATTAGGATGTTATTTTCCAGTTCCACCCATTTGCCAAAGAATTTCATGAATTCATTGTGTAAATATACCATATTTTCTGTTTCCGTTTCTCCATTGAGGGATATCTGGGTTCTTTCCAACTTCTGGCTATTATAAATAGGGCTGCTATAAACATAGTGGAGCATCTATCCTTATTATATGCTGGGGAATCCTCTGGGTATATGCCCAGGAGTGGTATAACAGGGCACTCTGGTAGTATCATGCCCAATTTTCTTAGGAACCGCGAGACTGATTTCCAGAGTGGTTGTAGCAGCTTGCGGTTCCACCAGCAGTGGAGGAGTGTTCCTCTTTCTCCACATCCTTGCCAGCACCTGCTGTCTCCTGAGTTTTTGGTCTTAGCCATTCTGACTGGTGTGAGGTAAAATCTCAAGGTTGTTTTGATTTGCATTTCCCTGATGATTAAGGATGTTGAACATTTCTTTAGGTGCTTCTCAGTCATTCTATATTCCTCAGGTGAAAATTCTTTGTTTAGCTCTGTACCCCATTTTTATTTTTATAGGGTTATTTGGTTCTCTGGAGTCTAACTTCCTGAGTTCTTTGCATATATTGGATATTAGTCCTCTGTCGGATGTAGGGTTAGTAACGATCTTTTCCCAGTTAGTTGGTTGCTGCTTTGTCCTATTGACAGTGTCCTTTGCCTTACATAAACTTTGTAATTTTATGAGGTCCCATGTGTCGATTCTTAGAGCATAAGCTATTGGTGTTCTGTTCAGAAAAATTTCCCCTGTGCCCATGTGCTCAAGGCTCTTCCCCAGTTTCTTTTCTATTAGTTTCAGTGTATCTGATTTTATGTGGAGGTCCTTGATCCACTTGGACTTGAGCTTAGAACAAGGAGATAAGAATGGGTCAATTTGCATTCTTCTGCATGTTGACCTCCAGTTGAGCCAGCACCATTTGTTGAAAAGGCTTTTTTCCACTGGATAGTTTTAGCTCCTTTGTCAAAGATCAAGTGACCATAGGAGTGTGGGTTCATTTCTGGGTCTCCAATTCTATTCCATTGATCTACCTACCTGTCACTGTACCAATACCATGCAGTTTTTAACACTATAGCTCTGTAGTACTGCTTGAAGTCCGGGATACTGATTCTCCCAGAAGTTCTTTTACTGTTGAGAATAGTTTTAACTATCCTGGGTTTTTTGTTATTCCAGATGAATTTGAGAATTGCTCTTTCTAACTCTATGAAGAATTGAGTTGGGATTTTGATGGGGATTGCATTGAATCTGTATATTGCTTTTGGCAAGATGGTCATTTTTACTATATTAATCCTGCCAATCCATGAGCATGGCAGATTTTTCCATCTTCTGAGGTCTTCTTCAATTTCTTTCTTCAGAGACTTGAAGTTCTTGTCATACAGATCTTTCACTTGGTTGGTTAGAGTCACACAAGATACTTTGTATGGTTTGTGACTGTTGTGAAGGGTGTTGGGAGGCTCTGCTAGTGCATGACAACTACAGAGGGGGACACAATCAGCTGCCATTGGACTGAGCACAGGGTCCCCAATGGGGAGCCAGAGAAAGGACCCAAGGAGCGGAAGAGGTTTCCATAGGAGGAACAACGATATGAGCCACCCAGTACTCCCGGAGCTCCCAGGGACAAAATCATCAGCCAGAGAGTACACATGGAGTTAGCCATGGCTCCAGACACATAGGCAGCAGAGGATGGCTTTGTTGGACACCAAAGGGAGGAGAGGCCCCTGGTCCTGGAAAGGTTTGATGCTGTAGTATAGGGGAATGCCAGGACAGGGAATCGGGATGGGGTTGACTGGGGAACAGGGGGAGGGAAGATGGCTTATGGGACTTTTGGAAGGGGAATACCAGGAAAGGGGAAATCATTTGAAATGTAAATAAAGAATATATCTAAAAAAAAAGGAGCAGGGGGAGGGGAGGTGGGATAGGGGAAACCATGAAAGGGGATAACATTTGAAATGAAAATAAATAAAATATCCCATAATAATAAAAAAATAATTTTATGATGCAATGTTGAAGTATTCATTATTCTGGTGCATATATCTGAGAATTCTGCTCTTTAAGTGATAGAATGTGTATTATGTGGATCTAAGAAAAATAAGCTAAAACTTCTGCCTTTGTGGCAAACTTTCCCTTTTTTACTATCTACTTCTACTTCCTTTAGATAATATCAATGAAATTCTCAACAAATATTTCAGTCACTTTCTCTTACCATGTGGGAGATATTTCCATGCATGATATGAAAAATTTACTCAGTAATCATGCCCAGAATCTCTCCTCAGTGGACATGCTTTATGTATCTTTTTAACGGAGGGAGAACTCTGTGATCATGAAATATTGCATTTACTTCTTTCATGACATCATGACTATAGTAAGTTAGTATTTGGTAGTGAAAGTGCCCCATGTTTGTTAGAAAGAGGAAAGAATTTTACTCAAAAAGGATGGCCAGTGGAGACCATTCATTGGGCAAAGCATTTGCTGATACAGAATCACAAGGATTGAGGTTTCAATTCCCAGTCCCCTTGTAAATGTTGACGGGCGTGGTAGCCAACCGGCAACTTCAGAGTTAGAGACACACACAGTGGGTAGATCCTTAGAGCCCTGGACAACAAGACTAGCCATATTGGCAAGCTCTAGATCAACTGAGAGACCTTGCTGCTATGGGTATAATAGAGAATAGAGAAGGATGACTCCCAATACCGCTTTAGGTCCCCATATGCGCTTGAACGTACACAAACATGCATGAGCACCACACAGACACATGCAAAAAAAAAAAAAAAAAAAAACAGGTGTTGGATGTAGCTGTCTAGGTCCAATCACTTAAATCATGGTCTTTCAACTTCCAAGTTATGACTGACTCTCAGAAAGAGAGTGAGTGTGGGTGTGAGAAAGCCATTTGATTTTCAATCTCATCTAGAGGAGGTGACCACCACTCAGACATCTTGAATGTAACCATGAGCTGAGACACCCCATGCTGTGACAGGAATTTCCCAGCCAAGTAGTTACAAAAGATAATCACTAAGGAATCCTGAGTTTTACAAAATGTTTAGAAATCTGTGGGAGTCAAGGCACAGAGTTGTCTTTGAAAGAAAAAGACTTCCTGTTTTGGCTTGCTCTTCACAGTGAGACAACTTCTGAGAAGAGGTTTCCTCTTCTCCTTTCTCTTCCATGCCACTTCTTGAAATATAAGCCAAGTGATTTTTAAAAGATGTTACAGCCTGGCGGACATTCCTCAAGACTTCTCTCACAGTGAGAATAAAATCCAAGCTGTCCTCTGGGGGTTCCTAAGGTTCCTAAGGTCCTTGGATCTTGTTGCTACACTCCCCTCCAGGGCTCACCCTCCAGCCTCCCAGCCTGACAGTCTACTCAAGGGATCATACCAACTTCTGCCTCAGGGCCTACAGAAAGCCTTTTTCCTGAGATCCCAGCATTGGTAGCTACTGACCCTTGAGAATACAGTTCAAATGTTACCTTCTGAGAGCTATTAAAAAAAAAATCCCCTTTTCAAAGCGTGTCTTCTGGAAGTGAGACAGCACATACAAGTATCCTAGTTTGGAAAGATTTTTCTGGGGACAGAAAATATTGCAAAGTAGAGCTGAATTTTATACCATGGACAAAAACCAAACAAACAGACAAACTTGACCCTGTGTGGATCACTGGAGTATGAGTAGAAACAGAACTTTTGATTATTTTTTTTCCTGAAGTATTTGTATTAAGTTTGTTTGATGAACCAACAAAATGGCCAGGGAGGTGGGTTTGGCCTAATACTCTTGTGCTATAATGTTAATTTTGTTCCCCAAAAGTTCTTACACAAGTGTCTGCAGTGGCGCTAGTGTCCATTTCCCTGATTGGGTCTGGGGTAACAGAGATGGAATATAGATTTTAAGGATGTTAACTCTGGAATACTGGAGGGGAGTGTTTGCTAGCCTCAGGAAGGATTAGAAGTGTCCAGCCTTTGAGCTAGCCAAGGCATATCAAAATTAACTGGTGTGTGTGTGTATGTGTGTGTTTGTGTGTGTGTGTGTTGTTGTTGTTTAAATTTTAAGCAACTTTTATCATGATTTAGGAAAGTTGGGCACTAAAATAAATTACTCCACAGTATTATGTGCTAGAAATTCAGGATTCAGCAGGAAAATTCCCTACCCTTTGATGGCTTTTATTTTAGTAGGGGAAACAGCAAATAGATACTTACTGGAGTTCAGGTCATTCAGTGGCTCTTGAGAAGAAACAGAAAAAAGTAACTTTCCTAGAGGCTTTATGGTCCCAAGTGTCAGGGGGATGTTAGGCATTTAGTTTCTGTTTTGCTTTTTTTAGATGTATGCCCTTGTGTGGAATTCATTTGCATGCCTTTGACATCCCACAGTGAAAGTACATAAAGCAATATGAAGCAGATATAAATACTGAACAGGACTTTGTCAGAAATGCTATGAACCACGTTGGCCTTTCCCAGTGCCACAGTTGAAAGGACAGCTCATTGATGGATGATGCAACAATGAGCGAATGCTCGATCTGAGCGACACATCAAATCAAACTATAAACGCACTAGCTCTATGATGTTGATCAAGATGTTCTGCATCTTGACTTGTAGAATTTGCAAGATGTACCTTGACACAAAATAAACACATGTATTCTTAAACAATGCTGGAGCTTGCAAAGAGGTGATTTTTACATATGTGTGTAAAAGCACCTACAGTTTTTATAATAAACAGATGATATATTCTTACCGGGGTAACTGTCGAATGTCTCCAGAATATTGTTCATATTTGTAGTTTACCACGTACCACTGGGAACTGTAGAATTTACAAGCCTGAAATGGCAGAAAAGATAGTTATAAAAATTGCCATTAAGCCGGGCAGTGGTGGCACATGCCTTTAATTCCAGCACTGTGAGGCAGAGGCAGGCTAGTCAGAGGCTAGCCTGGTCTACAGAGTAAGTTCTAGGACAGTCAGGCTATACAGAGACACCCTATCTCGAAAAACAACAACAACAACAACAAAAAATTGCCATTAAAAGTTGGTTGTGCTAGCAAAATGTTCTCCTAATCACAGGTGGGCACGAAGGTGGCCATATTGGCCACTTCAAAGTAGGTAAGAGTTCTTCTGAATCCTTAGACATCCTCCAGTGTCATGGAACTCTCTGCAGACTCCTAGAGAAGGCACTGGTCAACACAGTTATTCTGTTTTCCCCCATCATCAGGAAACCCAACACCACAGTCATCACTGAGTCAGAGCTGATGTGCGGCTCTCAACAAGAAGCAAGCGTCACCACACCCATCATTGATGGTCCCCAGTCACCAAGGATGCTTTCATTTGATTTCAGCCTCTTTTTTTTCACTTTGCTTTTGTAACTCAACTACTGTTCCTTCTGCTCCTTTAATATTCCCACCATTGTTGGCTCAGTCTGGAGCTGGCTTTTCAACTCTCTCTCAAACCTATGCTTTTCCATTACTCTGAGTTTCATAGAATGTTAATAAAAGACTGCTTAGGATTATGTTGAAAATGAAGCTAGTGAATTATGTGTGTTGTATACATGTGTGTCCATGTGTGTATGTGTAAGTGGAGGCCAGAGATGGATTTGGGGATGGTCACTCTCTGCCTTATCTTTTGAGCCTGGAACTCACAAATTAGGCAATCAAAGCATAGCAGTGAGCTTCAAGGGTCCTCTGGTTTCTGCCTGCTTGGCACTATCCACAGTTTTAGGATTACAAGTGTGTGTCCCTAGGCTTAGAATTACATATATGTACTGAAGACAGGAAGCTAAGTCCCTATACAGCTCTATTGACTGTATCCTCTCCCTAAGCCTTGATTTCATACTACTAATAGACATAAAATATTTTACAAACACCTACCTACCATGTAGCTTATTGTAATAACCATGGATTTGTAATCAAGATTTCACTATCTCAAACTAAATTCTAAGACCCTCCCCTTTAATTCTAAAATGACAGGAGTTTGAGAATTAAGTAGCTGAATATTAGGATGACAAGCAGACCGTATCTTTTTGCACTAGTGGAAAAAAATTGAGGCACAAAACATTTATTGACCTATCAGGAATAATGGCCGATGAGGTTGTCTTTGTAACCGAGGACAAAACAGAGAAGATTCATAGATGCTGCAGGCAGGAAAGTGAGGTCATGTCTTCTGTCCAGTTAGATGGAAAGGCGGGGTACAGTCCACTGCAGACAGGGGGAGTAAAAAAAGTCATGGACTAGGTGGAAAAGAACCATAACCCCAGGAATCCAGGCTCTTTGACTAGGATCGCTGTGGTCTTTCTGTTCCTTGTCTGGATCTTTGATAACCTTGCTTAACATGAGACCTAATAGACAAGGCCCCCATTTAAGAGGTCTGAAGTATGGGACTTCAGTTGTACAAGATAGGTTGGTTAGGGAACCTTATCTGTTCTGGATTTCTCTGGCCCTGATTCCTCTCAGCCCTATAGTCGTGTTTGTTCAGGGAAGTACCCACGCACAAACTGGCAAGTGAGGACAAAGCAAGTTAGGCTGGGACAAAGGCAGGAGTGGGAGGCTAGCAGGGTGATCACAGAGCCAATGGAGACTACAAAAGTGCTGATCATGGAGACAGAGTACAGGCTGGGAGGAGAGAAGGAGACGGAAGGGGGATCAGAATGGGGTTCTAAATGGTAGTTAGTCTTAAGTTAAAACTTTTTGCATGTCATGACATAGTAGAGTGACCATCCTTAACTATATGTACTGTGATTTCAAAAGGCTAGAAAATGGATTTTTAATGTCATGAAAAGCAAGCAAAATGTGAGACAACAGATATTGACTCAGATCTGAAATGATTCAACATATACATACAACATCATATTATTTCATGCATGTTTTGGTTTTATATACTAGTTTTTTAATTTTAAGAAAAAAGTCACTTACTGTGTGTGTGCCTCTGTGTATGCACAGACATGCATGCATGCATGCTACAGCACACCTGTGGAGGTGCCTCTGTGTGTGCACAGACATGCATGCATGCTATAGCCCCCCTGTGGAAGTTAGAGGATAATTTTTGGGAGTTGGTTCTTTCCTTCTACTGTGTGGACGCAGGTCTCTCTTATTTCTTGGCATACTTCAGACTAACAGTCTTTGAGCTTCTGGCTGATGTGCCTGCCTATGTATCTCATCTTGCATTAGGCATGTTGGTGTTATGGATGCAAATGGTACTACTGCATTTGACTTTTTCCTCTTTTCTTTCTTCCTTCCTTCCTTCCTTCCTTCCTTCCTTTCTTTCTTTCTTTCTTTCTTTCTTTCTTTCTTTCTTTCTTTCTTTCTTTCTTCCTTTCTTCCTTCCTTTTCTTTTTTTTTTTTCTTTTTCTTCTTTTAAATGTGACTCTAGAACTCAGGTTATGTGGCAAATGCTTCTAACCACTGGGCCAATTCTCAAGCTCTCTTTACCATTTTTTTAAGTACACAAATAAATAAAAATGACATCTCTCAGACCTCATCAGAGGAGGTTCTTTGCACATCTTTTGGACAATCATCAACAAAGAAGCTCACAGATGGTGAACCTGCAGAGGGTAAGTGTTTTGTGCTCAGGCACAAATGGGACATCTGTGTCATACCCTCTCCAGTTAAGCTCAGAGCCCACAGAGGAGAGGCATGAAGACTGTAAGACCTAGAGGCCAAGGGAGACTGACATAACCAAGGTCTTCTGGGCATGATAGGATCTCTGCACTCATGAACGCATCCCAGCTACCATGGTTGGCTGCACAAGACCTGCACATGAGCAAGCCAATCAACATTCCAGTATCCACTTGCATGAGCACCCTTGTCCAACTGAGGAGTGCACAGTTAGTGATTCCAGTATAGCAGTGCATGAGCACCTGAAACTAGCCGAGGAGTTGACAGTTAATGATATCTGGGGGAAGGAAAGTCAGTTTTTATAAGGGTGTGGCCCCTGGTAGGTCCATGAACCTCAGTGGGTGGCCTCACACTCATGAGTATATGGGCAGAAAAAGCTCGACTTGGTGGGTCATGACAAAATAGATCAAAGAGGACACAAAGTGGGGAGCCTGTGGCAGGGTGGATCTGGGAGGGGTTAGGGGGATAAGTAGGGAGGAGATATGATCAAAATGAATTGTGCCCATGTAGGAAAGATATATTTTAAGAAGAAAAACAACATTCTTTTCTCCTTCTCTAAAAGAGGACCGCCCCCCAGTAAGACAGGTGAACACAGAGAATAAAGGAATTTAAGGAGGTCTGAAAGACTGGATTGAATGGGTTTCAACAAACAGTGTATTTAGCTAATGTTCAGCAGTGACTTGCCAATCCTCGAGTCAGATTTGCAAAGTGCAGACAAAGAAAACTGAGCTTTTAATAGGTTCGTTGGCTAAAACGTCTTTCTTCGTTTTAGACAAAAATGCCAAGCATTCAGACAGGGAGCAGAAAGGCCAAGAGCATGCTGAGCCAGGCTGTCTGGACTCCCAGGGGAGGGGTCATTTCGTCTCCCTTACCTTCTCCTTGCTTCCTATCTTATGGTCATTTTCATGTGGGACAAAATGTGTTTTGAGATTTTTTTTTAAATTCATGTGCATGAATGTTTTGCCTGGCTGAATATGTGTGCATCATGTATGTCCCTGGTGCCCTTTGAAGCCCAGGGAGGATACCAGATTCCCTGAAACTAGAACAACAGAGGGTTGTGACAGAGGGTTGTGTATGCTGGGAGGCAAACTTTGGTCCTCTGTAAGAGCAGTAAGTACTCAATAACTGAGTTATTTCTACTGCCTTGAAAATATGCTTTAAAATGGAAATTGACATCCACTCCCTGTTCTTATTCCTCTAGAAAATGTTTTATTATTTTCTAATCCATTTTTTTTCTAGTTTGTTCTGTTTACTTTTGAATATGGATATTATTTTTATTCGGTTAATATGTTGCAAGGATTTATTTTGCTTACTTTCTTTTTCTTTCCTTTATTGTTCATTATTGTTTTAATTTTGGTGGTACGAGATATTGAACCCAGAGCCTTGAACACGTTAGGCACGATACCACATATTTGCATCTGCAGTTCCTATAACGGAGACCTAGACCTTAGTATGTATACCCTGAAACTTTAGCACAACAGGCTCCATGATGAAAGTGCCATCCAGGATGTAAAACCCAGCACATAGACATCACCACCTGCCCAAACTGAAGCAAAGACCTAATCCATCAAATCCATAATCCAGGGACTGTCTAAAAAATGTACTAACCTTGCTTTTGGGCTGCCATAGTTCACTTCTGGCTAACTGTTCTTGTTAACTGCAATATGTCAGCTCAGAACATAGTTTTTGTGCTTAAAGGCTCACCCTGAGAAAGGTTCAGTGCTACACTATGTTCCTGAACACTCAGTATTGTTGCTGGCCGGTTAATAAAGAATTTCCATTGATTTAAACCCATATCTGCGCAGTCTTCTTTGGTGGATACACTACAACAGTCCCATTTAGATTTGCTTTCTAAATTTTTTTTTAGGTGGAATGAGAGCTTATACTATAATAATTCATTAACCCAAGTCTCCTACAGTTGAAGATTATTCATCCAGTAATTCATTTAACAAACACTCTTTTTATTTATTTATTATTTTTTTTATATTTTATTTTATTTTAATTTACATTCCAAATCATTTCCCCTTTCCCGTTTCCTCCCTCCACGAAAGTCCCATAAGCCCCCTTCCCTCCCTCTTTTCTCCATTCAACCCCCTCTCCTTTCTCTATCCTGGCATTCCCTTACATCCAGTCTTTCCAGGACCAGGGGTCTCTCCTTCCATCTTCTTAGAAATCTATTGATATGCGAATTGTGTCTAGGGTATTCCGAGATTCTGGGTTAATATCCCCTTATCAGTGACTGCATACCATGTGTGTTCTTTTGTGATTGGGTTACCTCACTAAGGATGATATTTTCAAGTTCTGACCATTTGCCTAGGAATTTCGTGAATTCATTGTTTTTAATTGCAGAGTAGTATTCCATTGTGTAGATATACCACATCTTCTGAATCCATTCCTCCGTTGAGGGACATCTGGGTTCTTTCCAGCTTCTGGCTATTATAAATAAGGCTGCTATGAACATAGCGGAGCATGTGTCCTTATTGCATGCAGGTAAAGCCTCTGGGTATATGCCCAGGAGTGGTATAGCCGGATCCTCCGGGAGTGTCATGCCCAGTTTTCAGAGGAACCGCCAGACTGCTTTCCAGAGTGGTTGTACCAGCTTGCAATTCCACCAGCAGTGGAGGAGTGTTCCTCTTTCTCCACATCCTCGCCAACAACTGCTGTCTCCTGTGTTTTTGATCTTAGCCATTCTGACTGGTGTGAGATGGAATCTCAGGGTTGTTTTGATTTGCATTTCCCTAATGACTAAGGATGATGAACATCTCTTTAGGTGCTTCTCAGCCATTAGATATTCTTCAGGTGAGAACTCTTTGTTTAGCTCTATACCCCATTTTTTAATAGGGTTACTTGCCTCTCTGGAGTTTAACTTCTTGAGTTCTTTGTATATATTGGATATTAGCCCTCTGTCGGATGTAAGGTTGGTAAAGATCATTTCCCAGTTAGTTGGTTGCTGCTTTCTCTTTTTGACAGTGTCTTTTGCCTTGCAAAAACTTTGTAATTTAATGAGGTCCCATTTGTCTATTCTTGATCTTAGAGCATAAGCTATTGGAGTTCTGTTCAGGAAATTCTCCCCTGTGCCCATATGTTCAAGGTTCTTCCCTAGTTTCCCTTCTATTAGTTTCAGTGTGTCTGGTTTTATGTGGAGATCCTTGATCCACTTGGAATTGAGCTTAGTGCAAGGAGATAAGAATGGGTCAATTTGCATTCTTCTGCATGTTGACCTCCAGTTGAGCCAGCACCATTTGTTGAAAAGGCTATCTTTTTTCCACTGGATGGTTTTAGCTCCTTTGTCAATGATCAAGTGACCATAGGAGTGTGGATTCATTTCTGGGTCTTCAAATCTGTTCCATTGATCTACATGCCTGTCACTGTACCAATACCATGCGGTTTTTAACACTATTGCTCTGTAGTACAGCTTGAGGTCCGGGATACTGATTCCCCCAGAGGTTTTTTTACTCTTGAGAATAGTTTTAGCTATTCTGGGTTTTCTGTTATTCCAGATGAATTTTTGAATTGCTCTTTCTAACTCTATGAAGAATTGAGTTGGGATTTTGATGGGGATTGCATTGAATCTGTATATTACTTTTGGTAAGATGGTCATTTTTATTATATTAATCCTGCCAATCCATGAGCATGGCAGATTTTTCCATCTTCTGAGGTCTTCTTCAATTTCTTTCTTCAGAGACTTGAAGTTCTTGTCATACAGATCTTTCACTTGTTTGGTTAGAGTCACGCCAAGATACTTTATATGGTTTGTGGCTATCGTGAAGGGTATCATTTCTCTTACTTCTTTCTCAGCCTGCTTATCCTTTGAGTATAGGAAGGCTACTGACTTGCTTGAGTTGATTTTATATCCGGCCACTTTGTTGAAGTCATTTATCAGCTGTAGGAGTTCTCTGGTGGAGTTCTTTGGGTCGCTTATGTATACTATCATATTGTCTGCAAATAGTGATAGTTTGACTTCTTCCTTTCCAATTTGTATCCCTTTGACCTCTTTTTGTTGTCTAATTGCTCTAGCTAGAACTTCAAGTACTATATTGAAAAGATATGGAGAGAGAGGACAGCCTTGTCTAGTCCCTGATTTTAGTGGGATTGCTTCAAGTTTCTCTCCATTTAGATTGATGCTGGCTACCGGTTTGCTGTAAATTGCTTTTACTATGTTTAGCTATGGGACTTGAATTCCTGATCTTTCCAAGACCTTTAGCATGAAAGGATGCTGAATTTTGTCAAATGCTTTCTCAGCATCTAATGAGATGACCATGTGGTTTTTTTCTTTGAGATTGTTTATATAGTGGATTACATTGATGGATTTCCTTATATTGAACCATCCCTGCATCCCTGGGATGAAGCCTACTTGATCGTGGTGAATGATCGTTTTGATGTGTTCTTGGATTCGGTTGGCAAGAATTGTATTGAGTATTTTTGCATCGATATTCATAAGAGAGATTGGCCTGAGATTCTCTTTCTTTGTTGGATCTTTGTGTGCTTTTGGTATTAGTGTAATTGTGGCTTCATAGAACAAGTTGGGTAGTGTTCCTTCTGTTTCTATTTTGTGGAACAGTTTGAAGAGTATTGGTGTTAGGTCTTCTTTGAAGGTCTGATAGAATTCTGCACTAAAACCATCTGGACCTGTGCTTTTTTTGGTTGGAAGACTTCCAATGACAACTTCTATTTCTTCAGGGGTTATAGGATGGTTTAGATGGTCTATTTGATCCTGATTTAATTTTGGTACTTGGTATCTGTCAAAGAAATTGTCCATTTCCTCAAGATTTTCTAGTTGTGCTGAATACAGGTTTTTGTAGTAGGATCTGATGATTTTTTGAATTTCCTCAGTTTCTGTTGTTATCTCTCCCTTTTCATTTCTGATTTTATTAATTTGGATACTATCTCTGTGCCCTCTGGTTAGTCTGGCTAAGGGCTTATCTATCTTGTTGATTGTCTCAAAGAACCAACTCCTCATTTTGTTGATTCTTTGCATGGTTTTATTTGTTTCTACTTGATTGATTTCAGCCCTGAGTTTGATGATTTCCTGCCTTCTACTCCTCTTTGGTGTATTTGCTTCTTTTTGTTCCAGGGCTTTCAGGTGTGCCATTAAGTTGTTAGTGTATGCTGTCTCCCGTTTCTTTTTGGCGGCACTCAGGGCTATGAATTTTCCTCTTAGCACTGCTTTCATTGTGTCCCATAAATTAGGGTATGTTGTGCCTTCATTTTCATTAAATTTCAAAAAGTCTTTGATTTCTTTCTTTATTTCCACCTTGACCAAGTTATCAATGAGTAGAGCATTGTTCAGCCTCCATGTGTACGTGGGTTTTCTTTTGTTTTTGTTGCCATTGAAGACCACCCTTATTCCATAGTGATCTGATAGGAGGCATGGGATTAGTTCTATCTTCTTATATCTGTTGAGGTCTGATTTGTGACCAATTATATGGTCAATTTTGGAGAAGGTACCATGAGGTGCTGAGAAGAAGGTGTATTCTTTAGCTCTAGGATGAAATGTTCTATATATATCTGTTAGTTCCATTTGGTCCAAGGCTTCAATTAGATTCACTGTGTCCCTGTTTAGTTTCTGCTTTCCTGAACGATCCATTTCAGAGAGCGGGGTGTTGAAGTCACCCACTATTATTGTGTGCGGTGCGATGTGTGCTTTGAGTTTTAGTAAAGTTTCTTTTACGAATGAGGGTGCCCTTGCATTTGGAGCATAGATATTCAGAATTGAGAGTTCTTGATGGTGGATTTTTCCCTTGATCAGTATGTAGTGTCCTTCTGTGTCTTTTTTGATGACTTTAGGTTGAAAATCAATTTTATCTGATATTAGGATGGCTACTCCACCTCGTTTCTTGGGGCCATTTGCTTTTAAAATTGTTTTCCAGCCTTTTACTCTGAGGTAGTGTTTGTCTTTGACACTGAGGTGCGTTTCCTGCATGCAGCAAAATGCTGGGTCCTGTTTACGTATCCAGTCTGCTAGTCTATGTCTTTTAATTGGGGAATTGAGACCATTGATATTAAGAGAGATTAAGGCATAGTGATTATTGCATCTGCCATTCTTGACGCTATCTTTATGTTTGAGTGGTTATCTACTTTTGGGTTTGATTCAAGAAGGTTATTATCTCATTTTTTCCAGGGTGTTGTTTCTCTCCCTGTATTGGAGGTTTCCACCTATTATCTGTTGCAGTGCTGGATTTGTGGAAAGATATTGTGAAAATTTGGTTTTATCATGGAATATCTTGGTCTCTCCATCTATGGTGATTGAGAGTTTTGCTGGGTATAGTAGTCTAGGCTGGCATTTGTGCTGTCTTAGTGTCTGCATGAGATCTGCCCAGGATCTTCTGGCTTTCATAGTCTCTGGTGAGAAGTCTGATGTGATTCGGATAGGTCTTCCTTTGTATGTTACTTGGCCCTTTTCTCTTACTGCTTTTAGTATTCTTTCTTTGTTTAGAACATTTGGTGTTTTGATTATTATGTGACGGGAGGTATTTCTGTTCTGTTCCGGTCTGTTTGGAGTTCTGTCGGCTTCTTGTATGTTCATCGGCATCTCTCTCTTTAGGTTAGGGAAGTTTTTCTCCATAATTTTGTTGAAGATGTTTACTGGCCCTTTAAGTTGCAAATCTTCACTCTCATCTATACCTATAATCCTTAGGTTTGGTCTTCTCATTGTGTCCTGGATTTCCTGGATGTTTTGGGTTACACGTTTTTTGCATTTTGCATTTTCTTTGACTGTTGAGTCGATGCTTTCTATAGAATCTTCAGCACCTGAGATTCTTTCTCTTGTATTCTATTGTTGATGTTTGCATCTATGACTCCTGATTTCTTCCCAAGGTTTTCTATCTCCAAAGTTGTCTCCCTTTGTGATTTCTTAGTTGTTTCTACTTCCTTTTTTAGTTCCTGGATGGATTTGCTGAGATCCTTCACTTGTTTGTTTGTATTTTCCTGTATTTCTTTAAGGTATTTTTGCATTACCTCTTTCAGGATTTCTGCCTGTTGACCCACGTTCTCCTGCATTTCTCTGAGCGATTTTTGTGTTTCCTCCTCATGGGAATCCATCTGTTGATCCATCGTCTCCTGCATTTCTTTAAGCAGTTCTCATGTTTCCTTTGTAAGGGCATCTAACCATTGATTCATTTCTTTAAGCAATTTTTGTGTTGCCTCCTTATGGGCATCCGTCTGTTGACCCATATTCTTCTGCATTTCTTTATGCAATTTTTGTGATTCCTTTGTGAGTGCATCTACCCGTTGATTCATCTCGTTAAGCGATTTTTGTGTTGTCTCCTTGTGCGCCTCCATCTTTTGATCCATGTTCTCCTACATTTCTCTAAGCGATTTTTGTGTTTCCTTTGTAAGGGGCTTCTAACCGTTGGTTCATGGTCTCCTGTAATTCTTTATTAGATTTATTTGTGTCCTTCTTGTGATCCTCTAATAGCATCATGAGAAGTGATTTTAAATCCAGATCTTGTCTTTCGGGTGTGGTGGGGTATCCAGGACTTGCTGCTGTTGTAGAGTTGGGTTCGGATGGTGCCATATTACTTTGATTTCTGTTAGTAACATTCCTACGTTTGCCTTTTGCCATCTGGTTACCTCTGATGTTAGTTGGTCCTGCTGTCACTGGCTGTTGGTTGGACCTCCTGTGAGCCTGCAAAGCTATTTCTGCCACCCCTGGTTTACCAGGATTCCCCTGGCACAGATTTCTGGGGCCTACCCTGCTCCTGAGTGACTTTGGAGCCCTGATGTGCCTTGCCCCAAGTGATGTTATATTGGGGAGTCCTTGCACATCCAAAGGCTCAGCATAGTGGATACCTGGAGCAGTGGTCGCCAAAGGGAGGCTGGTAGGCTCCTGCCCTGTGCAGGGGAGTGTGATCTCTCCTAGAGTGGGGGGGGGGCTGGAGGGGGCATCTCTCTGCCAGGCAGAAGTCCCACAGCAGAGCTAGCACGCTGGTTACTGCAGATCTGCCCAGCTCTTGGGAGCTGCGTACACACAATCCACCCGAGACCCAAGCGATATTATGCCTGTCTGTCTCTGAGCCTGGCAGTCCCAACTTCTCGGCCACTGGAGCAAAGATGGCGGAGTGCACTCTGCACTCTCTCCGTGGCGCTGGTCACCCTGCAGAGGCGATGGCCTGCAGATCTGGCACCCAGACGACCACAGCGCTGTCCCGTTCTTGGGCGCAGGCGGAAGCCCCAACAGGCTGTGTCCCAAGTGATGTTATACTGGGGAGAGCCTGGGTACCTGTCTCTTCAGTGCAGTCTACCGGAACAGAGGTCGCGGAAGGGAAGCTGGTAGGCTCCCGCCCAGTGCGGGGGGGGGGGGGGTCCCTCTGCCAGGCAGAAGTCCCACAGCAGAGTTGGCGCACTGGTTACTGTAGATCTGCCCAGCACTTGGGAGCCGCCTACACACAAGCCGCCCGAGACCCAAGCGATATTATGCCTGTCTGTCTCAGAGCCTGGCAGTCCCAACTTCCCGGCCACTGGAGCAAAGATGGCGGAGTGCACTCTGCACTCTCTCCATGGCGCTGGTCCTAACAAACACTCTTAAGTCTTGATATAACGCAGGAGTGGTTCGAGGTTGTAAGAATCTCCAGTAAACAACAAAGAGAGACCCACCTCTTCCTTATGTCACTGTGAAAGGCTGGTGAGAAAGAAAATGGAAAAATTACAGGTTATGTCTTGTATCAGACAATGGGAATGTCGCAAGAAATTATCTCAGCAGAGAAAGGGGATGGGAGATGTGATTTAAATAGGGTGGGTCTTATGGAAAAGGTGACATGAATGCGGACTCTCAGGAGGGAAGCAAGTAACTTGTTTTCATGATCACTTCAAATCTGATGCCATTATGGAAAAGATTTATATCTTCCTACCTACGGCCCCTCAACCCTCCTCTAAGCAGTACCCGCTTTGGATGCTATTTTTAGGACAGAATTTTCAAAGTAGTTTAAATATTTTCTCATTTTTGAAACATTGGTCAATGATCTCGGTCAAATATTTTTTACTTATTAGGATCTCAGACTCAGTTTCTGAGCACTCAGAACACTGGGCTGGGCAAGATGCTTCTGCTGTGGAACTTATCTGAAGTGTGTTAGTAGGACACAGATGTGCAGATCTAGGGTTCACTGAACTTTTCTTCCTATGGGTAACTATTTCAACCATGATAAATATGTATACTTACATGCATTATACACACTGTTTGCAATAGGCCATACATTTAACTGACCTCAAGATTTTCTTGCTACTCATGAAATCTACTCCTCCTCCTCCTCTTCCTCTTCCTCCTCCTCCTCCTCCTCCTTCTTCTTCTTCTTCCTCTCTCTCTCTCTCTCTCTCTCTCTCTCTCTCTCTCTCTCTCTCTCTCTCTTTCTCTCTCTCTCTCCTTTCTCATTTTTTACTATTCTCACTTACTAGATCAGAGACGCAGGAAGAGATGTGTTTCTTTACTTAGGACTCACCTATGACAGAGAGAAAAATTCAGATGGGATTTGTCTGGCTCTAAAAGTCCATTCAGCAAATGTATGCATTGTCTGATCAATGCCTACTGCTTTCTATAAGCCATCTGGTCTATCACTCTGAAAGTTTGATGGTGTTTTTGTTTTTGTCCTAGATTCTGACAGGTCTGGTTTTGAATTCTCTTGTCTCATTCATTATCTGTGGCATCTCAAATGGGTAGCTTAGTAATTCTAACTTTCTCTATCCATCTAAATACCACCGATTTTGCAAAGACCAAATACAATAACCCCTATACAACTCTTAGCATAAAAAAGTACTCCACCAATATTTGCTTTAAAAAAAATAACCAATTCTTCCAGCAAGCTTGATCCAGTCTGTAACTCACATTCATTTCAATTGCCAATAACAACTTGTTTTCCTTGCTTTGTGTAAGGAGAGTTTGGGGAGATGCAATAGCAGTGATTTTGAAGAATTATGTTCTCATTGTATTTCTTCTGCAGTTACTGGCAAGGTTTCATGTTAGGTGGTGGGCTGGTGGAAACCGAGGGCTGGCTGGCTGGTTCTTGAGACCCACTTCTCAATCTGTAATTTCTCTGATTCTGTGGAAGCCGGTGCATTTTACAAACACATCACATTTCTCCTACGCAGAGATGGCACTCACTTTCAAATGCTATGCATAGAAAATTACTCTCTATTCTTTGTTGCAGCCCACACACAGTCACTCTAAAATGATCATTAGAAACAGCGATGGTTTGTGGCTACAGCATCTCTTTGGCCAAAAGCAAAGCTGAAATCCAGAGTCCCAGGCTAGTTCTACATGTTACAACAAGGCAGTGGCTTCCTCTTGCCCTTATGGACTTCCTCGCCCTTGGTGCCTAGCCCTGTGTCCAGACTTCAGCTCCCCATCCCTCTTCATCTGGAGCCTGGCACCCTGTACCTCCCAGTGGAAGACTGAGCAGGAACTAGTGGAACTAGTAATTTTTTCAGAGATATTCTGCTGCACATTTTTCTTCATTTACCATTTCATTTGATGTGTATCTTTTTTTTTCTATCTCTATGTGTGTTTAGATAGAAAAATCCTAGCTAACCTTGACATGATCACAGGCTATAGAATAATCATGATAGTGTTCTAAAAATCAGGTTCGTGAATCTTTTGGGGTTGCTGAGTTCTACCTCAATGTCACGAAGTCAGAATCTTTGTAGAGGCGTTGTAGATATATCTTTTTATTTATATATATATATATATATATATATATATATATATATATATATATATATATATATAAAACACTACAGTTGATTCCAAATGATATAAAAGCCCAAGTGATAATGTGTTCTGGTTCTCATCACTCTAACTTAGGGTATTAGGTCCCATCTTTAAGCCATGGGTTCTAATAACTCATACAAATTATAGACACATTTATTTTAAATTATTTTATTTATTATATGCTATGTTTGTGGACATTTTGCTTGCACCATATTTGAACCATGTTTGTGTGTAATGCCTATGGAGGCCAGAAGAGGACATTGGATCCCCTGGAACTTAGCTACAGTGAGAGGACTAAACTCAGAGCCAGGCTGACTCTATGACAGGCTGTAAACTGACAATTTGGGAGACTAGGCCTACGTTTCTGCTTCCTGGAAATGGAACCTGGATCCAGTAACCGAATCCAGGCAACCACAGCTTTGGGCAGCCCATCCGAGGACACCTTTTTACCTGGCCTGAAGTAAGAATAGGTAAATAGAATGAATAAGTGACTTCCCCACCCCCCAGGGTGGTCTCCAGAGCCTAACCAATTGTAGAATTAGTCAGAACACTAAAGATAGAACTAACTAGTCAAGGGTAAAGGGCACAAACCTCTCCCTGGAATTTCCCTAACTGACAATAAAAGCTGGGCTTTCGAGCTGACTATGGGTCTATATTCACAAACGGGGAGACCCCTGGATGCAGGGAATTCAGCTAAATAAATGTTCTTTGCTTTTGCATACTATTCGAATTTGGGGGATCATTCTGTGGTGATCTTGGACCCCTTAGAAAAGTGGGGAGTTACAAGCGGCACCCCAAAGTGGTATAAAGAAAATATTTCATTTCCCCCTTTCTCTCCCTCTTTAGAGAAACATTAGTATCAATTCAAATCATGTTACGATTTCCGAACTAGCAATTTTTGTTTGGCAATACAATTTGTCAACCCCTTCAAAGGGCTGATAATTAGATTCTGGCTACAGAGCACTCAAAAGGTAACAAATGGCTTGTTAGTCACAAAATTATTTTCCCTTCTGGCTATGGAGGTTTATTTAATCATGCAAGTAGTTTCTTGCCAGAAAAATGAATGTGACCATAAAGAAACGATTGTGTTTCTTCATCCTCGCTGAGTAATTCTACATTTGCAAAATACAACAATTTTTATACTCGTGCCGTGGCTATTGAATCCATCAGGGAATTAAGTGAATAAAGGCAAATTACACATTGAAAGGATGACTGGATAATTTATTGCCTACATGAGACCTTTCAGTGGGAACAGAGGTGCCATTAGCCAGGTCAACAGCATAAGGGATTGTTCCTACAAAGAAGGACACGTGGTCACCTAACACATGGATACCATAGAAACAAAAGAAAAGGCACAGGGAACAATGGCTTCTTCAGTTGGATCACCCACGCTGTGTGTTCCCTTAATGCACAACAATTAATTTCTACTTGCCTAAAACCAAGTTGGATAGCTAAAGAGCTTGTCAAGCACTCAGCTGGGAAGTAAAAATGAGATTAGATACTACAAACACTGTGACATACGCATGACCTAGTTTTAGGTGGTATGGAGCGATCTTATAGAATGAGCTTCAATTCTGCTTTTAAAAATATCCCATGAGGGAGGGGCTGGAGCCATAGCTCAGTGGTTAAGAGCCCTGGCTGTTCTTCCAGAGGACCCAGGTTCAACTCCCAGTATACACACGACAGCTCATGCCTGTCTGCAGTTCTAGTTCCAGAACTTCTGACATCCTCACACAGACATACATGCAGGTAAAACACCAATGTACATTAAATAAAAATAGCTTTTTAAAAAAATCACATGGTATTAGATAGTGCTATATGTAAGTACGCAGACTCAATAGGCCCATTGTAATCAGAATGTCTATGAAATAACCGCTATAAATGAAAGAAGTGAATGTCATTCCCATTTTTTTCTCTTATTTTGAAATTGAGAGTAGTCTGATGGGTCTCACAATAGCTCTGCTAAGTTTCAGTTAAAAATGAGACACAAGTTGGTATATTTCCTTAAAACGTGCTCTATTAAAGCAATCAGTTGAACTTTCACAAATAACATTTGGGTCTAGCCTAGAAATACATAATGTAATCACTTGGCAAGATCTTCCTAGTAACTTTTTAGGATGTGAATAATGACTGACACTAAAACCCCTTGGCAATTGTTTTATGATTCAAATATTCTTCTCATGTAAACATGAGACTTGGGTTATAATTCAATACGACCAGAAGACTCAGTTTCAACTCAAAATGCAAATTTATAGTATTACATTCCAAGTTTCCCAACTGGTACTCATGGGTTTCTTTCCACTGCTGAACATTTTATGGGGGGTGGGGTGGGGGGGGTAGTTATTGTTCCGATGAAATCAATGTTAAATTGGAATGTCCCTTTCTTTGTATTTACCAAGACTATTCTTCTAGAGATTTTAGTGAACAGGCAATTAATATCATCAGGTTACTAATATGAAAAATGCTAACTTTTCCAATATTTTTATCAGGACTTTTCATGGTATGTTTTATCCTGAAATCACTCAATTCTAAATGCATTTAGTTGACCTTTCTTGCCTTTTGTGTGCTTAGTATTAATAAATGTGGTGTTAACAGTTTGCTTTTGAACATCCTAATTTATGGTCTAGCCATGATAGAAGTTGAATGCTCATGTGCAAATGAGAGCAGACCAGACAGGAAAACTGACTTTTAGTATCTCCATTAAATTTTATATTTAATATTCTTTAATATCCCCATTAAAATTTCCAGGCTATACAATAAGTCTTAATTCAAAATTATCTTTTAAAAAGTACAAATCAAATAAAGTCTCTCAACTTCCAACAAAACCTTTATCCAGGAAACAAGAACCTCATTCATTAATAAAACTATTAACTATAAAAGCCAACATATATACACAAATGAAATATTTTTATTAAACCTAATTTTGTTGGGAAAAATATAGTTTTTTTTTTTAATGATTGGAGTTAAACGTTTGCGCCTTTCAATGT